>OX377614.1:33858272-34170919 GCA_947397855.1 Thelaira solivaga | reverse complement strand
AGTATTGGCTTTAGTCGAAAATTTTCTTTTTGCCAATAGTGCGAAAATGTTTTTTTTCTTCAAAAATTTCCATGGACTACCCCCTTTGCTTTTTGTGGGAAAAATGATAAAAAATTTTATGAACTTTTTAGTAGAAGTGGTTACCTTTTTGGTCATAACTTGCTTAGTTTTCTAGATATTGACTTGATTTCAATTGCGTTGGATAGGAAACAGTATTGGCTTTAGTCGAAAATTTTCTTTTTGCCAATAGTGCGAAAATGTTTTTTTCTTCAAAAATTTCCATGGACTACCCAGTTTGCTTTTTGTGGGAAAAATGATAAAAAATTTTATGAACTTTTTAGTAGAAGTGGTTACCTTTTTGGTCATAACTTGCTTAGTTTTCTAGATATTGACTTGATTTCAATTGCGTTGAATAGGAAACAGTATTGGCTTTAGTCGAAAATTTTCTTTTTGCCAATAGTGCGAAAATGTTTTTTTCTTCAAAAATTTCCATGGACTACCCCCTTTGCTTTTTGTGGGAAAAATGATAAAAAATTTTATGAACTTTTTAGTAGAAGTGGTTACCTTTTTGGTCATAACTTGCTTAGTTTTCTAGATATTGACTTGATTTCAATTGCGTTGGATAGGAAACAGTATTGGCTTTAGTCGAAAATTTTCTTTTTGCCAATAGTGCGAAAATGTTTTTTTCTTCAAAAATTTCCATGGACTACCCCCTTTGCTTTTTGTGGAAAAATGATAAAAAATTTTATGAACTTTTTAGTAGAAGTGGTTACCTTTTTGGTCATAACTTGCTTAGTTTTCTAGATATTGACTTGATTTCAATTGCGTTGGATAGGAAACAGTATTGGCTTTAGTCGAAAATTTTCTTTTTGCCAATAGTGCGAAAATGTTTTTTTCTTCAAAAATTTCCATGGACTACCCCCTTTGCTTTTTGTGGGAAAAATGATAAAAAATTTTATGAACTTTTTAGTAGAAGTGGTTACCTTTTTGGTCATAACTTGCTTAGTTTTCTAGATATTGACTTGATTTCAATTGCGTTGGATAGGAAACAGTATTGGCTTTAGTCGAAAATTTTCTTTTTGCCAATAGTGCGAAAATGTTTTTTTCTTCAAAATTTCCATGGACTACCCCTTTGCTTTTTGTGGGAAAAAATGATAAAAAATTTTATGAACTTTTTAGTAGAAGTGGTTACCTTTTTGGTCATAACTTGCTTAGTTTTCTAGATATTGACTTGATTTCAATTGCGTTGGATAGGAAACAGTATTGGCTTTAGTCGAAAATTTTCTTTTTACCAATAGTGCGAAAATGTTTTTTTCTTCAAAAATTTCCATGGACTACCCCCTTTGCTTTTTGTGGGAAAAATGATAAAAAAATTTTATGAACTTTTTTAGTAGAAGTGGTTACCTTTTTGGTCATAACTTGCTTAGTTTTCTAGATATTGACTTGATTTCAATTGCATTGGATAGGCAACAGTATGGCTTTAGTCGAAAATTTTCTTTTTGCCAATAGTGCGAAAATGTTTTTTTCTTCAAAAATTTCCATGGACTACCCCCTTTGCTTTTTGTGGGAAAAATGATAGAAAATTTTATGAACTTTTAGTAGAAGTGGTTACCTTTTTGGTCATAACTTGCTTAGTTTTCTAGATATTGACTTGATTTCAATTGCGTTGGATAGGAAACAGTATTGGCTTTAGTCAAAAATTTTCTTTTTGCCAATAGTGCGAAAATGTTTTTTTCTTCAAAAATTTCCATGGACTACCCCCTTTGCTTTTTGTGGGAAAAATGATAAAAAAATTTTATGAACTTTTTAGAAGAAGTGGTTACCTTTTTGGTCATAACTTGCTTAGTTTTCTAGATATTGACTTGATTTCAATTGCGTTGAATAGGAAACAGTATTGGCTTTAGTCGAAAATTTTCTTTTGCCAATAGTGCGAAAATGTTTTTTTTCTTCAAAAATTTCCATGGACTACCCCCTTTGCTTTTTGTGGGAAAAATGATAAAAAATTTTATGAACTTTTTAGTAGAAGTGGTTACCTTTTTGGTCATAACTTGCTTAGTTTTCTAGATATTGACTTGATTTCAATTGCGTTGGATAGGAAACAGTATTGGCTTTAGTCGAAAATTTTCTTTTTGCCAATAGTGCGAAATGTTTTTTTCTTCAAAAATTTCCATGGACTACCCCCTTTGCTTTTTGTGGGAAAAATGATAAAAAATTTTATGAACTTTTTAGTAGAAGTGGTTACCTTTTTGGTCATAACTTGCTTAGTTTTCTAGATATTGACTTGATTTCAATTGCGTTGGATAGGAAACAGTATTGGCTTTAGTCGAAAATTTTCTTTTTGCCAATAGTGCGAAAATGTTTTTTTTCTTCAAAAATTTCCATGGACTACCCCCTTTGCTTTTTGTGGGAAAAATGATAAAAAATTTTATGAACTTTTTAGTAGAAGTGGTTACCTTTTTGGTCATAACTTGCTTAGTTTTCTAGATATTGACTTGATTTCAATTGCGTTGGATAGGAAACAGTATTGGCTTTAGTCGAAAATTTTCTTTTTGCCAATAGTGCGAAAATGTTTTTTTCTTCAAAAATTTCCATGGACTACCCCCTTTGCTTTTTGTGGGAAAAATGATAAAAAAATTTTATGAACTTTTTAGTAGAAGTGGTTACCTTTTTGGTCATAACTTGCTTAGTTTTCTAGATATTGACTTGATTTCAATTGCGTTGGATAGGAAACAGTATTGGCTTTAGTCGAAAATTTTCTTTTTGCCAATAGTGCGAAAATGTTTTTTTCTTCAAAAATTTCCATGGACTACCCCCTTTGCTTTTTGTGGGAAAAATGATAAAAAATTTTATGAACTTTTTAGTAGAAGTGGTTACCTTTTTGGTCATAACTTGCTTAGTTTTCTAGATATTGACTTGATTTCAATTGCGTTGGATAGGAAACAGTATTGGCTTTAGTCGAAAATTTTCTTTTTACCAATAGTGCGAAAATGTTTTTTCTTCAAAAATTTCCATGGACTACCCCCTTTGCTTTTTGTGGGAAAAATGATAAAAAAATTTTATGAACTTTTTAGTAGAAGTGGTTACCTTTTTGGTCATAACTTGCTTAGTTTTCTAGATATTGACTTGATTTCAATTGCATTGGATAGGCAACAGTATTGGCTTTAGTCGAAAATTTTCTTTTTGCCAATAGTGCGAAAATGTTTTTTTCTTCAAAAATTTCCATGGACTACCCCCTTTGCTTTTTGTGGGAAAAATGATAGAAAATTTTATGAACTTTTTAGTAGAAGTGGTTACCTTTTTGGTCATAACTTGCTTAGTTTTCTAGATATTGACTTGATTTCAATTGCGTTGGATAGGAAACAGTATTGGCTTTAGTCAAAAATTTTCTTTTTGCCAATAGTGCGAAAATGTTTTTTTCTTCAAAAATTTCCATGGACTACCCCCTTTGCTTTTTGTGGGAAAAATGATAAAAAATTTTATGAACTTTTTAGTAGAAGTGGTTACCTTTTTGGTCATAACTTGCTTAGTTTTCTAGATATTGACTTGATTTCAATTGCGTTGGATAGGAAACAGTATTGGCTTTAGTCGAAAATTTTCTTTTTACCAATAGTGCGAAAATGTTTTTTTCTTCAAAAATTTCCATGGACTACCCCCTTTGCTTTTTGTGGGAAAAATGATAAAAAAATTTTATGAACTTTTTAGTAGAAGTGGTTACCTTTTTGGTCATAACTTGCTTAGTTTTCTAGATATTGACTTGATTTCAATTGCGTTGAATAGGAAACAGTATTGGCTTTAGTCGAAAATTTTCTTTTTGCCAATAGTGCGAAAATGTTTTTTTCTTCAAAAATTTCCATGGACTACCCCCTTTGCTTTTTGTGGGAAAAATGATAAAAAATTTTATGAACTTTTTAGTAGAAGTGGTTACCTTTTTGGTCATAACTTGCTTAGTTTTCTAGATATTGACTTGATTTCAATTGCGTTGGATAGGAAACAGTATTGGCTTTAGTCGAAAATTTTCTTTTTACCAATAGTGCGAAAATGTTTTTTTCTTCAAAAATTTCCATGGACTACCCCCTTTGCTTTTTGTGGGAAAAATGATAAAAAAATTTTATGAACTTTTTAGTAGAAGTGGTTACCTTTTTGGTCATAACTTGCTTAGTTTTCTAGATATTGACTTGATTTCAATTGCGTTGAATAGGAAACAGTATTGGCTTTAGTGGAAAATTTTCTTTTTGCCAATAGTGCGAAAATGTTTTTTTCTTCAAAAATTTCCATGGACTACCCAGTTTGCTTTTTGTGGGAAAAATGATAAAAAAATTTTATGAACTTTTTAGTAGAAGTGGTTACCTTTTTGGTCATAACTTGCTTAGTTTTCTAGATATTGACTTGATTTCAATTGCGTTGAATAGGAAACAGTATTGGCTTTAGTCGAAAATTTTCTTTTTGCCAATAGTGCGAAAATGTTTTTTTCTTCAAAAATTTCCATGGACTACCCCCTTTGCTTTTTGTGGGAAAAATGATAAAAAATTTTATGAACTTTTTAGTAGAAGTGGTTACCTTTTTGGTCATAACTTGCTTAGTTTTCTAGATATTGACTTGATTTCAATTGCGTTGGATAGGAAACAGTATTGGCTTTAGTCGAAAATTTTCTTTTTGCCAATAGTGCGAAAATGTTTTTTTCTTCAAAAATTTCCATGGACTACCCCCTTTGCTTTTTGTGGGAAAAATGATAAAAAATTTTATGAACTTTTTAGTAGAAGTGGTTACCTTTTTGGTCATAACTTGCTTAGTTTTCTAGATATTGACTTGATTTCAATTGCGTTGGATAGGAAACAGTATTGGCTTTAGTCGAAAATTTTCTTTTTGCCAATAGTGCGAAAATGTTTTTTTCTTCAAAAATTTCCATGGACTACCCCCTTTGCTTTTTGTGGGAAAAATGATAAAAAATTTTATGAACTTTTTAGTAGAAGTGGTTACCTTTTTGATCATAACTTGCTTAGTTTTCTAGATATTGACTTGATTTCAATTGCGTTGGATAGGAAACAGTATTGGCTTTAGTCGAAAATTTTCTTTTTGCCAATAGTGCGAAAATGTTTTTTTCTTCAAAAATTTCCATGGACTACCCCCTTTGCTTTTTGTGGGAAAAATGATAAAAAATTTTATGAACTTTTTAGTAGAAGTGGTTACCTTTTTGGTCATAACTTGCTTAGTTTTCTAGATATTGACTTGATTTCAATTGCGTTGGATAGGAAACAGTATTGGCTTTAGTCGAAAATTTTCTTTTTACCAATAGTGCGAAAATGTTTTTTTCTTCAAAAATTTCCATGGACTACCCCCTTTGCTTTTTGTGGGAAAAATGATAAAAAAATTTTATGAACTTTTTAGTAGAAGTGGTTACCTTTTTGGTCATAACTTGCTTAGTTTTCTAGATATTGACTTGATTTCAATTGCATTGGATAGGCAACAGTATTGGCTTTAGTCGAAAATTTTCTTTTGCCAATAGTGCGAAAATGTTTTTTTCTTCAAAAATTTCCATGGACTACCCCCTTTGCTTTTTGTGGGAAAAATGATAAAAAAATTTTATGAACTTTTTAGTAGAAGTGGTTACCTTTTTGGTCATAACTTGCTTAGTTTTCTAGATATTGACTTGATTTCAATTGCGTTGAATAGGAAACAGTATTGGCTTTAGTCAAAAATTTTCTTTTTGCCAATAGTGCGAAAATGTTTTTTTCTTCAAAAATTTCCATGGACTACCCCCTTTGCTTTTTGTGGGAAAAATGATAAAAAATTTTATGAACTTTTTAGTAGAAGTGGTTACCTTTTTGGTCATAACTTGCTTAGTTTTCTAGATATTGACTTGATTTCAATTGCATTGGATAGGCAACAGTATTGGCTTTAGTCGAAAATTTTCTTTTGCCAATAGTGCGAAAATGTTTTTTTCTTCAAAAATTTCCATGGACTACCCCCTTTGCTTTTTGTGGGAAAAATGATAAAAAAATTTTATGAACTTTTTAGTAGAAGTGGTTACCTTTTTGGTCATAACTTGCTTAGTTTTCTAGATATTGACTTGATTTCAATTGCGTTGAATAGGAAACAGTATTGGCTTTAGTCGAAAATTTTCTTTTTGCCAATAGTGCGAAAATGTTTTTTTCTTCAAAAATTTCCATGGACTACCCCCTTTGCTTTTTGTGGGAAAAATGATAAAAAATTTTATGAACTTTTTAGTAGAAGTGGTTACCTTTTTGGTCATAACTTGCTTAGTTTTCTAGATATTGACTTGATTTCAATTGCGTTGGATAGGAAACAGTATTGGCTTTAGTCGAAAATTTTGTTTTTGCCAATAGTGCGAAAATGTTTTTTTCTTCAAAAATTTCCATGGACTACCCCCTTTGCTTTTTGTGGGAAAAATGATAAAAAATTTTATGAACTTTTTAGTAGAAGTGGTTACCTTTTTGGTCATAACTTGCTTAGTTTTCTAGATATTGACTTGATTTCAATTGCGTTGGATAGGAAACAGTATTGGCTTTAGTCGAAAATTTTCTTTTTGCCAATAGTGCGAAAATGTTTTTTTCTTCAAAAATTTCCATGGACTACCCCCTTTGCTTTTTGTGGGAAAAATGATAAAAAATTTTATGAACTTTTTAGTAGAAGTGGTTACCTTTTTGGTCATAACTTGCTTAGTTTTCTAGATATTGACTTGATTTCAATTGCGTTGGATAGGAAACAGTATTGGCTTTAGTCGAAAATTTTCTTTTTATTAATAGTGCGAAAATGTTTTTTCTTCAAAAATTTCCATGGACTACCCCGTTTGCTTTTTGTGGGAAAAATGATAGAAAATTTTATGAACTTTTTAGTAGAAGTGGTTACCTTTTTGGTCATAACTTGCTTAGTTTTCTAGATATTGACTTGATTTCAATTGCGTTGGATAGGAAACAGTATTGGCTTTAGTCGAAAATTTTCTTTTTGCCAATAGTGCGAAAATGTTTTTTTCTTCAAAAATTTCCATGGACTACCCCCTTTGCTTTTTGTGGGAAAAATGATAAAAAATTTTATGAACTTTTTAGTAGAAGTGGTTACCTTTTTGGTCATAACTTGCTTAGTTTTCTAGATATTGACTTGATTTCAATTGCGTTGGATAGGAAACAGTATTGGCTTTAGTCGAAAATTTTCTTTTTACCAATAGTGCGAAAATGTTTTTTCTTCAAAAATTTCCATGGACTACCCCGTTTGCTTTTTGTGGGAAAAATGATAGAAAATTTTATGAACTTTTTAGTAGAAGTGGTTACCTTTTTGGTCATAACTTGCTTAGTTTTCTAGATATTGACTTGATTTCAATTGCGTTGGATAGGAAACAGTATTGGCTTTAGTCGAAAATTTTCTTTTTGCCAATAGTGCGAAAATGTTTTTTTCTTCAAAAATTTCCATGGACTACCCCCTTTGCTTTTTGTGGGAAAAATGATAAAAAATTTTATGAACTTTTTAGTAGAAGTGGTTACCTTTTTGGTCATAACTTGCTTAGTTTTCTAGATATTGACTTGATTTCAATTGCGTTGGATAGGAAACAGTATTGGCTTTAGTCGAAAATTTTCTTTTTACCAATAGTGCGAAAATGTTTTTTCTTCAAAAATTTCCATGGACTACCCCGTTTGCTTTTTGTGGGAAAAATGATAGAAAATTTTATGAACTTTTTAGTAGAAGTGGTTACCTTTTTGGTCATAACTTGCTTAGTTTTCTAGATATTGACTTGATTTCAATTGCGTTGGATAGGAAACCGTATTGGCTTTAGTCGAAAATTTTCTTTTTGCCAATAGTGCGAAAATGTTTTTTTCTTCAAAAATTTCCATGGACTACCCCCTTTGCTTTTTGTGGGAAAAATGCTAAAAAATTTTATGAACTTTTTAGTAGAAGCGGTTACCTTTTTGGTCATAACTTGCTTAGTTTTCTAGATATTGACTTGATTTCAATTGCGTTGGATAGGAAACAGTATTGGCTTTAGTCGAAAATTTTCTGTTTGCCAATAGTGCGAAAATGTTTTTTTCTTCAAAAATTTCCATGGACTACCCCGTTTGCTTTTTGTGGGAAAAATGATAGAAAATTTTATGAACTTTTTAGTAGAAGTGGTTACCTTTTTGGTCATAACTTGCTTAGTTTTCTAGATATTGACTTGATTTCAATTGCGTTGAATAGGAAACAGTATTGGCTTTAGTCGAAAATTTTGTTTTTGCCAATAGTGCGAAAATGTTTTTTTCTTCAAAAATTTCCATGGACTACCCCCTTTGCTTTTTGTGGGAAAAATGATAAAAAATGTTATGAACTTTTTAGTAGAAGTGGTTACCTTTTTGGTCATAACTTGCTTAGTTTTCTAGATATTGACTTGATTTCAATTGCGTTGGATAGGAAACAGTATTGGCTTTAGTCGAAAATTTTCTTTTTGCCAATAGTGCGAAAATGTTTTTTTCTTCAAAAATTTCCATGGACTACCCCCTTTGCTTTTTGTGGGAAAAATGATAAAAAATGTTATGAACTTTTTAGTAGAAGTGGTTACCTTTTTGGTCATAACTTGCTTAGTTTTCTAGATATTGACTTGATTTCAATTGCGTTGGATAGGAAACAGTATTGGCTTTAGTCGAAAATTTTCTGTTTGCCAATAGTGCGAAAATGTTTTTTTCTTCAAAAATTTCCATGGACTACCCCGTTTGCTTTTTGTGGGAAAAATGATAAAAAATTTTATGAACTTTTTAGTAGAAGTGGTTACCTTTTTGGTCATAACTTGCTTAGTTTTCTAGATATTGACTTGATTTCAATTGCGTTGGATAGGAAACAGTATTGGCTTTAGTCGAAAATTTTCTTTTTGCCAATAGTGTGAAAATGTTTTTTTCTTCAAAAATTTCCATGGACTACCCCGTTTGCTTTTTGTGGGAAAAATGATAGAAAATTTTATGAACTTTTTAGTAGAAGTGGTTACCTTTTTGGTCATAACTTGCTTAGTTTTCTAGATATTGACTTGATTTCAATTGCGTTGGATAGGAAACAGTATTGGCTTTAGTCGAAAATTTTCTTTTTGCCAATAGTGCGAAAATGTTTTTTTCTTCAAAAATTTCCATGGACTACCCCCTTTGCTTTTTGTGGGAAAAATGATAAAAAATGTTATGAACTTTTTAGTAGAAGTGGTTACCTTTTTGGTCATAACTTGCTTAGTTTTCTAGATATTGACTTGATTTCAATTGCGTTGGATAGGAAACAGTATTGGCTTTAGTCGAAAATTTTCTTTTTGCCAATAGTGCGAAAATGTTTTTTTCTTCAAAAATTTCCATGGACTACCCCCTTTGCTTTTTGTGGGAAAAATGATAAAAAATGTTATGAACTTTTTAGTAGAAGTGGTTACCTTTTTGGTCATAACTTGCTTAGTTTTCTAGATATTGACTTGATTTCAATTGCGTTGGATAGGAAACAGTATTGGCTTTAGTCGAAAATTTTCTTTTTGCCAATAGTGCGAAAATGATTTTTTCTTCAAAAATTTCCATGGACTACCCCCTTTGCTTTTTGTGGGAAAAATGATAAAAAATGTTATGAACTTTTTAGTAGAAGTGGTTACCTTTTTGGTCATAACTTGCTTAGTTTTTTAGATATTGACTTGATTTCAATTGCGTTGGATAGGAAACAGTATTGGCTTTAGTCGAAAATTTTCTTTTTGCCAATAGTGCGAAAATGTTTTTTTCTTCAAAAATTTCCATGGACTACCCCGTTTGCTTTTTGTGGGAAAAATGATAGAAAATTTTATGAACTTTTTAGTAGAAGTGGTTACCTTTTTGGTCATAACTTGCTTAGTTTTCTAGATATTGACTTGATTTCAATTGCGTTGAATAGGAAACAGTATTGGCTTTAGTCGAAAATTTTCTTTTTGCCAATAGTGCGAAAATGTTTTTTTCTTCAAAAATTTCCATGGACTACCCCCTTTGCTTTTTGTGGGAAAAATGATAAAAAATTTTATGAACTTTTTAGTAGAAGTGGTTACCTTTTTGGTCATAACTTGCTTAGTTTTCTAGATATTGACTTGATTTCAATTGCGTTGGATAGGAAACAGTATTGGCTTTAGTCGAAAATTTTCTTTTTGCCAATAGTGCGAAAATGTTTTTTTCTTCAAAAATTTCCATGGACTACCCCCTTTGCTTTTTGTGGGAAAAATGATAAAAAAATTTTATGAACTTTTTAGTAGAAGTGGTTACCTTTTTGGTCATAACTTGCTTAGTTTTCTAGATATTGACTTGATTTCAATTGCGTTGAATAGGAAACAGTATTGGCTTTAGTCGAAAATTTTCTTTTTGCCAATAGTGCGAAAATGTTTTTTTCTTCAAAAATTTCCATGGACTACCCCCTTTGCTTTTTGTGGGAAAAATGATAAAAAATTTTATGAACTTTTTAGTAGAAGTGGTTACCTTTTTGGTCATGACTTGCTTAGTTTTCTAGATATTGACTTGATTTCAATTGCGTTGGATAGGAAACAGTATTGGCTTTAGTCGAAAATTTTGTTTTTGCCAATAGTGCGAAAATGTTTTTTTCTTCAAAAATTTCCATGGACTACCCCCTTTGCTTTTTGTGGGAAAAATGATAAAAAATTTTATGAACTTTTTAGTAGAAGTGGTTACCTTTTTGGTCATAACTTGCTTAGTTTTCTAGATATTGACTTGATTTCAATTGCGTTGGATAGGAAACAGTATTGGCTTTAGTCGAAAATTTTCTTTTTGCCAATAGTGCGAAAATGTTTTTTTCTTCAAAAATTTCCATGGACTACCCCCTTTGTTTTTTGTGGGAAAAATGCTAAAAAATTTTATGAACTTTTTAGTAGAAGTGGTTACCTTTTTGGTCATAACTTGCTTAGTTTTCTAGATATTGACTTGATTTCAATTGCGTTGGATAGGAAACAGTATTGGCTTTAGTCGAAAATTTTGTTTTTGCCAATAGTGCGAAAATGTTTTTTTCTTCAAAAATTTCCATGGACTACCCCCTTTGCTTTTTGTGGGAAAAATGATAAAAAATTTTATGAACTTTTTAGTAGAAGTGGTTACCTTTTTGGTCATAACTTGCTTAGTTTTCTAGATATTGACTTGATTTCAATTGCGTTGAATAGGAAACAGTATTGGCTTTAGTCGAAAATTTTGTTTTTGCCAATAGTGCGAAAATGTTTTTTTCTTCAAAAATTTCCATGGACTACCCCCTTTGCTTTTTGTGGGAAAAATGATAAAAAATTTTATGAACTTTTTAGTAGAAGTGGTTACCTTTTTGGTCATAACTTGCTTAGTTTTCTAGATATTGACTTGATTTCAATTGCGTTGGATAGGAAACAGTATTGGCTTTAGTCGAAAATTTTCTTTTTACCAATAGTGCGAAAATGTTTTTTCTTCAAAAATTTCCATGGACTACCCCGTTTGCTTTTTGTGGGAAAAATGATAGAAAATTTTATGAACTTTTTAGTAGAAGTGGTTACCTTTTTGGTCATAACTTGCTTAGTTTTCTAGATATTGACTTGATTTCAATTGCGTTGGATAGGAAACAGTATTGGCTTTAGTCGAAAATTTTCTTTTTGCCAATAGTGCGAAAATGTTTTTTTCTTCAAAAATTTCCATGGACTACCCCCTTTGTTTTTTGTGGGAAAAATGCTAAAAAATTTTATGAACTTTTTAGTAGAAGTGGTTACCTTTTTGGTCATAACTTGCTTAGTTTTCTAGATATTGACTTGATTTCAATTGCGTTGGATAGGAAACAGTATTGGCTTTAGTCGAAAATTTTCTTTTTGCCAATAGTGCGAAAATGTTTTTTTCTTCAAAAATTTCCATGGACTACCCCCTTTGTTTTTTGTGGGAAAAATGCTAAAAAATTTTATGAACTTTTTAGTAGAAGTGGTTACCTTTTTGGTCATAACTTGCTTAGTTTTCTAGATATTGACTTGATTTCAATTGCGTTGGATAGGAAACAGTATTGGCTTTAGTCGAAAATTTTCTTTTTACCAATAGTGCGAAAATGTTTTTTCTTCAAAAATTTCCATGGACTACCCCGTTTGCTTTTTGTGGGAAAAATGATAGAAAATTTTATGAACTTTTTAGTAGAAGTGGTTACCTTTTTGGTCATAACTTGCTTAGTTTTCTAGATATTGACTTGATTTCAATTGCGTTGGATAGGAAACAGTATTGGCTTTAGTCGAAAATTTTCTTTTTGCCAATAGTGCGAAAATGTTTTTTTCTTCAAAAATTTCCATGGACTACCCCCTTTGTTTTTTGTGGGAAAAATGCTAAAAAATTTTATGAACTTTTTAGTAGAAGTGGTTACCTTTTTGGTCATAACTTGCTTAGTTTTCTAGATATTGACTTGATTTCAATTGCGTTGGATAGGAAACAGTATTGGCTTTAGTTGAAAATTTTCTTTTTGCCAATAGTGCGAAAATGTTTTTTTCTTCAAAAATTTCCATGGACTACCCCCTTTGTTTTTTGTGGGAAAAATGCTAAAAAATTTTATGAACTTTTTAGTAGAAGTGGTTACCTTTTTGGTCATAACTTGCTTAGTTTTCTAGATATTGACTTGATTTCAATTGCGTTGGATAGGAAACAGTATTGGCTTTAGTCGAAAATTTTCTTTTTACCAATAGTGCGAAAATGTTTTTTCTTCAAAAATTTCCATGGACTACCCCGTTTGCTTTTTGTGGGAAAAATGATAGAAAATTTTATGAACTTTTTAGTAGAAGTGGTTAACTTTTTGGTCATAACTTGCTTAGTTTTCTAGATATTGACTTGATTTCAATTGCGTTGGATAGGAAACAGTATTGGCTTTAGTCGAAAATTTTCTTTTTGCCAATAGTGCGAAAATGTTTTTTTCTTCAAAAATTTCCATGGACTACCCCCTTTGTTTTTTGTGGGAAAAATGCTAAAAAATTTTATGAACTTTTTAGTAGAAGTGGTTACCTTTTTGGTCATAACTTGCTTAGTTTTCTAGATATTGACTTGATTTCAATTGCGTTGGATAGGAAACAGTATTGGCTTTAGTCGAAAATTTTCTTTTTGCCAATAGTGCGAAAATGTTTTTTTCTTCAAAAATTTCCATGGACTACCCCCTTTGTTTTTTGTGGGAAAAATGCTAAAAAATTTTATGAACTTTTTAGTAGAAGTGGTTACCTTTTTGGTCATAACTTGCTTAGTTTTCTAGATATTGACTTGATTTCAATTGCGTTGGATAGGAAACAGTATTGGCTTTAGTCGAAAATTTTCTTTTTACCAATAGTGCGAAAATGTTTTTTCTTCAAAAATTTCCATGGACTACCCCGTTTGCTTTTTGTGGGAAAAATGATAGAAAATTTTATGAACTTTTTAGTAGAAGTGGTTACCTTTTTGGTCATAACTTGCTTAGTTTTCTAGATATTGACTTGATTTCAATTGCGTTGGATAGGAAACAGTATTGGCTTTAGTCGAAAATTTTCTTTTTGCCAATAGTGCGAAAATGTTTTTTTCTTCAAAAATTTCCATGGACTACCCCCTTTGTTTTTTGTGGGAAAAATGCTAAAAAATTTTATGAACTTTTTAGTAGAAGTGGTTACCTTTTTGGTCATAACTTGCTTAGTTTTCTAGATATTGACTTGATTTCAATTGCGTTGGATAGGAAACAGTATTGGCTTTAGTCGAAAATTTTCTTTTTGCCAATAGTGCGAAAATGTTTTTTTCTTCAAAAATTTCCATGGACTACCCCCTTTGGTTTTTGTGGGAAAAATGATAAAAAATTTTGTGAACTTTTTAGTAGAAGTGGTTACCTTTTTGGTCATAACTTGCTTAGTTTTCTAGATATTGACTTGATTTCAATTGCGTTGGATAGGAAACAGTATTGGCTTTAGTCGAAAATTTTCTTTTTGCCAATAGTGCGAAAATGTTTTTTTCTTCAAAAATTTCCATGGACTACCCCCTTTGCTTTTTGTTGGAAAAATGATAAAAAATTTTGTGAACTTTTTAGTAGAAGTGGTTACCTTTTTGGTCATAACTTGCTTAGTTTTCTAGATATTGACTTGATTTCAATTGCGTTGGATAGGAAACAGTATTGGCTTTAGTCGAAAATTTTCTTTTTGCCAATAGTGCGAAAATGTTTTTTTCTTCAAAAATTTCCATGGACTACCCCCTTTGCTTTTTGTGGGAAAAATGATAAAAAATTTTGTGAACTTTTTAGTAGAAGTGGTTACCTTTTTGGTCATAACTTGCTTAGTTTTCTAGATATTGTCTTGATTTCAATTGCGTTGGATAGGAAACAGTATTGGCTTTAGTCGAAAATTTTCTTTTTGGCAATAGTGCGAAAATGTTTTTTTCTTCAAAAATTTCCATGGACTACCCCCTTTCCTTTTTGTGGGAAAAATGATAAAAAATTTTGTGAACTTTTTAGTAGAAGTGGTTACCTTTTTGGTCATAACTTGCTTAGTTTTCTAGATATTGACTTGATTTCAATTGCGTTGGATAGGAAACAGTATTGGCTTTAGTCGAAAATTTTCTTTTTGCCAATAGTGCGAAAATGTTTTTTTCTTCAAAAATTTCCATGGACTACCCCCTTTGCTTTTTGTGGGAAAAATGATAAAAAATTTTGTGAACTTTTTAGTAGAAGTGGTTACCTTTTTGGTCATAACTTGCTTAGTTTTCTAGATATTGTCTTGATTTCAATTGCGTTGGATAGGAAACAGTATTGGCTTTAGTCGAAAATTTTCTTTTTGCCAATAGTGCGAAAATGTTTTTTTCTTCAAAAATTTCCATGGACTACCCCCTTTGTTTTTTGTGGGAAAAATGCTAAAAAATTTTATGAACTTTTTAGTAGAAGTGGTTACCTTTTTGGTCATAACTTGCTTAGTTTTCTAGATATTGACTTGATTTCAATTGCGTTGGATAGGAAACAGTATTGGCTTTAGTCGAAAATTTTCTTTTTACCAATAGTGCGAAAATGTTTTTTCTTCAAAAATTTCCATGGACTACCCCGTTTGCTTTTTGTGGGAAAAATGATAGAAAATTTTATGAACTTTTTAGTAGAAGTGGTTAACTTTTTGGTCATAACTTGCTTAGTTTTCTAGATATTGACTTGATTTCAATTGCGTTGGATAGGAAACAGTATTGGCTTTAGTCGAAAATTTTCTTTTTGCCAATAGTGCGAAAATGTTTTTTTCTTCAAAAATTTCCATGGACTACCCCCTTTGTTTTTTGTGGGAAAAATGCTAAAAAATTTTATGAACTTTTTAGTAGAAGTGGTTACCTTTTTGGTCATAACTTGCTTAGTTTTCTAGATATTGACTTGATTTCAATTGCGTTGGATAGGAAACAGTATTGGCTTTAGTCGAAAATTTTCTTTTTGCCAATAGTGCGAAAATGTTTTTTTCTTCAAAAATTTCCATGGACTACCCCCTTTGTTTTTTGTGGGAAAAATGCTAAAAAATTTTATGAACTTTTTAGTAGAAGTGGTTACCTTTTTGGTCATAACTTGCTTAGTTTTCTAGATATTGACTTGATTTCAATTGCGTTGGATAGGAAACAGTATTGGCTTTAGTCGAAAATTTTCTTTTTACCAATAGTGCGAAAATGTTTTTTCTTCAAAAATTTCCATGGACTACCCCGTTTGCTTTTTGTGGGAAAAATGATAGAAAATTTTATGAACTTTTTAGTAGAAGTGGTTACCTTTTTGGTCATAACTTGCTTAGTTTTCTAGATATTGACTTGATTTCAATTGCGTTGGATAGGAAACAGTATTGGCTTTAGTCGAAAATTTTCTTTTTGCCAATAGTGCGAAAATGTTTTTTTCTTCAAAAATTTCCATGGACTACCCCCTTTGTTTTTTGTGGGAAAAATGCTAAAAAATTTTATGAACTTTTTAGTAGAAGTGGTTACCTTTTTGGTCATAACTTGCTTAGTTTTCTAGATATTGACTTGATTTCAATTGCGTTGGATAGGAAACAGTATTGGCTTTAGTCGAAAATTTTCTTTTTGCCAATAGTGCGAAAATGTTTTTTTCTTCAAAAATTTCCATGGACTACCCCCTTTGGTTTTTGTGGGAAAAATGATAAAAAATTTTGTGAACTTTTTAGTAGAAGTGGTTACCTTTTTGGTCATAACTTGCTTAGTTTTCTAGATATTGACTTGATTTCAATTGCGTTGGATAGGAAACAGTATTGGCTTTAGTCGAAAATTTTCTTTTTGCCAATAGTGCGAAAATGTTTTTTTCTTCAAAAATTTCCATGGACTACCCCCTTTGCTTTTTGTTGGAAAAATGATAAAAAATTTTGTGAACTTTTTAGTAGAAGTGGTTACCTTTTTGGTCATAACTTGCTTAGTTTTCTAGATATTGACTTGATTTCAATTGCGTTGGATAGGAAACAGTATTGGCTTTAGTCGAAAATTTTCTTTTTGCCAATAGTGCGAAAATGTTTTTTTCTTCAAAAATTTCCATGGACTACCCCCTTTGCTTTTTGTGGGAAAAATGATAAAAAATTTTGTGAACTTTTTAGTAGAAGTGGTTACCTTTTTGGTCATAACTTGCTTAGTTTTCTAGATATTGTCTTGATTTCAATTGCGTTGGATAGGAAACAGTATTGGCTTTAGTCGAAAATTTTCTTTTTGGCAATAGTGCGAAAATGTTTTTTTCTTCAAAAATTTCCATGGACTACCCCCTTTCCTTTTTGTGGGAAAAATGATAAAAAATTTTGTGAACTTTTTAGTAGAAGTGGTTACCTTTTTGGTCATAACTTGCTTAGTTTTCTAGATATTGACTTGATTTCAATTGCGTTGGATAGGAAACAGTATTGGCTTTAGTCGAAAATTTTCTTTTTGCCAATAGTGCGAAAATGTTTTTTTCTTCAAAAATTTCCATGGACTACCCCCTTTGCTTTTTGTGGGAAAAATGATAAAAAATTTTGTGAACTTTTTAGTAGAAGTGGTTACCTTTTTGGTCATAACTTGCTTAGTTTTCTAGATATTGTCTTGATTTCAATTGCGTTGGATAGGAAACAGTATTGGCTTTAGTCGAAAATTTTCTTTTTGCCAATAGTGCGAAAATGTTTTTTTCTTCAAAAATTTCCATGGACTACCCCCTTTGTTTTTTGTGGGAAAAATGCTAAAAAATTTTATGAACTTTTTAGTAGAAGTGGTTACCTTTTTGGTCATAACTTGCTTAGTTTTCTAGATATTGACTTGATTTCAATTGCGTTGGATAGGAAACAGTATTGGCTTTAGTGGAAAATTTTCTTTTTGCCAATAGTGCGAAAATGTTTTTTTCTTCAAAAATTTCCATGGACTACCCCCTTTGGTTTTTGTGGGAAAAATGATAAAAAATTTTGTGAACTTTTTAGTAGAAGTGGTTACCTTTTTGGTCATAACTTGCTTAGTTTTCTAGATATTGACTTGATTTCAATTGCGTTGGATAGGAAACAGTATTGGCTTTAGTCGAAAATTTTCTTTTTGCCAATAGTGCGAAAATGTTTTTTTCTTCAAAAATTTCCATGGACTACCCCCTTTGCTTTTTGTTGGAAAAATGATAAAAAATTTTGTGAACTTTTTAGTAGAAGTGGTTACCTTTTTGGTCATAACTTGTTAGTTTTCTAGATATTGACTTGATTTCAATTGCGTTGGATAGGAAACAGTATTGGCTTTAGTCGAAAATTTTCTTTTGGCCAATAGTGCGAAAATGTTTTTTTCTTCAAAAATTTCCATGGACTACCCCCTTTGGTTTTTGTGGGAAAAATGATAAAAAATTTTGTGAACTTTTTAGTAGAAGTGGTTACCTTTTTGGTCATAACTTGCTTAGTTTTCTAGATATTGACTTGATTTCAATTGCGTTGGATAGGAAACAGTATTGGCTTTAGTCGAAAATTTTCTTTTGGCCAATAGTGCGAAAATGTTTTTTTCTTCAAAAATTTCCATGGACTACCCCTTTTGGTTTTTGTGGGAAAAATGATAAAAAATTTTGTGAACTTTTTAGTAGAAGTGGTTACCTTTTTGGTCATAACTTGCTTAGTTTTCTAGATATTGACTTGATTTCAATTGCGTTGGATAGGAAACAGTATTGGCTTTAGTCGAAAATTTCCTTTTTGCCAATAGTGCGAAAATGTTTTTTTCTTCAAAAATTTCCATGGACTACCCCCTTTGCTTTTTGTTGGAAAAATGATAAAAAATTTTGTGAACTTTTTAGTAGAAGTGGTTACCTTTTTGGTCATAACTTGCTTAGTTTTCTAGATATTGACTTGATTTCAATTGCGTTGGATAGGAAACAGTATTGGCTTTAGTCAAAAATTTTCTTTTTGCCAAGAGTGCGAAAATGTTTTTTTCTTCAAAAATTTCCATGGACTACCCCCTTTGCTTTTTGTGGGAAAAATGATAAAAAATTTTATGAACTTTTTAGTAGAAGTGGTTACCTTTTTGGTCATAACTTGCTTAGTTTTCTAGATATTGACTTGATTTCAATTGCGTTGGATAGGAAACAGTATTGGCTTTAGTCGAAAATTTTCTTTTTGCCAATAGTGCGAAAATGTTTTTTTCATCAAAAATTTCCATGGACTACCCCCTTTGCTTTTTGTGGGAAAAATGATAAAAAATTTTGTGAACTTTTTAGTAGAAGTGGTTACCTTTTTGGTCATAACTTGTTAGTTTTCTAGATATTGACTTGATTTCAATTGCGTTGGATAGGAAACAGTATTGGCTTTAGTCGAAAATTTTCTTTTTGCCAATAGTGCGAAAATGTTTTTTTCTTCAAAAATTTCCATGGACTACCCCCTTTGCTTTTTGTGGGAAAAATGATAAAAAATTTTGTGAACTTTTTAGTAGAAGTGGTTACCTTTTTGGTCATAACTTGCTTAGTTTTCTAGATATTGACTTGATTTCAATTGCGTTGGATAGGAAACAGTATTGGCTTTAGTCGAAAATTTTCTTTTTGCCAATAGTGCGAAAATGTTTTTTTCTTCAAAAATTTCCATGGACTACCCCCTTTGCTTTTTGTTGGAAAAATGATAAAAAATTTTGTGAACTTTTTAGTAGAAGTGGTTACCTTTTTGGTCATAACTTGCTTAGTTTTCTAGATATTGACTTGATTTCAATTGCGTTGGATAGGAAACAGTATTGGCTTTAGTCGAAAATTTTCTTTTTGCCAATAGTGCGAAAATGTTTTTTTCTTCAAAAATTTCCATGGACTACCCCCTTTGCTTTTTGTGGGAAAAATGATAAAAAATTTTGTGAACTTTTTAGTAGAAGTGGTTACCTTTTTGGTCATAACTTGCTTAGTTTTCTAGATATTGTCTTGATTTCAATTGCGTTGGATAGGAAACAGTATTGGCTTTAGTCGAAAATTTTCTTTTTGGCAATAGTGCGAAAATGTTTTTTTCTTCAAAAATTTCCATGGACTACCCCCTTTCCTTTTTGTGGGAAAAATGATAAAAAATTTTGTGAACTTTTTAGTAGAAGTGGTTACCTTTTTGGTCATAACTTGCTTAGTTTTCTAGATATTGACTTGATTTCAATTGCGTTGGATAGGAAACAGTATTGGCTTTAGTGGAAAATTTTCTTTTTGCCAATAGTGCGAAAATGTTTTTTTCTTCAAAAATTTCCATGGACTACCCCCTTTGCTTTTTGTGGGAAAAATGATAAAAAATTTTGTGAACTTTTTAGTAGAAGTGGTTACCTTTTTGGTCATAACTTGCTTAGTTTTCTAGATATTGACTTGATTTCAATTGCGTTGGATAGGAAACAGTATTGGCTTTAGTCGAAAATTTTCTTTTTGCCAAGAGTGCGAAAATGTTTTTTTCTTCAAAAATTTCCATGGACTACCCCCTTTGCTTTTTGTGGGAAAAATGATAAAAAATTTTGTGAACTTTTTAGTAGAAGTGGTTACCTTTTTGGTCATAACTTGCTTAGTTTTCTAGATATTGACTTGATTTCAATTGCGTTGGATAGGAAACAGTATTGGCTTTAGTCGAAAATTTTCTTTTTGCCAATAGTGCGAAAATGTTTTTTTCTTCAAAAATTTCCATGGACTACCCCCTTTGCTTTTTGTGGGAAAAATGATAAAAAATTTTGTGAACTTTTTAGTAGAAGTGGTTACCTTTTTGGTCATAACTTGTTAGTTTTCTAGATATTGACTTGATTTCAATTGCGTTGGATAGGAAACAGTATTGGCTTTAGTCGAAAATTTTCTTTTTGCCAATAGTGCGAAAATGTTTTTTTCTTCAAAAATTTCCATGGACTACCCCCTTTGCTTTTTGTGGGAAAAATGATAAAAAATTTTATGAAATTTTTAGTAGAAGTGGTTACCTTTTTGGTCATAACTTGCTTAGTTTTCTAGATATTGACTTGATTTCAATTGCGTTGGATAGGAAACAGTATTGGCTTTAGTCGAAAATTTTCTTTTTGCCAAGAGTGCGAAAATGTTTTTTTCTTCAAAAATTTCCATGGACTACCCCCTTTGCTTTTTGTGGGAAAAATGATAAAAAATTTTGTGAACTTTTTAGTAGAAGTGGTTACCTTTTTGGTCATAACTTGTTAGTTTTCTAGATATTGACTTGATTTCAATTGCGTTGGATAGGAAACAGTATTGGCTTTAGTCGAAAATTTTCTTTTTGCCAATAGTGCGAAAATGTTTTTTTCTTCAAAAATTCAATGGACTACCCCCTTTGGTTTTTGTGGGAAAAATGATAAAAAATTTTGTGAACTTTTTAGTAGAAGTGGTTACCTTTTTGGTCATAACTTGTTAGTTTTCTAGATATTGACTTGATTTCAATTGCGTTGGATAGGAAACAGTATTGGCTTTAGTCGAAAATTTTCTTTTTGCCAATAGTGCGAAAATGTTTTTTTCTTCAAAAATTTCCATGGACTACCCCCTTTGCTTTTTGTGGGAAAAATGATAAAAAATTTTGTGAACTTTTTAGTAGAAGTGGTTACCTTTTTGGTCATAACTTGTTAGTTTTCTAGATATTGACTTGATTTCAATTGCGTTGGATAGGAAACAGTATTGGCTTTAGTCGAAAATTTTCTTTTTGCCAATAGTGCGAAAATGTTTTTTTCTTCAAAAATTTCCATGGACTACCCCCTTTGCTTTTTGTGGGAAAAATGATAAAAAATTTTATGAAATTTTTAGTAGAAGTGGTTACCTTTTTGGTCATAACTTGCTTAGTTTTCTAGATATTGACTTGATTTCAATTGCGTTGGATAGGAAACAGTATTGGCTTTAGTCGAAAATTTTCTTTTCGCCAATAGTGCGAAAATGCTTTTTTCTTCAAAAATTTCCATGGACTACCCCCTTTGCTTTTTGTGGGAAAAATGATAAAAAATTTTGTGAACTTTTTAGTAGAAGTGGTTACCTTTTTGGTCATAACTTGTTAGTTTTCTAGATATTGACTTGATTTCAATTGCGTTGGATAGGAAACAGTATTGGCTTTAGTCGAAAATTTTCTTTTTGCCAATAGTGCGAAAATGTTTTTTTCTTCAAAAATTCAATGGACTACCCCCTTTGCTTTTTGTGGGAAAAATGATAAAAAATTTTATGAACTTTTTAGTAGAAGTGGTTACCTTTTTGGTCATAACTTGCTTAGTTTTCTAGATATTGACTTGATTTCAATTGCGTTGGATAGGAAACAGTATTGGCTTTAGTCGAAAATTTTCTTTTTGCCAATAGTGCGAAAATGTTTTTTTCTTCAAAAATTTCCATGGACTACCCCCTTTGCTTTTTGTGGGAAAAATGATAAAAAATTTTGTGAACTTTTTAGTAGAAGTGGTTACCTTTTTGGTCATAACTTGTTAGTTTTCTAGATATTGACTTGATTTCAATTGCGTTGGATAGGAAACAGTATTGGCTTTAGTCGAAAATTTTCTTTTTGCCAAGAGTGCGAAAATGTTTTTTTCTTCAAAAATTTCCATGGACTACCCCCTTTGCTTTTTGTGGGAAAAATTATAAAAAATTTTATGAACTTTTTAGTAGAAGTGGTTACCTTTTTGGTCATAACTTGCTTAGTTTTCTAGATATTGACTTGATTTCAATTGCGTTGGATAGGAAACAGTATTGGCTTTAGTCGAAAATTTTCTTTTTGCCAATAGTGCGAAAATGTTTTTTTCTTCAAAAATTTCCATGGACTACCCCCTTTGCTTTTTGTGGGAAAAATGATAAAAAATTTTGTGAACTTTTTAGTAGAAGTGGTTACCTTTTTGGTCATAACTTGTTAGTTTTCTAGATATTGACTTGATTTCAATTGCGTTGGATAGGAAACAGTATTGGCTTTAGTCGAAAATTTTCTTTTTGCCAAGAGTGCGAAAATGTTTTTTTCTTCAAAAATTTCCATGGACTACCCCCTTTGCTTTTTGTGGGAAAAATGATAAAAAATTTTGTGAACTTTTTAGTAGAAGTGGTTACCTTTTTGGTCATAACTTGTTAGTTTTCTAGATATTGACTTGATTTCAATTGCGTTGGATAGGAAACAGTATTGGCTTTAGTCGAAAATTTTCTTTTTGCCAAGAGTGCGAAAATGTTTTTTTCTTCAAAAATTTCCATGGACTACCCCCTTTGCTTTTTGTGGGAAAAATGATAAAAAATTTTATGAACTTTTTAGTAGAAGTGGTTACCTTTTTGGTCATAACTTGCTTAGTTTTCTAGATATTGACTTGATTTCAATTGCGTTGGATAGGAAACAGTATTGGCTTTAGTCGAAAATTTTCTTTTTGCCAATAGTGCGAAAATGTTTTTTTCATCAAAAATTTCCATGGACTACCCCCTTTGCTTTTTGTGGGAAAAATGATAAAAAATTTTGTGAACTTTTTAGTAGAAGTGGTTACCTTTTTGGTCATAACTTGTTAGTTTTCTAGATATTGACTTGATTTCAATTGCGTTGGATAGGAAACAGTATTGGCTTTAGTCGAAAATTTTCTTTTTGCCAATAGTGCGAAAATGTTTTTTTCTTCAAAAATTTCCATGGACTACCCCCTTTGCTTTTTGTGGGAAAAATGATAAAAAATTTTGTGAACTTTTTAGTAGAAGTGGTTACCTTTTTGGTCATAACTTGTTAGTTTTCTAGATATTGACTTGATTTCAATTGCGTTGGATAGGAAACAGTATTGGCTTTAGTCGAAAATTTTCTTTTTGCCAATAGTGCGAAAATGTTTTTTTCTTCAAAAATTTCCATGGACTACCCCCTTTGCTTTTTGTGGGAAAAATGATAAAAAATTTTGTGAACTTTTTAGTAGAAGTGGTTACCTTTTTGGTCATAACTTGTTAGTTTTCTAGATATTGACTTGATTTCAATTGCGTTGGATAGGAAACAGTATTGGCTTTAGTCGAAAATTTTCTTTTTGCCAATAGTGCGAAAATGTTTTTTTCTTCAAAAATTTCCATGGACTACCCCCTTTGCTTTTTGTGGGAAAAATGATAAAAAATTTTGTGAACTTTTTAGTAGAAGTGGTTACCTTTTTGGTCATAACTTGTTAGTTTTCTAGATATTGACTTGATTTCAATTGCGTTGGATAGGAAACAGTATTGGCTTTAGTCGAAAATTTTCTTTTTGCCAATAGTGCGAAAATGTTTTTTTCTTCAAAAATTTCCATGGACTACCCCCTTTGCTTTTTGTGGGAAAAATGATAAAAAATTTTGTGAACTTTTTAGTAGAAGTGGTTACCTTTTTGGTCATAACTTGTTAGTTTTCTAGATATTGACTTGATTTCAATTGCGTTGGATAGGAAACAGTATTGGCTTTAGTCGAAAATTTTCTTTTTGCCAATAGTGCGAAAATGTTTTTTTCTTCAAAAATTTCCATGGACTACCCCCTTTGCTTTTTGTGGGAAAAATGATAAAAAATTTTGTGAACTTTTTAGTAGAAGTGGTTACCTTTTTGGTCATAACTTGTTAGTTTTCTAGATATTGACTTGATTTCAATTGCGTTGGATAGGAAACAGTATTGGCTTTAGTCGAAAATTTTCTTTTTGCCAATAGTGCGAAAATGTTTTTTTCTTCAAAAATTTCCATGGACTACCCCCTTTGCTTTTTGTGGGAAAAATGATAAAAAATTTTGTGAACTTTTTAGTAGAAGTGGTTACCTTTTTGGTCATAACTTGTTAGTTTTCTAGATATTGACTTGATTTCAATTGCGTTGGATAGGAAACAGTATTGGCTTTAGTCGAAAATTTTCTTTTTGCCAATAGTGCGAAAATGTTTTTTTCTTCAAAAATTTCCATGGACTACCCCCTTTGCTTTTTGTGGGAAAAATGATAAAAAATTTTGTGAACTTTTTAGTAGAAGTGGTTACCTTTTTGGTCATAACTTGTTAGTTTTCTAGATATTGACTTGATTTCAATTGCGTTGGATAGGAAACAGTATTGGCTTTAGTCGAAAATTTTCTTTTTGCCAATAGTGCGAAAATGTTTTTTTCTTCAAAAATTTCCATGGACTACCCCCTTTGCTTTTTGTGGGAAAAATGATAAAAAATTTTGTGAACTTTTTAGTAGAAGTGGTTACCTTTTTGGTCATAACTTGTTAGTTTTCTAGATATTGACTTGATTTCAATTGCGTTGGATAGGAAACAGTATTGGCTTTAGTCGAAAATTTTCTTTTTGCCAATAGTGCGAAAATGTTTTTTTCTTCAAAAATTTCCATGGACTACCCCCTTTGCTTTTTGTGGGAAAAATGATAAAAAATTTTGTGAACTTTTTAGTAGAAGTGGTTACCTTTTTGGTCATAACTTGTTAGTTTTCTAGATATTGACTTGATTTCAATTGCGTTGGATAGGAAACAGTATTGGCTTTAGTCGAAAATTTTCTTTTTGCCAATAGTGCGAAAATGTTTTTTTCTTCAAAAATTTCCATGGACTACCCCCTTTGCTTTTTGTGGGAAAAATGATAAAAAATTTTGTGAACTTTTTAGTAGAAGTGGTTACCTTTTTGGTCATAACTTGTTAGTTTTCTAGATATTGACTTGATTTCAATTGCGTTGGATAGGAAACAGTATTGGCTTTAGTCGAAAATTTTCTTTTTGCCAATAGTGCGAAAATGTTTTTTTCTTCAAAAATTTCCATGGACTACCCCCTTTGCTTTTTGTGGGAAAAATGATAAAAAATTTTGTGAACTTTTTAGTAGAAGTGGTTACCTTTTTGGTCATAACTTGTTAGTTTTCTAGATATTGACTTGATTTCAATTGCGTTGGATAGGAAACAGTATTGGCTTTAGTCGAAAATTTTCTTTTTGCCAATAGTGCGAAAATGTTTTTTTCTTCAAAAATTTCCATGGACTACCCCCTTTGCTTTTTGTGGGAAAATTGATAAAAAATTTTGTGAACTTTTTAGTAGAAGTGGTTACCTTTTTGGTCATAACTTGTTAGTTTTCTAGATATTGACTTGATTTCAATTGCGTTGGATAGGAAACAGTATTGGCTTTAGTCGAAAATTTTCTTTTTGCCAATAGTGCGAAAATGTTTTTTTCTTCAAAAATTTCCATGGACTACCCCCTTTGCTTTTTGTGGGAAAAATGATAAAAAATTTTGTGAACTTTTTAGTAGAAGTGGTTACCTTTTTGGTCATAACTTGTTAGTTTTCTAGATATTGACTTGATTTCAATTGCGTTGGATAGGAAACAGTATTGGCTTTAGTCGAAAATTTTCTTTTTGCCAATAGTGCGAAAATGTTTTTTTCTTCAAAAATTTCCATGGACTACCCCCTTTGCTTTTTGTGGGAAAAATGATAAAAAATTTTGTGAACTTTTTAGTAGAAGTGGTTACCTTTTTGGTCATAACTTGTTAGTTTTCTAGATATTGACTTGATTTCAATTGCGTTGGATAGGAAACAGTATTGGCTTTAGTCGAAAATTTTCTTTTTGCCAATAGTGCGAAAATGTTTTTTTCTTCAAAAATTTCCATGGACTACCCCCTTTGCTTTTTGTGGGAAAAATGATAAAAAATTTTGTGAACTTTTTAGTAGAAGTGGTTACCTTTTTGGTCATAACTTGTTAGTTTTCTAGATATTGACTTGATTTCAATTGCGTTGGATAGGAAACAGTATTGGCTTTAGTCGAAAATTTTCTTTTTGCCAATAGTGCGAAAATGTTTTTTTCTTCAAAAATTTCCATGGACTACCCCCTTTGCTTTTTGTGGGAAAAATGATAAAAAATTTTGTGAACTTTTTAGTAGAAGTGGTTACCTTTTTGGTCATAACTTGTTAGTTTTCTAGATATTGACTTGATTTCAATTGCGTTGGATAGGAAACAGTATTGGCTTTAGTCGAAAATTTTCTTTTTGCCAAGAGTGCGAAAATGTTTTTTTCTTCAAAAATTTCCATGGACTACCCCCTTTGCTTTTTGTGGGAAAAATGATAAAAAATTTTGTGAACTTTTTAGTAGAAGTGGTTACCTTTTTGGTCATAACTTGTTAGTTTTCTAGATATTGACTTGATTTCAATTGCGTTGGATAGGAAACAGTATTGGCTTTAGTCGAAAATTTTCTTTTTGCCAATAGTGCGAAAATGTTTTTTTCTTCAAAAATTTCCATGGACTACCCCCTTTGCTTTTTGTGGGAAAAATGATAAAAAATTTTATGAACTTTTTAGTAGAAGTGGTTACCTTTTTGGTCATAACTTTCTTAGTTTTCTAGATATTGACTTGATTTCAATTGCGTTGGATAGGAAACAGTATTGGCTTTAGTCGAAAATTTTCTTTTTGCCAATAGTGCGAAAATGTTTTTTTCTTCAAAAATTTCCATGGACTACCCCCTTTGCTTTTTGTGGGAAAAATGATAAAAAATTTTGTGAACTTTTTAGTAGAAGTGGTTACCTTTTTGGTCATAACTTGCTTAGTTTTATAGATATTGACTTGATTTCAATTGCGTTGGATAGGAAACAGTATTGGCTTTAGTGGAAAATTTTCTTTTTGCCAATAGTGCGAAAATGTTTTTTTCTTCAAAAATTTCCATGGACTACCCCCTTTGCTTTTTGTGGGAAAAATGATAAAAAATTTTGTGAACTTTTTAGTAGAAGTGGTTACCTTTTTGGTCATAACTTGCTTAGTTTTATAGATATTGACTTGATTTCAATTGCGTTGGATAGGAAACAGTATTGGCTTTAGTCGAAAATTTTCTTTTTGCCAAGAGTGCGAAAATGTTTTTTTCTTCAAAAATTTCCATGGACTACCCCCTTTGCTTTTTGTGGGAAAAATGATAAAAAATTTTGTGAACTTTTTAGTAGAAGTGGTTACCTTTTTGGTCATAACTTGTTAGTTTTCTAGATATTGACTTGATTTCAATTGCGTTGGATAGGAAACAGTATTGGCTTTAGTCGAAAATTTTCTTTTTGCCAATAGTGCGAAAATGTTTTTTTCTTCAAAAATTCAATGGACTACCCCCTTTGCTTTTTGTGGGAAAAATGATAAAAAATTTTATGAACTTTTTAGTAGAAGTGGTTACCTTTTTGGTCATAACTTGCTTAGTTTTCTAGATATTGACTTGATTTCAATTGCGTTGGATAGGAAACAGTATTGGCTTTAGTCGAAAATTTTCTTTTTGCCAATAGTGCGAAAATGTTTTTTTCTTCAAAAATTTCCATGGACTACCCCCTTTGCTTTTTGTGGGAAAAATGATAAAAAATTTTGTGAACTTTTTAGTAGAAGTGGTTACCTTTTTGGTCATAACTTGCTTAGTTTTCTAGATATTGACTTGATTTCAATTGCGTTGGATAGGAAACAGTATTGGCTTTAGTCGAAAATTTTCTTTTTGCCAATAGTGCGAAAATGTTTTTTTCTTCAAAAATTTCCATGGACTACCCCCTTTGCTTTTTGTGGGAAAAATGATAAAAAATTTTATGAACTTTTTAGTAGAAGTGGTTACCTTTTTGGTCATAACTTGCTTAGTTTTCTAGATATTGACTTGATTTCAATTGCGTTGGATAGGAAACAGTATTGGCTTTAGTCGAAAATTTTCTTTTTGCCAATAGTGCGAAAATGTTTTTTTCTTCAAAAATTTCCATGGACTACCCCCTTTGCTTTTTGTGGGAAAAATGATAAAAAATTTTGTGAACTTTTTAGTAGAAGTGGTTACCTTTTTGGTCATAACTTGCTTAGTTTTCTAGATATTGACTTGATTTCAATTGCGTTGGATAGGAAACAGTATTGGCTTTAGTCGAAAATTTTCTTTTTGCCAATAGTGCGAAAATGTTTTTTTCTTCAAAAATTTCCATGGACTACCCCCTTTGCTTTTTGTGGGAAAAATGATAAAAAATTTTATGAACTTTTTAGTAGAAGTGGTTACCTTTTTGGTCATAACTTGCTTAGTTTTCTAGATATTGACTTGATTTCAATTGCGTTGGATAGGAAACAGTATTGGCTTTAGTCGAAAATTTTCTTTTTGCCAATAGTGCGAAAATGTTTTTTTCTTCAAAAATTTCCATGGACTACCCCCTTTGCTTTTTGTGGGAAAAATGATAAAAAATTTTATGAACATTTTAGTAGAAGTGGTTACCTTTTTGGTCATAACTTTCTTAGTTTTCTAGATATTGACTTGATTTCAATTGCGTTGGATAGGAAACAGTATTGGCTTTAGTGGAAAATTTTCTTTTTGCAAATAGTGCGAAAATGTTTTTTTCTTTAAAAATTTCCATGGACTACCCCCTTTGCTTTTTGTTGGAAAAATGATAAAAAATTTTGTGAACTTTTTATTAGAAGTGGTTACCTTTTTGGTCATAACTTGCTTAGTTTTCTAGATATTGACTTGATTTCAATTGCGTTGGATAGGAAACAGTATTGGCTTTAGTCGAAAATTTTCTTTTTGCCAATAGTGCGAAAATGTTTTTTTCTTCAAAAATTTCCATGGACTACCCCCTTTGCTTTTTGTGGGAAAAATGATAAAAAATTTTGTGAACTTTTTAGTAGAAGTGGTTACCTTTTTGGTCATAACTTGCTTAGTTTTCTAGATATTGACTTGATTTCAATTGCGTTGGATAGGAAACAGTATTGGCTTTAGTCGAAAATTTTCTTTTTGCCAATAGTGCGAAAATGTTTTTTTCTTCAAAAATTTCCATGGACTACCCCCTTTGCTTTTTGTGGGAAAAATGATAAAAAATTTTATGAACTTTTTAGTAGAAGTGGTTACCTTTTTGGTCATAACTTGCTTAGTTTTCTAGATATTGACTTGATTTCAATTGCGTTGGATAGGAAACAGTATTGGCTTTAGTGGAAAATTTTCTTTTTGCCAATAGTGCGAAAATGTTTTTTTCTTCAAAAATTTCCATGGACTACCCCCTTTGCTTTTTGTGGGAAAAATGATAAAAAATTTTGTGAACTTTTTAGTAGAAGTGGTTACCTTTTTGGTCATAACTTGCTTAGTTTTATAGATATTGACTTGATTTCAATTGCGTTGGATAGGAAACAGTATTGGCTTTAGTCGAAAATTTTCTTTTTGCCAATAGTGCGAAAATGTTTTTTTCTTCAAAAATTTATATGGACTACCCCCTTTGCTTTTTGTGGGAAAAATGATAAAAAATTTTGTGAACTTTTTAGTAGAAGTGGTTACCTTTTTGGTCATAACTTGCTTAGTTTTCTAGATATTGACTTGATTTCAATTGCGTTGGATAGGAAACAGTATTGGCTTTAGTGGAAAATTTTCTTTTTGCCAATAGTGCGAAAATGTTTTTTTCTTCAAAAATTTATATGGACTACCCCCTTTGCTTTTTGTGGGAAAAATGATAAAAAATTTTGTGAACTTTTTAGTAGAAGTGGTTACCTTTTTGGTCATAACTTTCTTAGTTTTCTAGATATTGACTTGATTTCAATTGCGTTGGATAGGAAACAGTATTGGCTTTAGTGGAAAATTTTCTTTTTGCAAATAGTGCGAAAATGTTTTTTTCTTTAAAAATTTCCATGGACTACCCCCTTTGCTTTTTGTTGGAAAAATGATAAAAAATTTTGTGAACTTTTTAGTAGAAGTGGTTACCTTTTTGGTCATAACTTGCTTAGCTTTCTAGATATTGACTTGATTTCAATTGCGTTGGATAGGAAACAGTATTGGCTTTAGTGGAAAATTTTCTTTTTGCCAATAGTGCGAAAATGTTTTTTTCTTCAAAAATTTCCATGGACTACCCCCTTTGCTTTTTGTGGGAAAAATGATAAAAAATTTTGTGAACTTTTTAGTAGAAGTGGTTACCTTTTTGGTCATAACTTGCTTAGTTTTCTAGATATTGACTTGATTTCAATTGCGTTGGATAGGAAACAGTATTGGCTTTAGTGGAAAATTTTCTTTTTGCCAATAGTGCGAAAATGTTTTTTTCTTCAAAAATTTCCATGGACTACCCCCTTTGCTTTTTGTGGGAAAAATGATAAAAAATTTTGTGAACTTTTTAGTAGAAGTGGTTACCTTTTTGGTCATAACTTGCTTAGTTTTATAGATATTGACTTGATTTCAATTGCGTTGGATAGGAAACAGTATTGGCTTTAGTCGAAAATTTTCTTTTTGCCAATAGTGCGAAAATGTTTTTTTCTTCAAAAATTTCCATGGACTACCCCCTTTGCTTTTTGTGGGAAAAATGATAAAAAATTTTGTGAACTTTTTAGTAGAAGTGGTTACCTTTTTGGTCATAACTTGCTTAGTTTTCTAGATATTGACTTGATTTCAATTGCGTTGGATAGGAAACAGTATTGGCTTTAGTCGAAAATTTTCTTTTTGCCAATAGTGCGAAAATGTTTTTTTCTTCAAAAATTCAATGGACTACCCCCTTTGCTTTTTGTGGGAAAAATGATAAAAAATTTTATGAACTTTTTAGTAGAAGTGGTTACCTTTTTGGTCATAACTTGCTTAGTTTTCTAGATATTGACTTGATTTCAATTGCGTTGGATAGGAAACAGTATTGGCTTTAGTCGAAAATTTTCTTTTTGCCAATAGTGCGAAAATGTTTTTTTCTTCAAAAATTTCCATGGACTACCCCCTTTGCTTTTTGTGGGAAAAATGATAAAAAATTTTGTGAACTTTTTAGTAGAAGTGGTTACCTTTTTGGTCATAACTTGTTAGTTTTCTAGATATTGACTTGATTTCAATTGCGTTGGATAGGAAACAGTATTGGCTTTAGTCGAAAATTTTCTTTTTGCCAATAGTGCGAAAATGTTTTTTTCTTCAAAAATTTCCATGGACTACCCCCTTTGCTTTTTGTGGGAAAAATGATAAAAAATTTTGTGAACTTTTTAGTAGAAGTGGTTACCTTTTTGGTCATAACTTGCTTAGTTTTCTAGATATTGACTTGATTTCAATTGCGTTGGATAGGAAACAGTATTGGCTTTAGTCGAAAATTTTCTTTTTGCCAATAGTGCGAAAATGTTTTTTTCTTCAAAAATTTCCATGGACTACCCCCTTTGCTTTTTGTGGGAAAAATGATAAAAAATTTTATGAACTTTTTAGTAGAAGTGGTTACCTTTTTGGTCATAACTTGCTTAGTTTTCTAGATATTGACTTGATTTCAATTGCGTTGGATAGGAAACAGTATTGGCTTTAGTGGAAAATTTTCTTTTTGCCAATAGTGCGAAAATGTTTTTTTCTTCAAAAATTTCCATGGACTACCCCCTTTGCTTTTTGTGGGAAAAATGATAAAAAATTTTGTGAACTTTTTAGTAGAAGTGGTTACCTTTTTGGTCATAACTTGCTTAGTTTTCTAGATATTGACTTGATTTCAATTGCGTTGGATAGGAAACAGTATTGGCTTTAGTCGAAAATTTTCTTTTTGCCAATAGTGCGAAAATGTTTTTTTCTTCAAAAATTCAATGGACTACCCCCTTTGCTTTTTGTGGGAAAAATGATAAAAAATTTTATGAACTTTTTAGTAGAAGTGGTTACCTTTTTGGTCATAACTTGCTTAGTTTTCTAGATATTGACTTGATTTCAATTGCGTTGGATAGGAAACAGTATTGGCTTTAGTCGAAAATTTTCTTTTTGCCAATAGTGCGAAAATGTTTTTTTCTTCAAAAATTTCCATGGACTACCCCCTTTGCTTTTTGTGGGAAAAATGATAAAAAATTTTGTGAACTTTTTAGTAGAAGTGGTTACCTTTTTGGTCATAACTTGTTAGTTTTCTAGATATTGACTTGATTTCAATTGCGTTGGATAGGAAACAGTATTGGCTTTAGTCGAAAATTTTCTTTTTGCCAATAGTGCGAAAATGTTTTTTTCTTCAAAAATTTCCATGGACTACCCCCTTTGCTTTTTGTGGGAAAAATGATAAAAAATTTTATGAACTTTTTAGTAGAAGTGGTTACCTTTTTGGTCATAACTTGCTTAGTTTTCTAGATATTGACTTGATTTCAATTGCGTTGGATAGGAAACAGTATTGGCTTTAGTCGAAAATTTTCTTTTTGCCAATAGTGCGAAAATGTTTTTTTCTTCAAAAATTTCCATGGACTACCCCCTTTGCTTTTTGTGGGAAAAATGATAAAAAATTTTGTGAACTTTTTAGTAGAAGTGGTTACCTTTTTGGTCATAACTTGCTTAGTTTTCTAGATATTGACTTGATTTCAATTGCGTTGGATAGGAAACAGTATTGGCTTTAGTCGAAAATTTTCTTTTTGCCAATAGTGCGAAAATGTTTTTTTCTTCAAAAATTTCCATGGACTACCCCCTTTGCTTTTTGTGGGAAAAATGATAAAAAATTTTATGAACTTTTTAGTAGAAGTGGTTACCTTTTTGGTCATAACTTGCTTAGTTTTCTAGATATTGACTTGATTTCAATTGCGTTGGATAGGAAACAGTATTGGCTTTAGTGGAAAATTTTCTTTTTGCCAATAGTGCGAAAATGTTTTTTTCTTCAAAAATTTCCATGGACTACCCCCTTTGCTTTTTGTGGGAAAAATGATAAAAAATTTTGTGAACTTTTTAGTAGAAGTGGTTACCTTTTTGGTCATAACTTGCTTAGTTTTCTAGATATTGACTTGATTTCAATTGCGTTGGATAGGAAACAGTATTGGCTTTAGTGGAAAATTTTCTTTTTGCCAATAGTGCGAAAATGTTTTTTTCTTCAAAAATTTCCATGGACTACCCCCTTTGCTTTTTGTGGGAAAAATGATAAAAAATTTTGTGAACTTTTTAGTAGAAGTGGTTACCTTTTTGGTCATAACTTGCTTAGTTTTATAGATATTGACTTGATTTCAATTGCGTTGGATAGGAAACAGTATTGGCTTTAGTCGAAAATTTTCTTTTTGCCAATAGTGCGAAAATGTTTTTTTCTTCAAAAATTTCCATGGACTACCCCCTTTGCTTTTTGTGGGAAAAATGATAAAAAATTTTGTGAACTTTTTAGTAGAAGTGGTTACCTTTTTGGTCATAACTTGCTTAGTTTTCTAGATATTGACTTGATTTCAATTGCGTTGGATAGGAAACAGTATTGGCTTTAGTCGAAAATTTTCTTTTTGCCAATAGTGCGAAAATGTTTTTTTCTTCAAAAATTCAATGGACTACCCCCTTTGCTTTTTGTGGGAAAAATGATAAAAAATTTTATGAACTTTTTAGTAGAAGTGGTTACCTTTTTGGTCATAACTTGCTTAGTTTTCTAGATATTGACTTGATTTCAATTGCGTTGGATAGGAAACAGTATTGGCTTTAGTCGAAAATTTTCTTTTTGCCAATAGTGCGAAAATGTTTTTTTCTTCAAAAATTTCCATGGACTACCCCCTTTGCTTTTTGTGGGAAAAATGATAAAAAATTTTGTGAACTTTTTAGTAGAAGTGGTTACCTTTTTGGTCATAACTTGTTAGTTTTCTAGATATTGACTTGATTTCAATTGCGTTGGATAGGAAACAGTATTGGCTTTAGTCGAAAATTTTCTTTTTGCCAATAGTGCGAAAATGTTTTTTTCTTCAAAAATTTCCATGGACTACCCCCTTTGCTTTTTGTGGGAAAAATGATAAAAAATTTTGTGAACTTTTTAGTAGAAGTGGTTACCTTTTTGGTCATAACTTGCTTAGTTTTCTAGATATTGACTTGATTTCAATTGCGTTGGATAGGAAACAGTATTGGCTTTAGTCGAAAATTTTCTTTTTGCCAATAGTGCGAAAATGTTTTTTTCTTCAAAAATTTCCATGGACTACCCCCTTTGCTTTTTGTGGGAAAAATGATAAAAAATTTTATGAACTTTTTAGTAGAAGTGGTTACCTTTTTGGTCATAACTTGCTTAGTTTTCTAGATATTGACTTGATTTCAATTGCGTTGGATAGGAAACAGTATTGGCTTTAGTGGAAAATTTTCTTTTTGCCAATAGTGCGAAAATGTTTTTTTCTTCAAAAATTTCCATGGACTACCCCCTTTGCTTTTTGTGGGAAAAATGATAAAAAATTTTGTGAACTTTTTAGTAGAAGTGGTTACCTTTTTGGTCATAACTTGCTTAGTTTTATAGATATTGACTTGATTTCAATTGCGTTGGATAGGAAACAGTATTGGCTTTAGTCGAAAATTTTCTTTTTGCCAATAGTGCGAAAATGTTTTTTTCTTCAAAAATTTATATGGACTACCCCCTTTGCTTTTTGTGGGAAAAATGATAAAAAATTTTGTGAACTTTTTAGTAGAAGTGGTTACCTTTTTGGTCATAACTTGCTTAGTTTTCTAGATATTGACTTGATTTCAATTGCGTTGGATAGGAAACAGTATTGGCTTTAGTGGAAAATTTTCTTTTTGCCAATAGTGTGAAAATGTTTTTTTCTTCAAAAATTTATATGGACTACCCCCTTTGCTTTTTGTGGGAAAAATGATAAAAAATTTTGTGAACTTTTTAGTAGAAGTGGTTACCTTTTTGGTCATAACTTTCTTAGTTTTCTAGATATTGACTTGATTTCAATTGCGTTGGATAGGAAACAGTATTGGCTTTAGTGGTAAATTTTCTTTTTGCAAATAGTGCGAAAATGTTTTTTTCTTTAAAAATTTCCATGGACTACCCCCTTTGCTTTTTGTTGGAAAAATGATAAAAAATTTTGTGAACTTTTTAGTAGAAGTGGTTACCTTTTTGGTCATAACTTGCTTAGTTTTCTAGATATTGACTTGATTTCAATTGCGTTGGATAGGAAACAGTATTGGCTTTAGTCGAAAATTTTCTTTTTGCCAATAGTGCGAAAATGTTTTTTTCTTCAAAAATTTATATGGACTACCCCCTTTGCTTTTTGTGGGAAAAATGATAAAAAATTTTGTGAACTTTTTAGTAGAAGTGGTTACCTTTTTGGTCATAACTTTCTTAGTTTTCTAGATATTGACTTGATTTCAATTGCGTTGGATAGGAAACAGTATTGGCTTTAGTGGAAAATTTTCTTTTTGCAAATAGTGCGAAAATGTTTTTTTCTTTAAAAATTTCCATGGACTACCCCCTTTGCTTTTTGTTGGAAAAATGATAAAAAATTTTGTGAACTTTTTAGTAGAAGTGGTTACCTTTTTGGTCATAACTTGCTTAGTTTTCTAGATATTGACTTGATTTCAATTGCGTTGGATAGGAAACAGTATTGGCTTTAGTCGAAAATTTTCTTTTTGCCAATAGTGCGAAAATGTTTTTTTCTTCAAAAATTTATATGGACTACCCCCTTTGCTTTTTGTGGGAAAAATGATAAAAAATTTTGTGAACTTTTTAGTAGAAGTGGTTACCTTTTTGGTCATAACTTGCTTAGTTTTCTAGATATTGACTTGATTTCAATTGCGTTGGATAGGAAACAGTATTGGCTTTAGTGGAAAATTTTCTTTTTGCCAATAGTGCGAAAATGTTTTTTTCTTCAAAAATTTATATGGACTACCCCCTTTGCTTTTTGTGGGAAAAATGATAAAAAATTTTGTGAACTTTTTAGTAGAAGTGGTTACCTTTTTGGTCATAACTTTCTTAGTTTTCTAGATATTGACTTGATTTCAATTGCGTTGGATAGGAAACAGTATTGGCTTTAGTGGAAAATTTTCTTTTTGCAAATAGTGCGAAAATGTTTTTTTCTTTAAAAATTTCCATGGACTACCCCCTTTGCTTTTTGTTGGAAAAATGATAAAAAATTTTGTGAACTTTTTAGTAGAAGTGGTTACCTTTTTGGTCATAACTTGCTTAGTTTTATAGATATTGACTTGATTTCAATTGCGTTGGATAGGAAACAGTATTGGCTTTAGTCGAAAATTTTCTTTTTGCCAATAGTGCGAAAATGTTTTTTTCTTCAAAAATTTCCATGGACTACCCCCTTTGCTTTTTGTGGGAAAAATGATAAAAAATTTTGTGAACTTTTTAGTAGAAGTGGTTACCTTTTTGGTCATAACTTGCTTAGTTTTCTAGATATTGACTTGATTTCAATTGCGTTGGATAGGAAACAGTATTGGCTTTAGTGGAAAATTTTCTTTTTGCCAATAGTGCGAAAATGTTTTTTTCTTCAAAAATTTATATGGACTACCCCCTTTGCTTTTTGTGGGAAAAATGATAAAAAATTTTGTGAACTTTTTAGTAGAAGTGGTTACCTTTTTGGTCATAACTTTCTTAGTTTTCTAGATATTGACTTGATTTCAATTGCGTTGGATAGGAAACAGTATTGGCTTTAGTGGAAAATTTTCTTTTTGCAAATAGTGCGAAAATGTTTTTTTCTTTAAAAATTTCCATGGACTACCCCCTTTGCTTTTTGTTGGAAAAATGATAAAAAATTTTGTGAACTTTTTAGTAGAAGTGGTTACCTTTTTGGTCATAACTTGCTTAGTTTTCTAGATATTGACTTGATTTCAATTGCGTTGGATAGGAAACAGTATTGGCTTTAGTCGAAAATTTTCTTTTTGCCAATAGTGCGAAAATGTTTTTTTCTTCAAAAATTTCCATGGACTACCCCCTTTGCTTTTTGTGGGAAAAATGATAAAAAATTTTGTGAACTTTTTAGTAGAAGTGGTTACCTTTTTGGTCATAACTTTCTTAGTTTTCTAGATATTGACTTGATTTCAATTGCGTTGGATAGGAAACAGTATTGGCTTTAGTGGAAAATTTTCTTTTTGCAAATAGTGCGAAAATGTTTTTTTCTTTAAAAATTTCCATGGACTACCCCCTTTGCTTTTTGTTGGAAAAATGATAAAAAATTTTGTGAACTTTTTAGTAGAAGTGGTTACCTTTTTGGTCATAACTTGCTTAGTTTTCTAGATATTGACTTGATTTCAATTGCGTTGGATAGGAAACAGTATTGGCTTTAGTCGAAAATTTTCTTTTTGCCAATAGTGCGAAAATGTTTTTTTCTTCAAAAATTTATATGGACTACCCCCTTTGCTTTTTGTGGGAAAAATGATAAAAAATTTTGTGAACTTTTTAGTAGAAGTGGTTACCTTTTTGGTCATAACTTTCTTAGTTTTCTAGATATTGACTTGATTTCAATTGCGTTGGATAGGAAACAGTATTGGCTTTAGTGGAAAATTTTCTTTTTGCAAATAGTGCGAAAATGTTTTTTTCTTTAAAAATTTCCATGGACTACCCCCTTTGCTTTTTGTTGGAAAAATGATAAAAAATTTTGTGAACTTTTTAGTAGAAGTGGTTACCTTTTTGGTCATAACTTGCTTAGTTTTCTAGATATTGACTTGATTTCAATTGCGTTGGATAGGAAACAGTATTGGCTTTAGTCGAAAATTTTCTTTTTGCCAATAGTGCGAAAATGTTTTTTTCTTCAAAAATTTATATGGACTACCCCCTTTGCTTTTTGTGGGAAAAATGATAAAAAATTTTGTGAACTTTTTAGTAGAAGTGGTTACCTTTTTGGTCATAACTTGCTTAGTTTTCTAGATATTGACTTGATTTCAATTGCGTTGGATAGGAAACAGTATTGGCTTTAGTGGAAAATTTTCTTTTTGCCAATAGTGCGAAAATGTTTTTTTCTTCAAAAATTTATATGGACTACCCCCTTTGCTTTTTGTGGGAAAAATGATAAAAAATTTTGTGAACTTTTTAGTAGAAGTGGTTACCTTTTTGGTCATAACTTTCTTAGTTTTCTAGATATTGACTTGATTTCAATTGCGTTGGATAGGAAACAGTATTGGCTTTAGTGGAAAATTTTCTTTTTGCAAATAGTGCGAAAATGTTTTTTTCTTTAAAAATTTCCATGGACTACCCCCTTTGCTTTTTGTTGGAAAAATGATAAAAAATTTTGTGAACTTTTTAGTAGAAGTGGTTACCTTTTTGGTCATAACTTGCTTAGTTTTCTAGATATTGACTTGATTTCAATTGCGTTGGATAGGAAACAGTATTGGCTTTAGTGGAAAATTTTCTTTTTGCCAATAGTGCGAAAATGTTTTTTTCTTCAAAAATTTCCATGGACTACCCCCTTTGCTTTTTGTGGGAAAAATGATAAAAAATTTTGTGAACTTTTTAGTAGAAGTGGTTACCTTTTTGGTCATAACTTTCTTAGTTTTCTAGATATTGACTTGATTTCAATTGCGTTGGATAGGAAACAGTATTGGCTTTAGTGGAAAATTTTCTTTTTGCAAATAGTGCGAAAATGTTTTTTTCTTTAAAAATTTCCATGGACTACCCCCTTTGCTTTTTGTTGGAAAAATGATAAAAAATTTTGTGAACTTTTTAGTAGAAGTGGTTACCTTTTTGGTCATAACTTGCTTAGTTTTCTAGATATTGACTTGATTTCAATTGCGTTGGATAGGAAACAGTATTGGCTTTAGTCGAAAATTTTCTTTTTGCCAATAGTGCGAAAATGTTTTTTTCTTCAAAAATTTATATGGACTACCCCCTTTGCTTTTTGTGGGAAAAATGATAAAAAATTTTGTGAACTTTTTAGTAGAAGTGGTTACCTTTTTGGTCATAACTTTCTTAGTTTTCTAGATATTGACTTGATTTCAATTGCGTTGGATAGGAAACAGTATTGGCTTTAGTGGAAAATTTTCTTTTTGCAAATAGTGCGAAAATGTTTTTTTCTTTAAAAATTTCCATGGACTACCCCCTTTGCTTTTTGTTGGAAAAATGATAAAAAATTTTGTGAACTTTTTAGTAGAAGTGGTTACCTTTTTGGTCATAACTTGCTTAGTTTTCTAGATATTGACTTGATTTCAATTGCGTTGGATAGGAAACAGTATTGGCTTTAGTCGAAAATTTTCTTTTTGCCAATAGTGCGAAAATGTTTTTTTCTTCAAAAATTTATATGGACTACCCCCTTTGCTTTTTGTGGGAAAAATGATAAAAAATTTTGTGAACTTTTTAGTAGAAGTGGTTACCTTTTTGGTCATAACTTGCTTAGTTTTCTAGATATTGACTTGATTTCAATTGCGTTGGATAGGAAACAGTATTGGCTTTAGTGGAAAATTTTCTTTTTGCCAATAGTGCGAAAATGTTTTTTTCTTCAAAAATTTATATGGACTACCCCCTTTGCTTTTTGTGGGAAAAATGATAAAAAATTTTGTGAACTTTTTAGTAGAAGTGGTTACCTTTTTGGTCATAACTTTCTTAGTTTTCTAGATATTGACTTGATTTCAATTGCGTTGGATAGGAAACAGTATTGGCTTTAGTGGAAAATTTTCTTTTTGCAAATAGTGCGAAAATGTTTTTTTCTTTAAAAATTTCCATGGACTACCCCCTTTGCTTTTTGTTGGAAAAATGATAAAAAATTTTGTGAACTTTTTAGTAGAAGTGGTTACCTTTTTGGTCATAACTTTCTTAGTTTTCTAGATATTGACTTGATTTCAATTGCGTTGGATAGGAAACAGTATTGGCTTTAGTGGAAAATTTTCTTTTTGCCAATAGTGCGAAAATGTTTTTTTCTTCAAAAATTTCCATGGACTACCCCCTTTGCTTTTTGTGGGAAAAATGATAAAAAATTTTGTGAACTTTTTAGTAGAAGTGGTTACCTTTTTGGTCATAACTTGCTTAGTTTTCTAGATATTGACTTGATTTCAATTGCGTTGGATAGGAAACAGTATTGGCTTTAGTCGAAAATTTTCTTTTTGCCAATAGTGCGAAAATGTTTTTTTCTTCAAAAATTCAATGGACTACCCCCTTTGCTTTTTGTGGGAAAAATGATAAAAAATTTTATGAACTTTTTAGTAGAAGTGGTTACCTTTTTGGTCATAACTTTCTTAGTTTTCTAGATATTGACTTGATTTCAATTGCGTTGGATAGGAAACAGTATTGGCTTTAGTCGAAAATTTTCTTTTTGCCAATAGTGCGAAAATGTTTTTTTCTTCAAAAATTTATATGGACTACCCCCTTTGCTTTTTGTGGGAAAAATGATAAAAAATTTTGTGAACTTTTTAGTAGAAGTGGTTACCTTTTTGGTCATAACTTTCTTAGTTTTCTAGATATTGACTTGATTTCAATTGCGTTGGATAGGAAACAGTATTGGCTTTAGTGGAAAATTTTCTTTTTGCAAATAGTGCGAAAATGTTTTTTTCTTTAAAAATTTCCATGGACTACCCCCTTTGCTTTTTGTTGGAAAAATGATAAAAAATTTTGTGAACTTTTTAGTAGAAGTGGTTACCTTTTTGGTCATAACTTGCTTAGTTTTCTAGATATTGACTTGATTTCAATTGCGTTGGATAGGAAACAGTATTGGCTTTAGTGGAAAATTTTCTTTTTGCCAATAGTGCGAAAATGTTTTTTTCTTCAAAAATTCAATGGACTACCCCCTTTGCTTTTTGTGGGAAAAATGATAAAAAATTTTATGAACTTTTTAGTAGAAGTGGTTACCTTTTTGGTCATAACTTTCTTAGTTTTCTAGATATTGACTTGATTTCAATTGCGTTGGATAGGAAACAGTATTGGCTTTAGTCGAAAATTTTCTTTTTGCCAATAGTGCGATAATGTTTTTTTCTTCAAAAATTTATATGGACTACCCCCTTTGCTTTTTGTGGGAAAAATGATAAAAAATTTTGTGAACTTTTTAGTAGAAGTGGTTACCTTTTTGGTCATAACTTTCTTAGTTTTCTAGATATTGACTTGATTTCAATTGCGTTGGATAGGAAACAGTATTGGCTTTAGTGGAAAATTTTCTTTTTGCAAATAGTGCGAAAATGTTTTTTTCTTTAAAAATTTCCATGGACTACCCCCTTTGCTTTTTGTTGGAAAAATGATAAAAAATTTTGTGAACTTTTTAGTAGAAGTGGTTACCTTTTTGGTCATAACTTGCTTAGTTTTCTAGATATTGACTTGATTTCAATTGCGTTGGATAGGAAACAGTATTGGCTTTAGTGGAAAATTTTCTTTTTGCCAATAGTGCGAAAATGTTTTTTTCTTCAAAAATTTCCATGGACTACCCCCTTTGCTTTTTGTGGGAAAAATGATAAAAAATTTTGTGAACTTTTTAGTAGAAGTGGTTACCTTTTTGGTCATAACTTGCTTAGTTTTCTAGATATTGACTTGATTTCAATTGCGTTGGATAGGAAACAGTATTGGCTTTAGTCGAAAATTTTCTTTTTGCCAATAGTGCGAAAATGTTTTTTTCTTCAAAAATTCAATGGACTACCCCCTTTGCTTTTTGTGGGAAAAATGATAAAAAATTTTATGAACTTTTTAGTAGAAGTGGTTACCTTTTTGGTCATAACTTTCTTAGTTTTCTAGATATTGACTTGATTTCAATTGCGTTGGATAGGAAACAGTATTGGCTTTAGTCGAAAATTTTCTTTTTGCCAATAGTGCGAAAATGTTTTTTTCTTCAAAAATTTATATGGACTACCCCCTTTGCTTTTTGTGGGAAAAATGATAAAAAATTTTGTGAACTTTTTAGTAGAAGTGGTTACCTTTTTGGTCATAACTTTCTTAGTTTTCTAGATATTGACTTGATTTCAATTGCGTTGGATAGGAAACAGTATTGGCTTTAGTGGAAAATTTTCTTTTTGCAAATAGTGCGAAAATGTTTTTTTCTTTAAAAATTTCCATGTACTACCCCCTTTGCTTTTTGTTGGAAAAATGATAAAAAATTTTGTGAACTTTTTAGTAGAAGTGGTTACCTTTTTGGTCATAACTTGCTTAGTTTTCTAGATATTGACTTGATTTCAATTGCGTTGGATAGGAAACAGTATTGGCTTTAGTGGAAAATTTTCTTTTTGCCAATAGTGCGAAAATGTTTTTTTCTTCAAAAATTTCCATGGACTACCCCCTTTGCTTTTTGTGGGAAAAATGATAAAAAATTTTGTGAACTTTTTAGTAGAAGTGGTTACCTTTTTGGTCATAACTTGCTTAGTTTTCTAGATATTGACTTGATTTCAATTGCGTTGGATAGGAAACAGTATTGGCTTTAGTCGAAAATTTTCTTTTTGCCAATAGTGCGAAAATGTTTTTTTCTTCAAAAATTCAATGGACTACCCCCTTTGCTTTTTGTGGGAAAAATGATAAAAAATTTTATGAACTTTTTAGTAGAAGTGGTTACCTTTTTGGTCATAACTTGCTTAGTTTTCTAGATATTGACTTGATTTCAATTGCGTTGGATAGGAAACAGTATTGGCTTTAGTCGAAAATTTTCTTTTTGCCAATAGTGCGAAAATGTTTTTTTCTTCAAAAATTTCCATGGACTACCCCCTTTGCTTTTTGTGGGAAAAATGATAAAAAATTTTGTGAACTTTTTAGTAGAAGTGGTTACCTTTTTGGTCATAACTTGTTAGTTTTCTAGATATTGACTTGATTTCAATTGCGTTGGATAGGAAACAGTATTGGCTTTAGTCGAAAATTTTCTTTTTGCCAATAGTGCGAAAATGTTTTTTTCTTCAAAAATTTCCATGGACTACCCCCTTTGCTTTTTGTGGGAAAAATGATAAAAAATTTTGTGAACTTTTTAGTAGAAGTGGTTACCTTTTTGGTCATAACTTGCTTAGTTTTCTAGATATTGACTTGATTTCAATTGCGTTGGATAGGAAACAGTATTGGCTTTAGTCGAAAATTTTCTTTTTGCCAATAGTGCGAAAATGTTTTTTTCTTCAAAAATTCAATGGACTACCCCCTTTGCTTTTTGTGGGAAAAATGATAAAAAATTTTATGAACTTTTTAGTAGAAGTGGTTACCTTTTTGGTCATAACTTGCTTAGTTTTCTAGATATTGACTTGATTTCAATTGCGTTGGATAGGAAACAGTATTGGCTTTAGTCGAAAATTTTCTTTTTGCCAATAGTGCGAAAATGTTTTTTTCTTCAAAAATTCAATGGACTCCCCCTTTGCTTTTTGTGGGAAAAATGATAAAAAATTTTGTGAACTTTTTAGTAGAAGTGGTTACCTTTTTGGTCATAACTTGCTTAGTTTTCTAGATATTGACTTGATTTCAATTGCGTTGGATAGGAAACAGTATTGGCTTTAGTCGAAAATTTTCTTTTTGCCAATAGTGCGAAAATGTTTTTTTCTTGAAAAATTTCCATGGACTACCCCCTTTTCCTTTTTGTGGGAAAAATGATAAAAAATTTTGTGAACTTTTTAGTAGAAGTGGTTACCTTTTTGGTCATAACTTGCTTAGTTTTCTAGATATTGACTTGATTTCAATTGCGTTGGATAGGAAACAGTATTGGCTTTAGTCGAAAATTTTCTTTTTGCCAATAGTGCGAAAATGTTTTTTTCTTCAAAAATTCAATGGACTACCCCCTTTGCTTTTTGTGGGAAAAATGATAAAAAATTTTATGAACTTTTTAGTAGAAGTGGTTACCTTTTTGGTCATAACTTGCTTAGTTTTCTAGATATTGACTTGATTTCAATTGCGTTGGATAGGAAACAGTATTGGCTTTAGTGGAAAATTTTCTTTTTGCCAATAGTGCGAAAATGTTTTTTTCTTCAAAAATTTCCATGGACTACCCCCTTTTCCTTTTTGTGGGAAAAATGATAAAAAATTTTGTGAACTTTTTAGTAGAAGTGGTTACCTTTTTGGTCATAACTTGCTTAGTTTTCTAGATATTGACTTGATTTCAATTGCGTTGGATAGGAAACAGTATTGGCTTTAGTCGAAAATTTTCTTTTTGCCAATAGTGCGAAAATGTTTTTTTCTTCAAAAATTCAATGGACTACCCCCTTTGCTTTTTGTGGGAAAAATGATAAAAAATTTTATGAACTTTTTAGTAGAAGTGGTTACCTTTTTGGTCATAACTTGCTTAGTTTTCTAGATATTGACTTGATTTCAATTGCGTTGGATAGGAAACAGTATTGGCTTTAGTCGAAAATTTTCTTTTTGCCAATAGTGCGAAAATGTTTTTTTCTTCAAAAATTCAATGGACTCCCCCTTTGCTTTTTGTGGGAAAAATGATAAAAAATTTTGTGAACTTTTTAGTAGAAGTGGTTACCTTTTTGGTCATAACTTGCTTAGTTTTCTAGATATTGACTTGATTTCAATTGCGTTGGATAGGAAACAGTATTGGCTTTAGTCGAAAATTTTCTTTTTGCCAATAGTGCGAAAATGTTTTTTTCTTCAAAAATTTCCATGGACTACCCCCTTTTCCTTTTTGTGGGAAAAATGATAAAAAATTTTGTGAACTTTTTAGTAGAAGTGGTTACCTTTTTGGTCATAACTTGCTTAGTTTTCTAGATATTGACTTGATTTCAATTGCGTTGGATAGGAAACAGTATTGGCTTTAGTCGAAAATTTTCTTTTTGCCAATAGTGCGAAAATGTTTTTTTCTTCAAAAATTCAATGGACTACCCCCTTTGCTTTTTGTGGGAAAAATGATAAAAAATTTTATGAACTTTTTAGTAGAAGTGGTTACCTTTTTGGTCATAACTTGCTTAGTTTTCTAGATATTGACTTGATTTCAATTGCGTTGGATAGGAAACAGTATTGGCTTTAGTCGAAAATTTTCTTTTTGCCAATAGTGCGAAAATGTTTTTTTCTTCAAAAATTCAATGGACTACCCCCTTTGCTTTTTGTGGGAAAAATGATAAAAAATTTTATGAACTTTTTAGTAGAAGTGGTTACCTTTTTGGTCATAACTTGCTTAGTTTTCTAGATATTGACTTGATTTCAATTGCGTTGGATAGGAAACAGTATTGGCTTTAGTCGAAAATTTTCTTTTTGCCAATAGTGCGAAAATGTTTTTTTCTTCAAAAATTTCCATGGACTACCCCCTTTGCTTTTTGTGGGAAAAATGATAAAAAATTTTGTGAACTTTTTAGTAGAAGTGGTTACCTTTTTGGTCATAACTTGTTAGTTTTCTAGATATTGACTTGATTTCAATTGCGTTGGATAGGAAACAGTATTGGCTTTAGTCGAAAATTTTCTTTTTGCCAATAGTGCGAAAATGTTTTTTTCTTCAAAAATTTCCATGGACTACCCCCTTTGCTTTTTGTGAGAAAAATGATAAAAAATTTTATGAACTTTTTAGTAGAAGTGGTTACCTTTTTGGTCATAACTTGCTTAGTTTTCTAGATATTGACTTGATTTCAATTGCGTTGGATAGGAAACAGTATTGGCTTTAGTCGAAAATTTTCTTTTTGCCAATAGTGCGAAAATGTTTTTTTCTTCAAAAATTTCCATGGACTACCCCCTTTGCTTTTTGTGGGAAAAATGATAAAAAATTTTGTGAACTTTTTAGTAGAAGTGGTTACCTTTTTGGTCATAACTTGCTTAGTTTTCTAGATATTGACTTGATTTCAATTGCGTTGGATAGGAAACAGTATTGGCTTTAGTGGAAAATTTTCTTTTTGCCAATAGTGCGAAAATGTTTTTTTCTTCAAAAATTTCCATGGACTACTCCCTTTGGTTTTTGTGGGAAAAATGATAAAAAATTTTGTGAACTTTTTAGTAGAAGTGGTTACCTTTTTGGTCATAACTTGCTTAGTTTTCTAGATATTGACTTGATTTCAATTGCGTTGGATAGGAAACAGTATTGGCTTTAGTCGAAAATTTTCTTTTTGCCAATAGTGCGAATATGTTTTTTTCTTCAAAAATTTCCATGGACTACCCCCTTTGCTTTTTGTGGGAAAAATGCTAAAAAATTTTATGAACTTTTTAGTAGAAGTGGTTACCTTTTTGGTCATAACTTGCTTAGTTTTCTAGATATTGACTTGATTTCAATTGCGTTGGATAGGAAACAGTATTGGCTTTAGTCGAAAATTTTCTTTTTGCCAATAGTGCGAATATGTTTTTTTCTTCAAAAATTTCCATGGACTACCCCCTTTGCTTTTTGTGGGAAAAATGCTAAAAAATTTTATGAACTTTTTAGTAGAAGTGGTTACCTTTTTGGTCATAACTTGCTTAGTTTTCTAGATATTGACTTGATTTCAATTGCGTTGGATAGGAAACAGTATTGGCTTTAGTCGAAAATTTTGTTTTTGCCAATAGTGCGAATATGTTTTTTTCTTCAAAAATTTCCATGGACTACCCCCTTTGCTTTTTGTGGGAAAAATGCTAAAAAATTTTATGAACTTTTTAGTAGAAGTGGTTACCTTTTTGGTCATAACTTGTTAGTTTTCTAGATATTGACTTGATTTCAATTGCGTTGGATAGGAAACAGTATTGGCTTTAGTCGAAAATTTTCTTTTTGCCAATAGTGCGAAAATGTTTTTTTCTTCAAAAATTCTATGGACTACCCCCTTTGCTTTTTGTGGGAAAAATGATAAAAAATTTTATGAACTTTTTAGTAGAAGTGGTTACCTTTTTGGTCATAACTTGCTTAGTTTTCTACATATTGACTTGATTTCAATTGCGTTGGATAGGAAACAGTATTGGCTTTAGTCGAAAATTTTCTTTTTGCCAATAGTGCGAAAATGTTTTTTTCTTCAAAAATTTCCATGGACTACCCCCTTTGCTTTTTGTGGGAAAAATGCTAAAAAATTTTGTGAACTTTTTAGTAGAAGTGGTTACCTTTTTGGTCATAACTTGCTTAGTTTTCTAGATATTGACTTGATTTCAATTGCGTTGGATAGGAAACAGTATTGGCTTTAGTCGAAAATTTTCTTTTTGCCAATAGTGCGAAAATGTTTTTTTCTTCAAAAATTTCCATGGACTACCCACTTTCCTTTTTGTGGGAAAAATGATAAAAAATTTTGTGAACTTTTTAGTAGAAGTGGTTACCTTTTTGGTCATAACTTGTTTAGTTTTCTAGATATTGACTTGATTTCAATTGCGTTGGATAGGAAACAGTATTGGCTTTAGTCGAAAATTTTCTTTTGGCCAATAGTGCGAAAATGTTTTTTTCTTCAAAAATTTCCATGGACTACCCACTTTTCTTTTTGTGGGAAAAATGATAAAAAATTTTGTGAACTTTTTAGTAGAAGTGGTTACCTTTTTGGTCATAACTTGCTTAGTTTTCTAGATATTGACTTGATTTCAATTGCGTTGGATAGGAAACAGTATTGGCTTTAGTCGAAAATTTTCTTTTTGCCAATAGTGCGAAAATGTTTTTTTCTTCAAAAATTTCCATGGACTACCCATTTTCCTTTTTGTGGGAAAAATGATAAAAAATTTTGTGAACTTTTTAGTAGAAGTGGTTACCTTTTTGGTCATAACTTGTTTAGTTTTCTAGATATTGACTTGATTTCAATTGCGTTGGATAGGAAACAGTATTGGCTTTAGTCGAAAATTTTCTTTTTGCCAATAGTGCGAAAATGTTTTTTTCTTCAAAAATTCTATGGACTACCCCCTTTGCTTTTTGTGGGAAAAATGATAAAAAATTTTATGAACTTTTTAGTAGAAGTGGTTACCTTTTTGGTCATAACTTGCTTAGTTTTCTACATATTGACTTGATTTCAATTGCGTTGGATAGGAAACAGTATTGGCTTTAGTCGAAAATTTTCTTTTTGCCAATAGTGCGAAAATGTTTTTTTCTTCAAAAATGTCCATGGACTACCCCCTTTGCTTTTTGTGGGAAAAATGCTAAAAAATTTTGTGAACTTTTTAGTAGAAGTGGTTACCTTTTTGGTCATAACTTGCTTAGTTTTCTAGATATTGACTTGATTTCAATTGCGTTGGATAGGAAACAGTATTGGCTTTAGTCGAAAATTTTCTTTTTGCCAATAGTGCGAAAATGTTTTTTTCTTCAAAAATTTCCATGGACTACCCACTTTCCTTTTTGTGGGAAAAATGATAAAAAATTTTGTGAACTTTTTAGTAGAAGTGGTTACCTTTTTGGTCATAACTTGTTTAGTTTTCTAGATATTGACTTGATTTCAATTGCGTTGGATAGGAAACAGTATTGGCTTTAGTCGAAAATTTTCTTTTTGCCAATAGTGCGAAAATGTTTTTTTCTTCAAAAATTCAATGTTTTTTTGTGGGAAAAATGATAAAAAATTTTGTGAACTTTTTAGTAGAAGTGGTTACCTTTTTGGTCATAACTTGTTAGTTTTCTACATATTGACTTGATTTCAATTGCGTTGGATAGGAAACAGTATTGGCTTTAGTCGAAAATTTTCTTTTTGCCAATAGTGCGAAAATGTTTTTTTCTTCAAAAATTTCCATGGACTACCCACTTTCCTTTTTGTGGGAAAAATGATAAAAAATTTTGTGAACTTTTTAGTAGAAGTGGTTACCTTTTTGGTCATAACTTGTTTAGTTTTCTAGATATTGACTTGATTTCAATTGCGTTGGATAGGAAACAGTATTGGCTTTAGTCGAAAATTTTCTTTTGGCCAATAGTGCGAAAATGTTTTTTTCTTCAAAAATTTCCATGGACTACCCACTTTTCTTTTTGTGGGAAAAATGCTAAAAAATTTTGTGAACTTTTTAGTAGAAGTGGTTACCTTTTTGGTCATAACTTGCTTAGTTTTCTAGATATTGACTTGATTTCAATTGCGTTGGATAGGAAACAGTATTGGCTTTAGTCGAAAATTTTCTTTTTGCCAATAGTGCGAAAATGTTTTTTTCTTCAAAAATTTCCATGGACTACCCACTTTCCTTTTTGTGGGAAAAATGATAAAAAATTTTGTGAACTTTTTAGTAGAAGTGGTTACCTTTTTGGTCATAACTTGTTTAGTTTTCTAGATATTGACTTGATTTCAATTGCGTTGGATAGGAAACAGTATTGGCTTTAGTCGAAAATTTTCTTTTTGCCAATAGTGCGAAAATGTTTTTTTCTTCAAAAATTCAATGTTTTTTTGTGGGAAAAATGATAAAAAATTTTGTGAACTTTTTAGTAGAAGTGGTTACCTTTTTGGTCATAACTTGTTAGTTTTCTAGATATTGACTTGATTTCAATTGCGTTGGATAGGAAACAGTATTGGCTTTAGTCGAAAATTTTCTTTTTGCCAATAGTGCGAAAATGTTTTTTTCTTCAAAAATTTCCATGGACTACCCCCTTTGCTTTTTGTGGGAAAAATGCTAAAAAATTTTATGAACTTTTTAGTAGAAGTGGTTACCTTTTTGGTCATAACTTGCTTAGTTTTCTAGATATTGACTTGATTTCAATTGCGTTGGATAGGAAACAGTATTGGCTTTAGTCGAAAATTTTCTTTTTGCCAATAGTGCGAAAATGTTTTTATCTTCAAAAATTTCCATGGACTACCCCCTTTGCTTTTTGTGGGAAAAATGATAAAAAATTTTGTGAACTTTTTAGTAGAAGTGGTTACCTTTTTGGTCATAACTTGTTAGTTTTCTAGATATTGACTTGATTTTAATTGCGTTGGATAGGAAACAGTATTGGCTTTAGTCGAAAATTTTCTTTTTGCCAATAGTGCGAAAATGTTTTTTTCTTCAAAAATTTCCATGGACTACCCCCTTTGCTTTTTGTGGGAAAAATGCTAAAAAATTTTGTGAACTTTTTAGTAGAAGTGGTTACCTTTTTGGTCATAACTTGCTTAGTTTTCTAGATATTGACTTGATTTCAATTGCGTTGGATAGGAAACAGTATTGGCTTTAGTCGAAAATTTTCTTTTGGCCAATAGTGCGAAAATGTTTTTTTCTTCAAAAATTTCCATGGACTACCCACTTTTCTTTTTGTGGGAAAAATGATAAAAAATTTTGTGAACTTTTTAGTAGAAGTGGTTACCTTTTTGGTCATAACTTGCTTAGTTTTCTAGATATTGACTTGATTTCAATTGCGTTGGATAGGAAACAGTATTGGCTTTAGTCGAAAATTTTCTTTTTGCCAATAGTGCGAAAATGTTTTTTTCTTCAAAAATTCAATGGACTACCCCCTTTGCTTTTTGTGGGAAAAATGATAAAAAATTTTATGAACTTTTTAGTAGAAGTGGTTACCTTTTTGGTCATAACTTGCTTAGTTTTCTACATATTGACTTGATTTCAATTGCGTTGGATAGGAAACAGTATTGGCTTTAGTCGAAAATTTTCTTTTTGCCAATAGTGCGAAAATGTTTTTTTCATCAAAAATTTCCATGGACTACCCCCTTTGCTTTTTGTGGGAAAAATGATAAAACATTTTATGAACTTTTAGTAGAAGTGGTTACCTTTTTGGTCATAACTTGCTTAGTTTTCTAGATATTGACTTGATTTCAATTGCGTTGGATAGGAAACAGTATTGGCTTTAGTCGAAAATTTTCTTTTTGCCAATAGTGCGAAAATGTTTTTTTCTTCAAAAATTTCCATGGACTACCCCCTTTGCTTTTTGTGGGAAAAATGATAAAAAATTTTGTGAACTTTTTAGTAGAAGTGGTTACCTTTTTGGTCATAACTTGTTAGTTTTCTAGATATTGACTTGATTTCAATTGCGTTGGATAGGAAACAGTATTGGCTTTAGTCCAAAATTTTCTTTTTGCCAATAGTGCGAAAATGTTTTTTTCTTCAAAAATTTCCATGGACTACCCCGTTTGCTTTTTGTGGGAAAAATGATAAAAAATTTTGTGAACTTTTTAGTAGAAGTGGTTACCTTTTTGGTCATAACTTGCTTAGTTTTCTAGATATTGACTTGATTTCAATTGCGTTGGATAGGAAACAGTATTGGCTTTAGTGGAAAATTTTCTTTTTGCCAATAGTGCGAAAATGTTTTTTTCTTCAAAAATTCAATGGACTCCCCCTTTGCTTTTTGTGGGAAAAATGATAAAAAATTTTGTGAACTTTTTAGTAGAAGTGGTTACCTTTTTGGTCATAACTTGCTTAGTTTTCTAGATATTGACTTGATTTCAATTGCGTTGGATAGGAAACAGTATTGGCTTTAGTGGAAAATTTTCTTTTTGCCAATAGTGCGAAAATGTTTTTTTTTTCAAAAATTTCCATGGACTACCCCCTTTGCTTTTTGTGGGAAAAATGATAAAAAATTTTGTGAACTTTTTAGTAGAAGTAGTTACCTTTTTGGTCATAACTTGCTTAGTTTTCTAGATATTGACTTGATTTCAATTGCGTTGGATAGGAAACAGTATTGGCTTTAGTGGAAAATTTTCTTTTTGCCAATAGTGCGAAAATGTTTTTTTCTTCAAAAATTTCCATGGACTACCCACTTTCCTTTTTGTGGGAAAAATGATAAAAAATTTTGTGAACTTTTTAGTAGAAGTGGTTACCTTTTTGGTCATAACTTGTTAGTTTTCTAGATATTGACTTGATTTCAATTGCGTTGGATAGGAAACAGTATTGGCTTTAGTCGAAAATTTTCTTTTTGCCAATAGTGCGAAAATGTTTTTTTCTTCAAAAATTCAATGGACTCCCCCTTTGCTTTTTGTGGGAAAAATGATAAAAAATTTTGTGAACTTTTTAGTAGAAGTGGTTACCTTTTTGGTCATAACTTGCTTAGTTTTCTAGATATTGACTTGATTTCAATTGCGTTGGATAGGAAACAGTATTGGCTTTAGTCGAAAATTTTCTTTTTGCCAATAGTGCGAAAATGTTTTTTTCTTCAAAAATTTCCATGGACTACCCACTTTCCTTTTTGTGGGAAAAATGATAAAAAATTTTGTGAACTTTTTAGTAGAAGTGGTTACCTTTTTGGTCATAACTTGCTTAGTTTTCTAGATATTGACTTGATTTCAATTGCGTTGGATAGGAAACAGTATTGGCTTTAGTCGAAAATTTTCTTTTTGCCAATAGTGCGAAAATGTTTTTTTCATCAAAAATTTCCATGGACTACCCCCTTTGCTTTTTGTGGGAAAAATGATAAAAAATTTTATGAACTTTTAGTAGAAGTGGTTACCTTTTTGGTCATAACTTGCTTAGTTTTCTAGATATTGACTTGATTTCAATTGCGTTGGATAGGAAACAGTATTGGCTTTAGTCGAAAATTTTCTTTTTGCCAATAGTGCGAAAATGTTTTTTTCTTCAAAAATTTCCATGGACTACCCCCTTTGCTTTTTGTGGGAAAAATGATAAAAAATTTTGTGAACTTTTTAGTAGAAGTGGTTACCTTTTTGGTCATAACTTGTTAGTTTTCTAGATATTGACTTGATTTCAATTGCGTTGGATAGGAAACAGTATTGGCTTTAGTCCAAAATTTTCTTTTTGCCAATAGTGCGAAAATGTTTTTTTCTTCAAAAATTTCCATGGACTACCCCGTTTGCTTTTTGTGGGAAAAATGATAAAAAATTTTGTGAACTTTTTAGTAGAAGTGGTTACCTTTTTGGTCATAACTTGCTTAGTTTTCTAGATATTGACTTGATTTCAATTGCGTTGGATAGGAAACAGTATTGGCTTTAGTGGAAAATTTTCTTTTTGCCAATAGTGCGAAAATGTTTTTTTCTTCAAAAATTTCCATGGACTACCCACTTTCCTTTTTGTGGGAAAAATGATAAAAAATTTTATGAACTTTTTAGTAGAAGTGGTTACCTTTTTGGTCATAACTTGCTTAGTTTTCTAGATATTGACTTGATTTCAATTGCGTTGGATAGGAAACAGTATTGGCTTTAGTGGAAAATTTTCTTTTTGCCAATAGTGCGAAAATGTTTTTTTCTTCAAAAATTTTCATGGACTACCCACTTTCCTTTTTGTGGGAAAAATGATAAAAAATTTTGTGAACTTTTTAGTAGAAGTGGTTACCTTTTTGGTCATAACTTGCTTAGTTTTCTAGATATTGACTTGATTTCAATTGCGTTGGATAGGAAACAGTATTGGCTTTAGTGGAAAATTTTCTTTTTGCCAATAGTGCGAAAATGTTTTTTTCTTCAAAAATTTCCATGGACTACCCACTTTCCTTTTTGTGGGAAAAATGATAAAAAATTTTATGAACTTTTTAGTAGAAGTGGTTACCTTTTTGGTCATAACTTGCTTAGTTTTCTAGATATTGACTTGATTTCAATTGCGTTGGATAGGAAACAGTATTGGCTTTAGTGGAAAATTTTCTTTTTGCCAATAGTGCGAAAATGTTTTTTTCTTCAAAAATTTCCATGGACTACCCACTTTCCTTTTTGTGGGAAAAATGATAAAAAATTTTGTGAACTTTTTAGTAGAAGTGGTTACCTTTTTGGTCATAACTTGTTAGTTTTCTAGATATTGACTTGATTTCAATTGCGTTGGATAGGAAACAGTATTGGCTTTAGTCGAAAATTTTCTTTTTGCCAATAGTGCGAAAATGTTTTTTTCTTCAAAAATTCAATGGACTCCCCCTTTGCTTTTTGTGGGAAAAATGATAAAATATTTTGTGAACTTTTTAGTAGAAGTGGTTACCTTTTTGGTCATAACTTGCTTAGTTTTCTAGATATTGACTTGATTTCAATTGCGTTGGATAGGAAACAGTATTGGCTTTAGTGGAAAATTTTCTTTTTGCCAATAGTGCGAAAATGTTTTTTTCTTCAAAAATTTTCATGGACTACCCACTTTCCTTTTTGTGGGAAAAATGATAAAAAATTTTGTGAACTTTTTAGTAGAAGTGGTTACCTTTTTGGTCATAACTTGCTTAGTTTTCTAGATATTGACTTGATTTCAATTGCGTTGGATAGGAAACAGTATTGGCTTTAGTGGAAAATTTTCTTTTTGCCAATAGTGCGAAAATGTTTTTTTCTTCAAAAATTTCCATGGACTACCCACTTTGCTTTTTGTGGGAAAAATGATAAAAAATTTTGTGACCTTTTTAGTAGAAGTGGTTACCTTTTTGGTCATAACTTGCTTAGTTTTCTAGATATTGACTTGATTTCAATTGCGTTGGATAGGAAACAGTATTGGCTTTAGTGGAAAATTTTCTTTTTGCCAATAGTGCGAAAATGTTTTTTTCTTCAAAAATTTCCATGGACTACCCACTTTCCTTTTTGTGGGAAAAATGATAAAAAATTTTGTGACCTTTTTAGTAGAAGTGGTTACCTTTTTGGTCATAACTTGCTTAGTTTTCTAGATATTGACTTGATTTCAATTGCGTTGGATAGGAAACAGTATTGGCTTTAGTGGAAAATTTTCTTTTTGCCAATAGTGCGAAAATGTTTTTTTCTTCAAAAATTTCCATGGACTACCCACTTTCCTTTTTGTGGGAAAAATGATAAAAAATTTTATGAACTTTTTAGTAGAAGTGGTTACCTTTTTGGTCATAACTTGCTTAGTTTTCTAGATATTGACTTGATTTCAATTGCGTTGGATAGGAAACAGTATTGGCTTTAGTGGAAAATTTTCTTTTTGCCAATAGTGCGAAAATGTTTTTTTCTTCAAAAATTTTCATGGACTACCCACTTTCCTTTTTGTGGGAAAAATGATAAAAAATTTTGTGAACTTTTTAGTAGAAGTGGTTACCTTTTTGGTCATAACTTGCTTAGTTTTCTAGATATTGACTTGATTTCAATTGCGTTGGATAGGAAACAGTATTGGCTTTAGTGGAAAATTTTCTTTTTGCCAATAGTGCGAAAATGTTTTTTTCTTCAAAAATTTCCATGGACTACCCACTTTGCTTTTTGTGGGAAAAATGATAAAAAATTTTGTGACCTTTATAGTAGAAGTGGTTACCTTTTTGGTCATAACTTGCTTAGTTTTCTAGATATTGACTTATTTCTATTGCGTTGGATAGGAAACAGTATTGGCTTTAGTCGAAAATTTTCTTTTTGCCAATAGTGCGAAAATGTTTTTTTTTTCAAAAATTTCCATGGACTACCCCCTTTGCTTTTTGTGGGAAAAATGATAAAAAATTTTGTGAACTTTTTAGTAGAAGTGGTTACCTTTTTGGTCATAACTTGCTTAGTTTTCTAGATATTGACTTGATTTCAATTGCGTTGGATAGGAAACAGTATTGGCTTTAGTGGAAAATTTTCTTTTTGCCAATAGTGCGAAAATGTTTTTTTCTTCAAAAATTTCCATGGACTACCCACTTTCCTTTTTGTGGGAAAAATGATAAAAAATTTTGTGAACTTTTTAGTAGAAGTGGTTACCTTTTTGGTCATAACTTGTTAGTTTTCTAGATATTGACTTGATTTCAATTGCGTTGGATAGGAAACAGTATTGGCTTTAGTCGAAAATTTTCTTTTTGCCAATAGTGCGAAAATGTTTTTTTCTTCAAAAATTCAATGGACTCCCCCTTTGCTTTTTGTGGGAAAAATGATAAAAAATTTTGTGAACTTTTTAGTAGAAGTGGTTACCTTTTTGGTCATAACTTGCTTAGTTTTCTAGATATTGACTTGATTTCAATTGCGTTGGATAGGAAACAGTATTGGCTTTAGTCGAAAATTTTCTTTTTGCCAATAGTGCGAAAATGTTTTTTTCATCAAAAATTTCCATGGACTACCCCCTTTGCTTTTTGTGGGAAAAATGATAAAAAATTTTATGAACTTTTAGTAGAAGTGGTTACCTTTTTGGTCATAACTTGCTTAGTTTTCTAGATATTGACTTGATTTCAATTGCGTTGGATAGGAAACAGTATTGGCTTTAGTCGAAAATTTTCTTTTTGCCAATAGTGCGAAAATGTTTTTTTCTTCAAAAATTTCCATGGACTACCCCCTTTGCTTTTTGTGGGAAAAATGATAAAAAATTTTGTGAACTTTTTAGTAGAAGTGGTTACCTTTTTGGTCATAACTTGTTAGTTTTCTAGATATTGACTTGATTTCAATTGCGTTGGATAGGAAACAGTATTGGCTTTAGTCCAAAATTTTCTTTTTGCCAATAGTGCGAAAATGTTTTTTTCTTCAAAAATTTCCATGGACTACCCACTTTCCTTTTTGTGGGAAAAATGATAAAAAATTTTATGAACTTTTTAGTAGAAGTGGTTACCTTTTTGGTCATAACTTGCTTAGTTTTCTAGATATTGACTTGATTTCAATTGCGTTGGATAGGAAACAGTATTGGCTTTAGTGGAAAATTTTCTTTTTGCCAATAGTGCGAAAATGTTTTTTTCTTCAAAAATTTTCATGGACTACCCACTTTCCTTTTTGTGGGAAAAATGATAAAAAATTTTGTGAACTTTTTAGTAGAAGTGGTTACCTTTTTGGTCATAACTTGCTTAGTTTTCTAGATATTGACTTGATTTCAATTGCGTTGGATAGGAAACAGTATTGGCTTTAGTGGAAAATTTTCTTTTTGCCAATAGTGCGAAAATGTTTTTTTCTTCAAAAATTTTCATGGACTACCCACTTTCCTTTTTGTGGGAAAAATGATAAAAAATTTTGTGAACTTTTTAGTAGAAGTGGTTACCTTTTTGGTCATAACTTGCTTAGTTTTCTAGATATTGACTTGATTTCAATTGCGTTGGATAGGAAACAGTATTGGCTTTAGTGGAAAATTTTCTTTTTGCCAATAGTGCGAAAATGTTTTTTTCTTCAAAAATTTCCATGGACTACCCACTTTCCTTTTTGTGGGAAAAATGATAAAAAATTTTATGAACTTTTTAGTAGAAGTGGTTACCTTTTTGGTCATAACTTGCTTAGTTTTCTAGATATTGACTTGATTTCAATTGCGTTGGATAGAAAACAGTATTGGCTTAAGGAGAAAATTTTCTTTTTGCCAATAGTGCGAAAATGTTTTTTTCTTCAAAAATTTCCATGGACTACCCACTTTGCTTTTTGTGGGAAAAATGATAAAAAATTTTGTGACCTTTTTAGTAGAAGTGGTTACCTTTTTGGTCATAACTTGCTTAGTTTTCTAGATATTGACTTGATTTCAATTGCGTTGGATAGGAAACAGTATTGGCTTTAGTCGAAAATTTTCTTTTTGCCAATAGTGCGAAAATGTTTTTTTCTTCAAAAATTTCCATGGACTACCCCCTTTGCTTTTTGTGGGAAAAATGATAAAAAATTTTGTGAACTTTTTAGTAGAAGTGGTTACCTTTTTGGTCATAACTTGTTAGTTTTCTAGATATTGACTTGATTTCAATTGCGTTGGATAGGAAACAGTATTGGCTTTAGTCGAAAATTTTCTTTTTGCCAATAATGCGAAAATGTTTTTTTCTTCAAAAATTTCCATGGACTACCCCCTTTGCTTTTTGTGGGAAAAATGATAAAAAATTTTGTGAACTTTTTAGTAGAAGTGGTTACCTTTTTGGTCATAACTTGCTTAGTTTTCTAGATATTGACTTGATTTCAATTGCGTTGGATAGGAAACAGTATTGGCTTTAGTCGAAAATTTTCTTTTTGCCAATAATGCGAAAATGTTTTTTTCTTCAAAAATTTCCATGGACTACCCCCTTTGCTTTTTGTGGGAAAAATGATAAAAAATTTTGTGAACTTTTTAGTAGAAGTGGTTACCTTTTTGGTCATAACTTGTTAGTTTTCTAGATATTGACTTGATTTCAATTGCGTTGGATAGGAAACAGTATTGGCTTTAGTCCAAAATTTTCTTTTTGCCAATAGTGCGAAAATGTTTTTTTCTTCAAAAATTTCCATGGACTACCCCGTTTGCTTTTTGTGGGAAAAATGATAAAAAATTTTGTGAACTTTTTAGTAGAAGTGGTTACCTTTTTGGTCATAACTTGCTTAGTTTTCTAGATATTGACTTGATTTCAATTGCGTTGGATAGGAAACAGTATTGGCTTTAGTGGAAAATTTTCTTTTTGCCAATAGTGCGAAAATGTTTTTTTCTTCAAAAATTTCCATGGACTACCCACTTTCCTTTTTGTGGGAAAAATGATAAAAAATTTTATGAACTTTTTAGTAGAAGTGGTTACCTTTTTGGTCATAACTTGCTTAGTTTTCTAGATATTGACTTGATTTCAATTGCGTTGGATAGGAAACAGTATTGGCTTTAGTGGAAAATTTTCTTTTTGCCAATAGTGCGAAAATGTTTTTTTCTTCAAAAATTTTCATGGACTACCCACTTTCCTTTTTGTGGGAAAAATGATAAAAAATTTTGTGAACTTTTTAGTAGAAGTGGTTACCTTTTTGGTCATAACTTGCTTAGTTTTCTAGATATTGACTTGATTTCAATTGCGTTGGATAGGAAACAGTATTGGCTTTAGTGGAAAATTTTCTTTTTGCCAATAGTGCGAAAATGTTTTTTTCTTCAAAAATTTCCATGGACTACCCACTTTCCTTTTTGTGGGAAAAATGATAAAAAATTTTGTGAACTTTTTAGTAGAAGTGGTTACCTTTTTGGTCATAACTTGTTAGTTTTCTAGATATTGACTTGATTTCAATTGCGTTGGATAGGAAACAGTATTGGCTTTAGTCGAAAATTTTCTTTTTGCCAATAGTGCGAAAATGTTTTTTTCTTCAAAAATTTCCATGGAATACCCCCTTTGCTTTTTGTGGGAAAAATGATAAAAAATTTTGTGAACTTTTTAGTAGAAGTGGTTACCTTTTTGGTCATAACTTGCTTAGTTTTCTAGATATTGACTTGATTTCAATTGCGTTGGATAGGAAACAGTATTGGCTTTAGTCGAAAATTTTCTTTTTGCCAATAGTGCGAAAATGTTTTTTTCTTCAAAAATTCAATGGACTCCCCCTTTGCTTTTTGTGGGAAAAATGATAAAAAATTTTGTGAACTTTTTAGTAGAAGTGGTTACCTTTTTGGTCATAACTTGCTTAGTTTTCTAGATATTGACTTGATTTCAATTGCGTTGGATAGGAAACAGTATTGGCTTTAGTGGAAAATTTTCTTTTTGCCAATAGTGCGAAAATGTTTTTTTCTTCAAAAATTTCCATGGACTACCCACTTTCCTTTTTGTGGGAAAAATGATAAAAAATTTTGTGAACTTTTTAGTAGAAGTGGTTACCTTTTTGGTCATAACTTGCTTAGTTTTCTAGATATTGACTTGATTTCAATTGCGTTGGATAGGAAACAGTATTGGCTTTAGTGGAAAATTTTCTTTTTGCCAATAGTGCGAAAATGTTTTTTTCTTCAAAAATTTCCATGGACTACCCCCTTTGCTTTTTGTGGGAAAAATGCTAAAAAATTTTATGAACTTTTTAGTAGAAGTGGTTACCTTTTTGGTCATAACTTGCTTAGTTTTCTAGATATTGACTTGATTTCAATTGCGTTGGATAGGAAACAGTATTAGCTTTAGTGGAAATTTTTCTTTTTGCCAATAGTGCGAAAATGTTTTTTTCTTCAAAAATTTCCATGGACTACCCACTTTCCTTTTTGTGGGAAAAATGATAAAAAATTTTGTGACCTTTTTAGTAGAAGTGGTTACCTTTTTGGTCATAACTTGCTTAGTTTTCTAGATATTGACTTGATTTCAATTGCGTTGGATAGGAAACAGTATTGGCTTTAGTCGAAAATTTTCTTTTTGCCAATAGTGCGAAAATGTTTTTTTTTTCAAAAATTTCCATGGACTACCCCCTTTGCTTTTTGTGGGAAAAATGATAAAAAATTTTGTGAACTTTTTAGTAGAAGTGGTTACCTTTTTGGTCATAACTTGCTTAGTTTTCTAGATATTGACTTGATTTCAATTGCGTTGGATAGGAAACAGTATTGGCTTTAGTGGAAAATTTTCTTTTTGCCAATAGTGCGAAAATGTTTTTTTCTTCAAAAATTTCCATGGACTACCCACTTTCCTTTTTGTGGGAAAAATGATAAAAAATTTTGTGAACTTTTTAGTAGAAGTGGTTACCTTTTTGGTCATAACTTGTTAGTTTTCTAGATATTGACTTGATTTCAATTGCGTTGGATAGGAAACAGTATTGGCTTTAGTCGAAAATTTTCTTTTTGCCAATAGTGCGAAAATGTTTTTTTCTTCAAAAATTCAATGGACTCCCCCTTTGCTTTTTGTGGGAAAAATGATAAAAAATTTTGTGAACTTTTTAGTAGAAGTGGTTACCTTTTTGGTCATAACTTGTTAGTTTTCTAGATATTGACTTGATTTCAATTGCGTTGGATAGGAAACAGTATTGGCTTTAGTGGAAAATTTTCTTTTTGCCAATAGTGCGAAAATGTTTTTTTCTTCGAAAATTTCCATGGACTACCCACTTTCCTTTTTGTGGGAAAAATGATAAAAAATTTTATGAACTTTTTAGTAGAAGTGGTTACCTTTTTGGTCATAACTTGCTTAGTTTTCTAGATATTGACTTGATTTCAATTGCGTTGGATAGGAAACAGTATTGGCTTTAGTGGAAAATTTTCTTTTTGCCAATAGTGCGAAAATGTTTTTTTCTTCAAAAATTTCCATGGACTACCCCCTTTGCTTTTTGTGGGAAAAATGCTAAAAAATTTTATGAACTTTTTAGTAGAAGTGGTTACCTTTTTGGTCATAACTTGCTTAGTTTTCTAGATATTGACTTGATTTCAATTGCGTTGGATAGGAAACAGTATTGGCTTTAGTGGAAATTTTTCTTTTTGCCAATAGTGCGAAAATGTTTTTTTCTTCAAAAATTTCCATGGACTACCCACTTTCCTTTTTGTGGGAAAAATGATAAAAAATTTTGTGACCTTTTTAGTAGAAGTGGTTACCTTTTTGGTCATAACTTGCTTAGTTTTCTAGATATTGACTTGATTTCAATTGCGTTGGATAGGAAACAGTATTGGCTTTAGTCGAAAATTTTCTTTTTGCCAATAGTGCGAAAATGTTTTTTTTTTCAAAAATTTCCATGGACTACCCCCTTTGCTTTTTGTGGGAAAAATGATAAAAAATTTTGTGAACTTTTTAGTAGAAGTGGTTACCTTTTTGGTCATAACTTGCTTAGTTTTCTAGATATTGACTTGATTTCAATTGCGTTGGATAGGAAACAGTATTGGCTTTAGTGGAAAATTTTCTTTTTGCCAATAGTGCGAAAATGTTTTTTTCTTCAAAAATTTCCATGGACTACCCACTTTCCTTTTTGTGGGAAAAATGATAAAAAATTTTGTGAACTTTTTAGTAGAAGTGGTTACCTTTTTGGTCATAACTTGTTAGTTTTCTAGATATTGACTTGATTTCAATTGCGTTGGATAGGAAACAGTATTGGCTTTAGTCGAAAATTTTCTTTTTGCCAATAGTGCGAAAATGTTTTTTTCTTCAAAAATTCAATGGACTACCCCCTTTGCTTTTTGTGGGAAAAATGATAAAAAATTTTGTGAACTTTTTAGTAGAAGTGGTTACCTTTTTGGTCATAACTTGTTAGTTTTCTAGATATTGACTTGATTTCAATTGCGTTGGATAGGAAACAGTATTGGCTTTAGTCGAAAATTTTCTTTTTGCCAATAATGCGAAAATGTTTTTTTCTTCAAAAATTTCCATGGACTACCCCCTTTGCTTTTTGTGGGAAAAATGATAAAAAATTTTGTGAACTTTTTAGTAGAAGTGGTTACCTTTTTGGTCATAACTTGTTAGTTTTCTAGATATTGACTTGATTTCAATTGCGTTGGATAGGAAACAGTATTGGCTTTAGTCGAAAATTTTCTTTTTGCCAATAATGCGAAAATGTTTTTTTCTTCAAAAATTTCCATGGACTACCCCCTTTGCTTTTTGTGGGAAAAATGATAAAAAATTTTGTGAACTTTTTAGTAGAAGTGGTTACCTTTTTGGTCATAACTTGCTTAGTTTTCTAGATATTGACTTGATTTCAATTGCGTTGGATAGGAAACAGTATTGGCTTTAGTCGAAAATTTTCTTTTTGCCAATAATGCGAAAATGTTTTTTTCTTCAAAAATTTCCATGGACTACCCCCTTTGCTTTTTGTGGGAAAAATGATAAAAAATTTTGTGAACTTTTTAGTAGAAGTGGTTACCTTTTTGGTCATAACTTGTTAGTTTTCTAGATATTGACTTGATTTCAATTGCGTTGGATAGGAAACAGTATTGGCTTTAGTCGAAAATTTTCTTTTTGCCAATAATGCGAAAATGTTTTTTTCTTCAAAAATTTCCATGGACTACCCCCTTTGCTTTTTGTGGGAAAAATGATAAAAAATTTTGTGAACTTTTTAGTAGAAGTGGTTACCTTTTTGGTCATAACTTGTTAGTTTTCTAGATATTGACTTGATTTCAATTGCGTTGGATAGGAAACAGTATTGGCTTTAGTCCAAAATTTTCTTTTTGCCAATAGTGCGAAAATGTTTTTTTCTTCAAAAATTTCCATGGACTACCCCGTTTGCTTTTTGTGGGAAAAATGATAAAAAATTTTGTGAACTTTTTAGTAGAAGTGGTTACCTTTTTGGTCATAACTTGCTTAGTTTTCTAGATATTGACTTGATTTCAATTGCGTTGGATAGGAAACAGTATTGGCTTTAGTGGAAAATTTTCTTTTTGCCAATAGTGCGAAAATGTTTTTTTCTTCAAAAATTTCCATGGACTACCCACTTTCCTTTTTGTGGGAAAAATGATAAAAAATTTTATGAACTTTTTAGTAGAAGTGGTTACCTTTTTGGTCATAACTTGCTTAGTTTTCTAGATATTGACTTGATTTCAATTGCGTTGGATAGGAAACAGTATTGGCTTTAGTGGAAAATTTTCTTTTTGCCAATAGTGCGAAAATGTTTTTTTCTTCAAAAATTTTCATGGACTACCCACTTTCCTTTTTGTGGGAAAAATGATAAAAAATTTTGTGAACTTTTTAGTAGAAGTGGTTACCTTTTTGGTCATAACTTGCTTAGTTTTCTAGATATTGACTTGATTTCAATTGCGTTGGATAGGAAACAGTATTGGCTTTAGTGGAAAATTTTCTTTTTGCCAATAGTGCGAAAATGTTTTTTTCTTCAAAAATTTTCATGGACTACCCACTTTCCTTTTTGTGGGAAAAATGATAAAAAATTTTGTGACCTTTTTAGTAGAAGTGGTTACCTTTTTGGTCATAACTTGCTTAGTTTTCTAGATATTGACTTATTTCTATTGCGTTGGATAGGAAACAGTATTGGCTTTAGTCGAAAATTTTCTTTTTGCCAATAGTGCGAAAATGTTTTTTTTTTCAAAAATTTCCATGGACTACCCCCTTTGCTTTTTGTGGGAAAAATGATAAAAAATTTTGTGAACTTTTTAGTAGAAGTGGTTACCTTTTTGGTCATAACTTGCTTAGTTTTCTAGATATTGACTTGATTTCAATTGCGTTGGATAGGAAACAGTATTGGCTTTAGTGGAAAATTTTCTTTTTGCCAATAGTGCGAAAATGTTTTTTTCTTCAAAAATTTCCATGGACTACCCACTTTCCTTTTTGTGGGAAAAATGATAAAAAATTTTGTGAACTTTTTAGTAGAAGTGGTTACCTTTTTGGTCATAACTTGTTAGTTTTCTAGATATTGACTTGATTTCAATTGCGTTGGATAGGAAACAGTATTGGCTTTAGTCGAAAATTTTCTTTTTGCCAATAGTGCGAAAATGTTTTTTTCTTCAAAAATTCAATGGACTCCCCCTTTGCTTTTTGTGGGAAAAATGATAAAAAATTTTGTGAACTTTTTAGTAGAAGTGGTTACCTTTTTGGTCATAACTTGCTTAGTTTTCTAGATATTGACTTGATTTCAATTGCGTTGGATAGGAAACAGTATTGGCTTTAGTCGAAAATTTTCTTTTTGCCAATAGTGCGAAAATGTTTTTTTCTTCAAAAATTTCCATGGACTACCCACTTTCCTTTTTGTGGGAAAAATGATAAAAAATTTTGTGAACTTTTTAGTAGAAGTGGTTACCTTTTTGGTCATAACTTGCTTAGTTTTCTAGATATTGACTTGATTTCAATTGCGTTGGATAGGAAACAGTATTAGCTTTAGTGGAAATTTTTCTTTTTGCCAATAGTGCGAAAATGTTTTTTTCTTCAAAAATTTTCATGGACTACCCACTTTCCTTTTTGTGGGAAAAATGATAAAAAATTTTGTGAACTTTTTAGTAGAAGTGGTTACCTTTTTGGTCATAACTTGCTTAGTTTTCTAGATATTGACTTGATTTCAATTGCGTTGGATAGGAAACAGTATTGGCTTTAGTGGAAAATTTTCTTTTTGCCAATAGTGCGAAAATGTTTTTTTCTTCAAAAATTTTCATGGACTACCCACTTTCCTTTTTGTGGGAAAAATGATAAAAAATTTTGTGACCTTTTTAGTAGAAGTGGTTACCTTTTTGGTCATAACTTGCTTAGTTTTCTAGATATTGACTTATTTCTATTGCGTTGGATAGGAAACAGTATTGGCTTTAGTCGAAAATTTTCTTTTTGCCAATAGTGCGAAAATGTTTTTTTTTTCAAAAATTTCCATGGACTACCCCCTTTGCTTTTTGTGGGAAAAATGATAAAAAATTTTGTGAACTTTTTAGTAGAAGTGGTTACCTTTTTGGTCATAACTTGCTTAGTTTTCTAGATATTGACTTGATTTCAATTGCGTTGGATAGGAAACAGTATTGGCTTTAGTGGAAAATTTTCTTTTTGCCAATAGTGCGAAAATGTTTTTTTCTTCAAAAATTTCCATGGACTACCCACTTTCCTTTTTGTGGGAAAAATGATAAAAAATTTTGTGAACTTTTTAGTAGAAGTGGTTACCTTTTTGGTCATAACTTGTTAGTTTTCTAGATATTGACTTGATTTCAATTGCGTTGGATAGGAAACAGTATTGGCTTTAGTCGAAAATTTTCTTTTTGCCAATAATGCGAAAATGTTTTTTTCTTCAAAAATTTCCATGGACTACCCCCTTTGCTTTTTGTGGGAAAAATGATAAAAAATTTTGTGAACTTTTTAGTAGAAGTGGTTACCTTTTTGGTCATAACTTGTTAGTTTTCTAGATATTGACTTGATTTCAATTGCGTTGGATAGGAAACAGTATTGGCTTTAGTCGAAAATTTTCTTTTTGCCAATAATGCGAAAATGTTTTTTTCTTCAAAAATTTCCATGGACTACCCCCTTTGCTTTTTGTGGGAAAAATGATAAAAAATTTTGTGAACTTTTTAGTAGAAGTGGTTACCTTTTTGGTCATAACTTGCTTAGTTTTCTAGATATTGACTTGATTTCAATTGCGTTGGATAGGAAACAGTATTGGCTTTAGTGGAAAATTTTCTTTTTGCCAATAGTGCGAAAATGTTTTTTTCTTCAAAAATTTCCATGGACTACCCACTTTCCTTTTTGTGGGAAAAATGATAAAAAATTTTGTGAACTTTTTAGTAGAAGTGGTTACCTTTTTGGTCATAACTTGTTAGTTTTCTAGATATTGACTTGATTTCAATTGCGTTGGATAGGAAACAGTATTGGCTTTAGTCGAAAATTTTCTTTTTGCCAATAATGCGAAAATGTTTTTTTCTTCAAAAATTTCCATGGACTACCCCCTTTGCTTTTTGTGGGAAAAATGATAAAAAATTTTGTGAACTTTTTAGTAGAAGTGGTTACCTTTTTGGTCATAACTTGTTAGTTTTCTAGATATTGACTTGATTTCAATTGCGTTGGATAGGAAACAGTATTGGCTTTAGTCGAAAATTTTCTTTTTGCCAATAATGCGAAAATGTTTTTTTCTTCAAAAATTTCCATGGACTACCCCCTTTGCTTTTTGTGGGAAAAATGATAAAAAATTTTGTGAACTTTTTAGTAGAAGTGGTTACCTTTTTGGTCATAACTTGCTTAGTTTTCTAGATATTGACTTGATTTCAATTGCGTTGGATAGGAAACAGTATTGGCTTTAGTGGAAATTTTTCTTTTTGCCAATAGTGCGAAAATGTTTTTTTCTTCAAAAATTTCCATGCACTACCCACTTTCCTTTTTGTGGGAAAAATGATAAAAAATTTTGTGAACTTTTTAGTAGAAGTGGTTACCTTTTTGGTCATAACTTGTTAGTTTTCTAGATATTGACTTGATTTCAATTGCGTTGGATAGGAAACAGTATTGGCTTTAGTCGAAAATTTTCTTTTTGCCAATAGTGCGAAAATGTTTTTTTCTTCAAAAATTCAATGGACTACCCCCTTTGCTTTTTGTGGGAAAAATGATAAAAAATTTTGTGAACTTTTTAGTAGAAGTGGTTACCTTTTTGGTCATAACTTGTTAGTTTTCTAGATATTGACTTGATTTCAATTGCGTTGGATAGGAAACAGTATTGGCTTTAGTCGAAAATTTTCTTTTTGCCAATAGTGCGAAAATGTTTTTTTCTTCAAAAATTCAATGGACTACCCCCTTTGCTTTTTGTGGGAAAAATGATAAAAAATTTTGTGAACTTTTTAGTAGAAGTGGTTACCTTTTTGGTCATAACTTGTTAGTTTTCTAGATATTGACTTGATTTCAATTGCGTTGGATAGGAAACAGTATTGGCTTTAGTCGAAAATTTTCTTTTTGCCAATAATGCGAAAATGTTTTTTTCTTCAAAAATTTCCATGGACTACCCCCTTTGCTTTTTGTGGGAAAAATGATAAAAAATTTTGTGAACTTTTTAGTAGAAGTGGTTACCTTTTTGGTCATAACTTGTTAGTTTTCTAGATATTGACTTGATTTCAATTGCGTTGGATAGGAAACAGTATTGGCTTTAGTCGAAAATTTTCTTTTTGCCAATAATGCGAAAATGTTTTTTTCTTCAAAAATTTCCATGGACTACCCCCTTTGCTTTTTGTGGGAAAAATGATAAAAAATTTTGTGAACTTTTTAGTAGAAGTGGTTACCTTTTTGGTCATAACTTGTTAGTTTTCTAGATATTGACTTGATTTCAATTGCGTTGGATAGGAAACAGTATTGGCTTTAGTCGAAAATTTTCTTTTTGCCAATAGTGCGAAAATGTTTTTTTCTTCAAAAATTCAATGGACTCCCCCTTTGCTTTTTGTGGGAAAAATGATAAAAAATTTTGTGAACTTTTTAGTAGAAGTGGTTACCTTTTTGGTCATAACTTGCTTAGTTTTCTAGATATTGACTTGATTTCAATTGCGTTGGATAGGAAACAGTATTGGCTTTAGTGGAAAATTTTCTTTTTGCCAATAGTGCGAAAATGTTTTTTTCTTCAAAAATTTCCATGGACTACCCACTTTCCTTTTTGTGGGAAAAATGATAAAAAATTTTGTGAACTTTTTAGTAGAAGTGGTTACCTTTTTGGTCATAACTTGTTAGTTTTCTAGATATTGACTTGATTTCAATTGCGTTGGATAGGAAACAGTATTGGCTTTAGTCCAAAATTTTCTTTTTGCCAATAGTGCGAAAATGTTTTTTTCTTCAAAAATTTCCATGGACTACCCACTTTCCTTTTTGTGGGAAAAATGATAAAAAATTTTGTGACCTTTTTAGTAGAAGTGGTTACCTTTTTGGTCATAACTTGCTTAGTTTTCTAGATATTGACTTGATTTCAATTGCGTTGGATAGGAAACAGTATTGGCTTTAGTCGAAAATTTTCTTTTTGCCAATAGTGCGAAAATGTTTTTTTTTTCAAAAATTTCCATGGACTACCCCCTTTGCTTTTTGTGGGAAAAATGATAAAAAATTTTGTGAACTTTTTAGTAGAAGTGGTTACCTTTTTGGTCATAACTTGCTTAGTTTTCTAGATATTGACTTGATTTCAATTGCGTTGGATAGGAAACAGTATTGGCTTTAGTGGAAAATTTTCTTTTTGCCAATAGTGCGAAAATGTTTTTTTCTTCAAAAATTTCCATGCACTACCCACTTTCCTTTTTGTGGGAAAAATGATAAAAAATTTTGTGAACTTTTTAGTAGAAGTGATTACCTTTTTGGTCATAACTTGCTTAGTTTTCTAGATATTGACTTGATTTCAATTGCGTTGGATAGGAAACAGTATTGGCTTTAGTGGAAAATTTTCTTTTTGCCAATAGTGCGAAAATGTTTTTTTCTTCAAAAATTTCCATGGACTACCCACTTTCCTTTTTGTGGGAAAAATGATAAAAAATTTTGTGAACTTTTTAGTAGAAGTGGTTACCTTTTTGGTCATAACTTGTTAGTTTTCTAGATATTGACTTGATTTCAATTGCGTTGGATAGGAAACAGTATTGGCTTTAGTGGAAAATTTTCTTTTTGCCAATAGTGCGAAAATGTTTTTTTCTTCGAAAATTTCCATGGACTACCCACTTTCCTTTTTGTGGGAAAAATGATAAAAAATTTTATGAACTTTTTAGTAGAAGTGGTTACCTTTTTGGTCATAACTTGCTTAGTTTTCTAGATATTGACTTGATTTCAATTGCGTTGGATAGGAAACAGTATTGGCTTTAGTGGAAAATTTTCTTTTTGCCAATAGTGCGAAAATGTTTTTTTCTTCAAAAATTTCCATGGACTACCCCCTTTGCTTTTTGTGGGAAAAATGATAAAAAATTTTGTGAACTTTTTAGTAGAAGTGGTTACCTTTTTGGTCATAACTTGTTAGTTTTCTAGGTATTGACTTGATTTCAATTGCGTTGGATAGGAAACAGTATTGGCTTTAGTCGAAAATTTTCTTTTTGCCAATAATGCGAAAATGTTTTTTTCTTCAAAAATTTCCATGGACTACCCCCTTTGCTTTTTGTGGGAAAAATGATAAAAAATTTTGTGAACTTTTTAGTAGAAGTGGTTACCTTTTTGGTCATAACTTGTTAGTTTTCTAGATATTGACTTGATTTCAATTGCGTTGGATAGGAAACAGTATTGGCTTTAGTCGAAAATTTTCTTTTTGCCAATAATGCGAAAATGTTTTTTTCTTCAAAAATTTCCATGGACTACCCACTTTGCTTTTTGTGGGAAAAATGATAAAAAATTTTGTGAACTTTTTAGTAGAAGTGGTTACCTTTTTGGTCATAACTTGCTTAGTTTTCTAGATATTGACTTGATTTCAATTGCGTTGGATAGGAAACAGTATTGGCTTTAGTGGAAATTTTTCTTTTTGCCAATAGTGCGAAAATGTTTTTTTCTTCAAAAATTTCCATGCACTACCCACTTTCCTTTTTGTGGGAAAAATGATAAAAAATTTTGTGAACTTTTTAGTAGAAGTGGTTACCTTTTTGGTCATAACTTGCTTAGTTTTCTAGATATTGACTTGATTTCAATTGCGTTGGATAGGAAACAGTATTGGCTTTAGTGGAAAATTTTCTTTTTGCCAATAGTGCGAAAATGTTTTTTTCTTCAAAAATTTCCATGGACTACCCACTTTCCTTTTTGTGGGAAAAATGATAAAAAATTTTGTGACCTTTTTAGTAGAAGTGGTTACCTTTTTGGTCATAACTTGCTTAGTTTTCTAGATATTGACTTGATTTCAATTGCGTTGGATAGGAAACAGTATTGGCTTTAGTGGAAAATTTTCTTTTTGCCAATAGTGCGAAAATGTTTTTTTCTTCAAAAATTTCCATGGACTACCCACTTTCCTTTTTGTGGGAAAAATTATAAAAAATTTTGTGACCTTTTTAGTAGAAGTGGTTACCTTTTTGGTCATAACTTGCTTAGTTTTCTAGATATTGACTTGATTTCAATTGCGTTGGATAGGAAACAGTATTGGCTTTAGTGGAAATTTTTCTTTTTGCCAATAGTGCGAAAATGTTTTTTTCTTCAAAAATTTCCATGCACTACCCACTTTCCTTTTTGTGGGAAAAATGATAAAAAATTTTGTGAACTTTTTAGTAGAAGTGGTTACCTTTTTGGTCATAACTTGCTTAGTTTTCTAGATATTGACTTGATTTCAATTGCGTTGGATAGGAAACAGTATTGGCTTTAGTGGAAAATTTTCTTTTTGCCAATAGTGCGAAAATGTTTTTTTCTTCAAAAATTTCCATGGACTACCCACTTTCCTTTTTGTGGGAAAAATGATAAAAAATTTTGTGACCTTTTTAGTAGAAGTGGTTACCTTTTTGGTCATAACTTGCTTAGTTTTCTAGATATTGACTTGATTTCAATTGCGTTGAATAGGAAACAGTATTGGCTTTAGTCGAAAATTTTCTTTTTGCCAATAGTGCGAAAATGTTTTTTTCTTCAAAAATTTCCATGCACTACCCACTTTCCTTTTTGTGGGAAAAATGATAAAAAATTTTATGAACTTTTTAGTAGAAGTGGTTACCTTTTTGGTCATAACTTGCTTAGTTTTCTAGATATTGACTTGATTTCAATTGCGTTGGATAGGAAACAGTATTGGCTTTAGTGGAAAATTTTCTTTTTGCCAATAGTGCGAAAATGTTTTTTTCTTCAAAAATTTCCATGGACTACCCACTTTCCTTTTTGTGGGAAAAATGATAAAAAATTTTGTGACCTTTTTAGTAGAAGTGGTTACCTTTTTGGTCATAACTTGCTTAGTTTTCTAGATATTGACTTGATTTCAATTGCGTTGGATAGGAAACAGTATTGGCTTTAGTCGAAAATTTTCTTTTTGCCAATAGTGCGAAAATGTTTTTTTCTTCAAAAATTTCCATGCACTACCCACTTTCCTTTTTGTGGGAAAAATGATAAAAAATTTTGTGAACTTTTTAGTAGAAGTGGTTACCTTTTTGGTCATAACTTGCTTAGTTTTCTAGATATTGACTTGATTTCAATTGCGTTGGATAGGAAACAGTATTGGCTTTAGTGGAAAATTTTCTTTTTGCCAATAGTGCGAAAATGTTTTTTTCTTCAAAAATTTCCATGGACTACCCACTTTCCTTTTTGTGGGAAAAATGATAAAAAATTTTGTGACCTTTTTAGTAGAAGTGGTTACCTTTTTGGTCATAACTTGCTTAGTTTTCTAGATATTGACTTGATTTCAATTGCGTTGGATAGGAAACAGTATTGGCTTTAGTGGAAAATTTTCTTTTTGCCAATAGTGCGAAAATGTTTTTTTCTTCAAAAATTTCCATGGACTACCCACTTTCCTTTTTGTGGGAAAAATGATAAAAAATTTTATGAACTTTTTAGTAGAAGTGGTTACCTTTTTGGTCATAACTTGCTTAGTTTTCTAGATATTGACTTGATTTCAATTGCGTTGGATAGGAAACAGTATTGGCTTTAGTGGAAATTTTTCTTTTTGCCAATAGTGCGAAAATGTTTTTTTCTTCAAAAATTTCCATGGACTACCCACTTTCCTTTTTGTGGGAAAAATGATAAAAAATTTTGTGACCTTTTTAGTAGAAGTGGTTACCTTTTTGGTCATAACTTGCTTAGTTTTCTAGATATTGACTTGATTTCAATTGCGTTGGATAGGAAACAGTATTGGCTTTAGTCGAAAATTTTCTTTTTGCCAATAGTGCGAAAATGTTTTTTTCTTCAAAAATTTCCATGCACTACCCACTTTCCTTTTTGTGGGAAAAATGATAAAAAATTTTGTGAACTTTTTAGTAGAAGTGATTACCTTTTTGGTCATAACTTGCTTAGTTTTCTAGATATTGACTTGATTTCAATTGCGTTGGATAGGAAACAGTATTGGCTTTAGTGGAAAATTTTCTTTTTGCCAATAGTGCGAAAATGTTTTTTTCTTCAAAAATTTCCATGGACTACCCACTTTCCTTTTTGTGGGAAAAATGATAAAAAATTTTGTGAACTTTTTAGTAGAAGTGGTTACCTTTTTGGTCATAACTTGTTAGTTTTCTAGATATTGACTTGATTTCAATTGCGTTGGATAGGAAACAGTATTGGCTTTAGTGGAAAATTTTCTTTTTGCCAATAGTGCGAAAATGTTTTTTTCTTCGAAAATTTCCATGGACTACCCACTTTCCTTTTTGTGGGAAAAATGATAAAAAATTTTATGAACTTTTTAGTAGAAGTGGTTACCTTTTTGGTCATAACTTGCTTAGTTTTCTAGATATTGACTTGATTTCAATTGCGTTGGATAGGAAACAGTATTGGCTTTAGTGGAAAATTTTCTTTTTGCCAATAGTGCGAAAATGTTTTTTTCTTCAAAAATTTCCATGGACTACCCCCTTTGCTTTTTGTGGGAAAAATGATAAAAAATTTTGTGAACTTTTTAGTAGAAGTGGTTACCTTTTTGGTCATAACTTGTTAGTTTTCTAGGTATTGACTTGATTTCAATTGCGTTGGATAGGAAACAGTATTGGCTTTAGTCGAAAATTTTCTTTTTGCCAATAATGCGAAAATGTTTTTTTCTTCAAAAATTTCCATGGACTACCCCCTTTGCTTTTTGTGGGAAAAATGATAAAAAATTTTGTGAACTTTTTAGTAGAAGTGGTTACCTTTTTGGTCATAACTTGTTAGTTTTCTAGATATTGACTTGATTTCAATTGCGTTGGATAGGAAACAGTATTGGCTTTAGTCGAAAATTTTCTTTTTGCCAATAATGCGAAAATGTTTTTTTCTTCAAAAATTTCCATGGACTACCCACTTTGCTTTTTGTGGGAAAAATGATAAAAAATTTTGTGAACTTTTTAGTAGAAGTGGTTACCTTTTTGGTCATAACTTGCTTAGTTTTCTAGATATTGACTTGATTTCAATTGCGTTGGATAGGAAACAGTATTGGCTTTAGTGGAAATTTTTCTTTTTGCCAATAGTGCGAAAATGTTTTTTTCTTCAAAAATTTCCATGCACTACCCACTTTCCTTTTTGTGGGAAAAATGATAAAAAATTTTGTGAACTTTTTAGTAGAAGTGGTTACCTTTTTGGTCATAACTTGCTTAGTTTTCTAGATATTGACTTGATTTCAATTGCGTTGGATAGGAAACAGTATTGGCTTTAGTGGAAAATTTTCTTTTTGCCAATAGTGCGAAAATGTTTTTTTTTTCAAAAATTTCCATGGACTACCCACTTTCCTTTTTGTGGGAAAAATGATAAAAAATTTTGTGACCTTTTTAGTAGAAGTGGTTACCTTTTTGGTCATAACTTGCTTAGTTTTCTAGATATTGACTTGATTTCAATTGCGTTGGATAGGAAACAGTATTGGCTTTAGTGGAAAATTTTCTTTTTGCCAATAGTGCGAAAATGTTTTTTTCTTCAAAAATTTCCATGGACTACCCACTTTCCTTTTTGTGGGAAAAATTATAAAAAATTTTGTGACCTTTTTAGTAGAAGTGGTTACCTTTTTGGTCATAACTTGCTTAGTTTTCTAGATATTGACTTGATTTCAATTGCGTTGGATAGGAAACAGTATTGGCTTTAGTGGAAATTTTTCTTTTTGCCAATAGTGCGAAAATGTTTTTTTCTTCAAAAATTTCCATGCACTACCCACTTTCCTTTTTGTGGGAAAAATGATAAAAAATTTTGTGAACTTTTTAGTAGAAGTGGTTACCTTTTTGGTCATAACTTGCTTAGTTTTCTAGATATTGACTTGATTTCAATTGCGTTGGATAGGAAACAGTATTGGCTTTAGTGGAAAATTTTCTTTTTGCCAATAGTGCGAAAATGTTTTTTTCTTCAAAAATTTCCATGGACTACCCACTTTCCTTTTTGTGGGAAAAATGATAAAAAATTTTGTGACCTTTTTAGTAGAAGTGGTTACCTTTTTGGTCATAACTTGCTTAGTTTTCTAGATATTGACTTGATTTCAATTGCGTTGAATAGGAAACAGTATTGGCTTTAGTCGAAAATTTTCTTTTTGCCAATAGTGCGAAAATGTTTTTTTCTTCAAAAATTTCCATGCACTACCCACTTTCCTTTTTGTGGGAAAAATGATAAAAAATTTTATGAACTTTTTAGTAGAAGTGGTTACCTTTTTGGTCATAACTTGCTTAGTTTTCTAGATATTGACTTGATTTCAATTGCGTTGGATAGGAAACAGTATTGGCTTTAGTGGAAAATTTTCTTTTTGCCAATAGTGCGAAAATGTTTTTTTCTTCAAAAATTTCCATGGACTACCCACTTTCCTTTTTGTGGGAAAAATGATAAAAAATTTTGTGACCTTTTTAGTAGAAGTGGTTACCTTTTTGGTCATAACTTGCTTAGTTTTCTAGATATTGACTTGATTTCAATTGCGTTGGATAGGAAACAGTATTGGCTTTAGTCGAAAATTTTCTTTTTGCCAATAGTGCGAAAATGTTTTTTTCTTCAAAAATTTCCATGCACTACCCACTTTCCTTTTTGTGGGAAAAATGATAAAAAATTTTGTGAACTTTTTAGTAGAAGTGGTTACCTTTTTGGTCATAACTTGCTTAGTTTTCTAGATATTGACTTGATTTCAATTGCGTTGGATAGGAAACAGTATTGGCTTTAGTGGAAAATTTTCTTTTTGCCAATAGTGCGAAAATGTTTTTTTCTTCAAAAATTTCCATGGACTACCCACTTTCCTTTTTGTGGGAAAAATGATAAAAAATTTTGTGACCTTTTTAGTAGAAGTGGTTACCTTTTTGGTCATAACTTGCTTAGTTTTCTAGATATTGACTTGATTTCAATTGCGTTGGATAGGAAACAGTATTGGCTTTAGTGGAAAATTTTCTTTTTGCCAATAGTGCGAAAATGTTTTTTTCTTCAAAAATTTCCATGGACTACCCACTTTCCTTTTTGTGGGAAAAATGATAAAAAATTTTATGAACTTTTTAGTAGAAGTGGTTACCTTTTTGGTCATAACTTGCTTAGTTTTCTAGATATTGACTTGATTTCAATTGCGTTGGATAGGAAACAGTATTGGCTTTAGTGGAAATTTTTCTTTTTGCCAATAGTGCGAAAATGTTTTTTTCTTCAAAAATTTCCATGGACTACCCACTTTCCTTTTTGTGGGAAAAATGATAAAAAATTTTGTGACCTTTTTAGTAGAAGTGGTTACCTTTTTGGTCATAACTTGCTTAGTTTTCTAGATATTGACTTGATTTCAATTGCGTTGGATAGGAAACAGTATTGGCTTTAGTGGAAATTTTTCTTTTTGCCAATAGTGCGAAAATGTTTTTTTCTTCAAAAATTTCCATGGACTACCCACTTTCCTTTTTGTGGGAAAAATGATAAAAAATTTTGTGACCTTTTTAGTAGAAGTGGTTACCTTTTTGGTCATAACTTGCTTAGTTTTCTAGATATTGACTTGATTTCAATTGCGTTGGATAGGAAACAGTATTGGCTTTAGTGGAAATTTTTCTTTTTGCCAATAGTGCGAAAATGTTTTTTTCTTCAAAAATTCAATGGACTACCCCCTTTGCTTTTTGTGGGAAAAATGATAAAAAATTTTGTGAACTTTTTAGTAGAAGTGGTTACCTTTTTGGTCATAACTTGCTTAGTTTTCTAGATATTGACTTGATTTCAATTGCGTTGGATAGGAAACAGTATTGGCTTTAGTGGAAAATTTTCTTTTTGCCAATAGTGCGAAAATGTTTTTTTCTTCAAAAATTTCCATGGACTACCCACTTTCCTTTTTGTGGGAAAAATGATAAAAAATTTTGTGACCTTTTTAGTAGAAGTGGTTACCTTTTTGGTCATAACTTGCTTAGTTTTCTAGATATTGACTTGATTTCAATTGCGTTGGATAGGAAACAGTATTGGCTTTAGTGGAAATTTTTCTTTTTGCCAATAGTGCGAAAATGTTTTTTTCTTCAAAAATTTCCATGCACTACCCACTTTCCTTTTTGTGGGAAAAATGATAAAAAATTTTGTGAACTTTTTAGTAGAAGTGGTTACCTTTTTGGTCATAACTTGCTTAGTTTTCTAGATATTGACTTGATTTCAATTGCGTTGGATAGGAAACAGTATTGGCTTTAGTGGAAAATTTTCTTTTTGCCAATAGTGCGAAAATGTTTTTTTCTTCAAAAATTTCCATGGACTACCCACTTTCCTTTTTGTGGGAAAAATGATAAAAAATTTTGTGACCTTTTTAGTAGAAGTGGTTACCTTTTTGGTCATAACTTGCTTAGTTTTCTAGATATTGACTTGATTTCAATTGCGTTGGATAGGAAACAGTATTGGCTTTAGTGGAAAATTTTCTTTTTGCCAATAGTGCGAAAATGTTTTTTTCTTCAAAAATTTCCATGGACTACCCACTTTCCTTTTTGTGGGAAAAATGATAAAAAATTTTATGAACTTTTTAGTAGAAGTGGTTACCTTTTTGGTCATAACTTGCTTAGTTTTCTAGATATTGACTTGATTTCAATTGCGTTTGATAGGAAACAGTATTGGCTTTAGTGGAAATTTTTCTTTTTGCCAATAGTGCGAAAATGTTTTTTTCTTCAAAAATTTCCATGGACTACCCACTTTCCTTTTTGTGGGAAAAATGATAAAAAATTTTGTGACCTTTTTAGTAGAAGTGGTTACCTTTTTGGTCATAACTTGCTTAGTTTTCTAGATATTGACTTGATTTCAATTGCGTTGGATAGGAAACAGTATTGGCTTTAGTCGAAAATTTTCTTTTTGCCAATAGTGCGAAAATGTTTTTTTTTTCAAAAATTTCCATGGACTACCCCCTTTGCTTTTTGTGGGAAAAATGATAAAAAATTTTGTGAACTTTTTAGTAGAAGTGGTTACCTTTTTGGTCATAACTTGCTTAGTTTTCTAGATATTGACTTGATTTCAATTGCGTTGGATAGGAAACAGTATTGGCTTTAGTCGAAAATTTTCTTTTTGCCAATAGTGCGAAAATGTTTTTTTCTTCAAAAATTCAATGGACTACCCACTTTCCTTTTTGTGGGAAAAATGATAAAAAATTTTGTGAACTTTTTAGTAGAAGTGGTTACCTTTTTGGTCATAACTTGTTAGTTTTCTAGATATTGACTTGATTTCAATTGCGTTGGATAGGAAACAGTATTGGCTTTAGTCGAAAATTTTCTTTTTGCCAATAGTGCGAAAATGTTTTTTTCTTCAAAAATTCAATGGACTACCCCCTTTGCTTTTTGTGGGAAAAATGATAAAAAATTTTGTGAACTTTTTAGTAGAAGTGGTTACCTTTTTGGTCATAACTTGTTAGTTTTCTAGATATTGACTTGATTTCAATTGCGTTGGATAGGAAACAGTATTGGCTTTAGTCGAAAATTTTCTTTTTGCCAATAATGCGAAAATGTTTTTTTCTTCAAAAATTTCCATGGACTACCCCCTTTGCTTTTTGTGGGAAAAATGATAAAAAATTTTGTGAACTTTTTAGTAGAAGTGGTTACCTTTTTGGTCATAACTTGCTTAGTTTTCTAGATATTGACTTGATTTCAATTGCGTTGGATAGGAAACAGTATTGGCTTTAGTCGAATTTTCTTTTTGCCAATAGTGCGAAAATGTTTTTTTCTTCAAAAATTTCCATGGACTACCCACTTTCCTTTTTGTGGGAAAAATTATAAAAAATTTTGTGACCTTTTTAGTAGAAGTGGTTACCTTTTTGGTCATAACTTGCTTAGTTTTCTAGATATTGACTTGATTTCAATTGCGTTGGATAGGAAACAGTATTGGCTTTAGTCGAAAATTTTCTTTTTGCCAATAATGCGAAAATGTTTTTTTCTTCAAAAATTTCCATGGACTACCCCCTTTGCTTTTTGTGGGAAAAATGATAAAAAATTTTGTGAACTTTTTAGTAGAAGTGGTTACCTTTTTGGTCATAACTTGTTAGTTTTCTAGATATTGACTTGATTTCAATTGCGTTGGATAGGAAACAGTATTGGCTTTAGTCGAAAATTTTCTTTTTGCCAATAATGCGAAAATGTTTTTTTCTTCAAAAATTTCCATGGACTACCCCCTTTGCTTTTTGTGGGAAAAATGATAAAAAATTTTGTGACCTTTTTAGTAGAAGTGGTTACCTTTTTGGTCATAACTTGCTTAGTTTTCTAGATATTGACTTGATTTCAATTGCGTTGGATAGGAAACAGTATTGGCTTTAGTGGAAAATTTTCTTTTTGCCAATAGTGCGAAAATGTTTTTTTCTTCAAAAATTTCCATGGACTACCCACTTTCCTTTTTGTGGGAAAAATTATAAAAAATTTTGTGACCTTTTTAGTAGAAGTGGTTACCTTTTTGGTCATAACTTGTTAGTTTTCTAGATATTGACTTGATTTCAATTGCGTTGGATAGGAAACAGTATTGGCTTTAGTCGAAAATTTTCTTTTTGCCAATAGTGCGAAAATGTTTTTTTCTTCAAAAATTCAATGGACTACCCCCTTTGCTTTTTGTGGGAAAAATGATAAAAAATTTTGTGAACTTTTTAGTAGAAGTGGTTACCTTTTTGGTCATAACTTGTTAGTTTTCTAGATATTGACTTGATTTCAATTGCGTTGGATAGGAAACAGTATTGGCTTTAGTCGAAAATTTTCTTTTTGCCAATAATGCGAAAATGTTTTTTTCTTCAAAAATTTCCATGGACTACCCCCTTTGCTTTTTGTGGGAAAAATGATAAAAAATTTTGTGAACTTTTTAGTAGAAGTGGTTACCTTTTTGGTCATAACTTGCTTAGTTTTCTAGATATTGACTTGATTTCAATTGCGTTGGATAGGAAACAGTATTGGCTTTAGTGGAAAATTTTCTTTTTGCCAATAGTGCGAAAATGTTTTTTTCTTCAAAAATTTCCATGGACTACCCACTTTCCTTTTTGTGGGAAAAATGATAAAAAATTTTATGAACTTTTTAGTAGAAGTGGTTACCTTTTTGGTCATAACTTGCTTAGTTTTCTAGATATTGACTTGATTTCAATTGCGTTTGATAGGAAACAGTATTGGCTTTAGTGGAAATTTTTCTTTTTGCCAATAGTGCGAAAATGTTTTTTTCTTCAAAAATTTCCATGGACTACCCACTTTCCTTTTTGTGGGAAAAATGATAAAAAATTTTGTGACCTTTTTAGTAGAAGTGGTTACCTTTTTGGTCATAACTTGCTTAGTTTTCTAGATATTGACTTGATTTCAATTGCGTTGGATAGGAAACAGTATTGGCTTTAGTGGAAAATTTTCTTTTTGCCAATAGTGCGAAAATGTTTTTTTCTTCAAAAATTTCCATGGACTACCCACTTTCCTTTTTGTGGGAAAAATGATAAAAAATTTTATGAACTTTTTAGTAGAAGTGGTTACCTTTTTGGTCATAACTTGCTTAGTTTTCTAGATATTGACTTGATTTCAATTGCGTTGGATAGGAAACAGTATTGGCTTTAGTGGAAATTTTTCTTTTTGCCAATAGTGCGAAAATGTTTTTTTCTTCAAAAATTTCCATGGACTACCCACTTTCCTTTTTGTGGGAAAAATGATAAAAAATTTTGTGACCTTTTTAGTAGAAGTGGTTACCTTTTTGGTCATAACTTGCTTAGTTTTCTAGATATTGACTTGATTTCAATTGCGTTGGATAGGAAACAGTATTGGCTTTAGTGGAAATTTTTCTTTTTGCCAATAGTGCGAAAATGTTTTTTTCTTCAAAAATTTCCATGGACTACCCACTTTCCTTTTTGTGGGAAAAATGATAAAAAATTTTGTGACCTTTTTAGTAGAAGTGGTTACCTTTTTGGTCATAACTTGCTTAGTTTTCTAGATATTGACTTGATTTCAATTGCGTTGGATAGGAAACAGTATTGGCTTTAGTGGAAATTTTTCTTTTTGCCAATAGTGCGAAAATGTTTTTTTCTTCAAAAATTCAATGGACTACCCCCTTTGCTTTTTGTGGGAAAAATGATAAAAAATTTTGTGAACTTTTTAGTAGAAGTGGTTACCTTTTTGGTCATAACTTGCTTAGTTTTCTAGATATTGACTTGATTTCAATTGCGTTGGATAGGAAACAGTATTGGCTTTAGTGGAAAATTTTCTTTTTGCCAATAGTGCGAAAATGTTTTTTTCTTCAAAAATTTCCATGGACTACCCACTTTCCTTTTTGTGGGAAAAATGATAAAAAATTTTGTGACCTTTTTAGTAGAAGTGGTTACCTTTTTGGTCATAACTTGCTTAGTTTTCTAGATATTGACTTGATTTCAATTGCGTTGGATAGGAAACAGTATTGGCTTTAGTGGAAATTTTTCTTTTTGCCAATAGTGCGAAAATGTTTTTTTCTTCAAAAATTTCCATGCACTACCCACTTTCCTTTTTGTGGGAAAAATGATAAAAAATTTTGTGAACTTTTTAGTAGAAGTGGTTACCTTTTTGGTCATAACTTGCTTAGTTTTCTAGATATTGACTTGATTTCAATTGCGTTGGATAGGAAACAGTATTGGCTTTAGTGGAAAATTTTCTTTTTGCCAATAGTGCGAAAATGTTTTTTTCTTCAAAAATTTCCATGGACTACCCACTTTCCTTTTTGTGGGAAAAATGATAAAAAATTTTGTGACCTTTTTAGTAGAAGTGGTTACCTTTTTGGTCATAACTTGCTTAGTTTTCTAGATATTGACTTGATTTCAATTGCGTTGGATAGGAAACAGTATTGGCTTTAGTGGAAAATTTTCTTTTTGCCAATAGTGCGAAAATGTTTTTTTCTTCAAAAATTTCCATGGACTACCCACTTTCCTTTTTGTGGGAAAAATGATAAAAAATTTTATGAACTTTTTAGTAGAAGTGGTTACCTTTTTGGTCATAACTTGCTTAGTTTTCTAGATATTGACTTGATTTCAATTGCGTTTGATAGGAAACAGTATTGGCTTTAGTGGAAATTTTTCTTTTTGCCAATAGTGCGAAAATGTTTTTTTCTTCAAAAATTTCCATGGACTACCCACTTTCCTTTTTGTGGGAAAAATGATAAAAAATTTTGTGACCTTTTTAGTAGAAGTGGTTACCTTTTTGGTCATAACTTGCTTAGTTTTCTAGATATTGACTTGATTTCAATTGCGTTGGATAGGAAACAGTATTGGCTTTAGTCGAAAATTTTCTTTTTGCCAATAGTGCGAAAATGTTTTTTTTTTCAAAAATTTCCATGGACTACCCCCTTTGCTTTTTGTGGGAAAAATGATAAAAAATTTTGTGAACTTTTTAGTAGAAGTGGTTACCTTTTTGGTCATAACTTGCTTAGTTTTCTAGATATTGACTTGATTTCAATTGCGTTGGATAGGAAACAGTATTGGCTTTAGTCGAAAATTTTCTTTTTGCCAATAGTGCGAAAATGTTTTTTTCTTCAAAAATTCAATGGACTACCCACTTTCCTTTTTGTGGGAAAAATGATAAAAAATTTTGTGAACTTTTTAGTAGAAGTGGTTACCTTTTTGGTCATAACTTGTTAGTTTTCTAGATATTGACTTGATTTCAATTGCGTTGGATAGGAAACAGTATTGGCTTTAGTCGAAAATTTTCTTTTTGCCAATAGTGCGAAAATGTTTTTTTCTTCAAAAATTCAATGGACTACCCCCTTTGCTTTTTGTGGGAAAAATGATAAAAAATTTTGTGAACTTTTTAGTAGAAGTGGTTACCTTTTTGGTCATAACTTGTTAGTTTTCTAGATATTGACTTGATTTCAATTGCGTTGGATAGGAAACAGTATTGGCTTTAGTCGAAAATTTTCTTTTTGCCAATAATGCGAAAATGTTTTTTTCTTCAAAAATTTCCATGGACTACCCCCTTTGCTTTTTGTGGGAAAAATGATAAAAAATTTTGTGAACTTTTTAGTAGAAGTGGTTACCTTTTTGGTCATAACTTGCTTAGTTTTCTAGATATTGACTTGATTTCAATTGCGTTGGATAGGAAACAGTATTGGCTTTAGTCGAATTTTCTTTTTGCCAATAGTGCGAAAATGTTTTTTTCTTCAAAAATTTCCATGGACTACCCACTTTCCTTTTTGTGGGAAAAATTATAAAAAATTTTGTGACCTTTTTAGTAGAAGTGGTTACCTTTTTGGTCATAACTTGCTTAGTTTTCTAGATATTGACTTGATTTCAATTGCGTTGGATAGGAAACAGTATTGGCTTTAGTCGAAAATTTTCTTTTTGCCAATAATGCGAAAATGTTTTTTTCTTCAAAAATTTCCATGGACTACCCCCTTTGCTTTTTGTGGGAAAAATGATAAAAAATTTTGTGAACTTTTTAGTAGAAGTGGTTACCTTTTTGGTCATAACTTGTTAGTTTTCTAGATATTGACTTGATTTCAATTGCGTTGGATAGGAAACAGTATTGGCTTTAGTCGAAAATTTTCTTTTTGCCAATAATGCGAAAATGTTTTTTTCTTCAAAAATTTCCATGGACTACCCCCTTTGCTTTTTGTGGGAAAAATGATAAAAAATTTTGTGACCTTTTTAGTAGAAGTGGTTACCTTTTTGGTCATAACTTGCTTAGTTTTCTAGATATTGACTTGATTTCAATTGCGTTGGATAGGAAACAGTATTGGCTTTAGTGGAAAATTTTCTTTTTGCCAATAGTGCGAAAATGTTTTTTTCTTCAAAAATTTCCATGGACTACCCACTTTCCTTTTTGTGGGAAAAATTATAAAAAATTTTGTGACCTTTTTAGTAGAAGTGGTTACCTTTTTGGTCATAACTTGTTAGTTTTCTAGATATTGACTTGATTTCAATTGCGTTGGATAGGAAACAGTATTGGCTTTAGTCGAAAATTTTCTTTTTGCCAATAGTGCGAAAATGTTTTTTTCTTCAAAAATTCAATGGACTACCCCCTTTGCTTTTTGTGGGAAAAATGATAAAAAATTTTGTGAACTTTTTAGTAGAAGTGGTTACCTTTTTGGTCATAACTTGTTAGTTTTCTAGATATTGACTTGATTTCAATTGCGTTGGATAGGAAACAGTATTGGCTTTAGTCGAAAATTTTCTTTTTGCCAATAATGCGAAAATGTTTTTTTCTTCAAAAATTTCCATGGACTACCCCCTTTGCTTTTTGTGGGAAAAATGATAAAAAATTTTGTGAACTTTTTAGTAGAAGTGGTTACCTTTTTGGTCATAACTTGCTTAGTTTTCTAGATATTGACTTGATTTCAATTGCGTTGGATAGGAAACAGTATTGGCTTTAGTGGAAATTTTTCTTTTTGCCAATAGTGCGAAAATGTTTTTTTCTTCAAAAATTTCCATGCACTACCCACTTTCCTTTTTGTGGGAAAAATGATAAAAAATTTTGTGAACTTTTTAGTAGAAGTGGTTACCTTTTTGGTCATAACTTGCTTAGTTTTCTAGATATTGACTTGATTTCAATTGCGTTGGATAGGAAACAGTATTGGCTTTAGTGGAAAATTTTCTTTTTGCCAATAGTGCGAAAATGTTTTTTTCTTCAAAAATTTCCATGGACTACCCACTTTCCTTTTTGTGGGAAAAATGATAAAAAATTTTGTGACCTTTTTAGTAGAAGTGGTTACCTTTTTGGTCATAACTTGCTTAGTTTTCTAGATATTGACTTGATTTCAATTGCGTTGGATAGGAAACAGTATTGGCTTTAGTGGAAAATTTTCTTTTTGCCAATAGTGCGAAAATGTTTTTTTCTTCAAAAATTTCCATGGACTACCCACTTTCCTTTTTGTGGGAAAAATGATAAAAAATTTTATGAACTTTTTAGTAGAAGTGGTTACCTTTTTGGTCATAACTTGCTTAGTTTTCTAGATATTGACTTGATTTCAATTGCGTTGGATAGGAAACAGTATTGGCTTTAGTGGAAAATTTTCTTTTTGCCAATAGTGCGAAAATGTTTTTTTCTTCAAAAATTTCCATGGACTACCCCCTTTGCTTTTTGTGGGAAAAATGCTAAAAAATTTTATGAACTTTTTAGTAGAAGTGGTTACCTTTTTGGTCATAACTTGCTTAGTTTTCTAGATATTGACTTGATTTCAATTGCGTTGGATAGGAAACAGTATTGGCTTTAGTCGAAAATTTTCTTTTTGCCAATAGTGCGAAAATGTTTTTTTCTTCAAAAATTTCCATGGACTACCCACTTTCCTTTTTGTGGGAAAAATGATAAAAAATTTTGTGAACTTTTTAGTAGAAGTGGTTACCTTTTTGGTCATAACTTGCTTAGTTTTCTAGATATTGACTTGATTTCAATTGCGTTGGATAGGAAACAGTATTGGCTTTAGTCGAAAATTTTCTTTTTGCCAATAGTGCGAAAATGTTTTTTTCTTCAAAAATTTCCATGGACTACCCCCTTTGCTTTTTGTGGGAAAAATGATAAAAAATTTTATGAACTTTTTAGTAGAAGTGGTTACCTTTTTGGTCATAACTTGCTTAGTTTTCTAGATATTGACTTGATTTCAATTGCGTTGGATAGGAAACAGTATTGGCTTTAGTGGAAAATTTTCTTTTTGCCAATAGTGCGAAAATGTTTTTTTCTTCAAAAATTTCCATGGACTACCCCGTTTGCTTTTTGTGGGAAAAATGATAAAAAATTTTATGAACTTTTTAGTAGAAGTGGTTACCTTTTTGGTCATAACTTGCTTAGTTTTCTAGATATTGACTTGATTTCAATTGCGTTGGATAGGAAACAGTATTGGCTTTAGTGGAAAATTTTCTTTTTGCCAATAGTGCGAAAATGTTTTTTTCTTCAAAAATTTCCATGGACTACCCCCTTTGCTTTTTGTGGGAAAAATGATAAAAAATTTTGTGAACTTTTTAGTAGAAGTGGTTACCTTTTTCGTCATAACTTGCTCAGTTTTCTAGATATTGACTTATTTCTTTTGCGTTGGATAGGAAACAGTATTGGCTTTAGTCGAAAATTTTCTTTTTGCCAATAATGCGAAAATGTTTTTTTCTTCAAAAATTTCCATGGACTACCCCGTTTGCTTTTTGTGGGAAAAATGATAAAAAATTTTGTGAACTTTTTAGTAGAAGTGGTTACCTTTTTGGTCATAACTTGCTTAGTTTTCTAGATATTGACTTATTTCAATTGCGTTGGATAGGAAACAGTATTGGCTTTAGTCGAAAATTTTCTTTTTGCTAATAGTGCGAAAATGTTTTTTTCTTCAAAAATTTCCATGGACTACCCCGTTTGCTTTTTGTGGGAAAAATGATAAAAAATTTTATGAACTTTTTAGTAGAAGTGGTTACCTTTTTGGTCATAACTTGCTTAGTTTTCTAGATATTGACTTGATTTCAATTGCGTTGGATAGGAAACAGTATTGGCTTTAGTCGAAAATTTTCTTTTTGCCAATAGTGCGAAAATGTTTTTTTCTTCAAAAATTTCCATGGACTACCCACTTTCCTTTTTGTGGGAAAAATGATAAAAAATTTTGTGAACTTTTTAGTAGAAGTGGTTACCTTTTTGGTCATAACTTGCTTAGTTTTCTAGATATTGACTTGATTTCAATTGCGTTGGATAGGAAACAGTATTGGCTTTAGTGGAAAATTTTCTTTTTGCTAATAGTGCGAAAATGTTTTTTTCTTCAAAAATTTCCATGGACTACCCCGTTTGCTTTTTGTGGGAAAAATGATAAAAAATTTTATGAACTTTTTAGTAGAAGTGGTTACCTTTTTGGTCATAACTTGCTTAGTTTTCTAGATATTGACTTGATTTCAATTGCGTTGGATAGGAAACAGTATTGGCTTTAGTCGAAAATTTTCTTTTTGCTAATAGTGCGAAAATGTTTTTTTCTTCAAAAATTTCCATGGACTACCCCGTTTGCTTTTTGTGGGAAAAATGATAAAAAATTTTATGAACTTTTTAGTAGAAGTGGTTACCTTTTTGGTCATAACTTGCTTAGTTTTCTAGATATTGACTTGATTTCAATTGCGTTGGATAGGAAACAGTATTGGCTTTAGTCGAAAATTTTCTTTTTGCCAATAGTGCGAAAATGTTTTTTTCTTCAAAAATTTCCATGGACTACCCACTTTCCTTTTTGTGGGAAAAATGATAAAAAATTTTGTGAACTTTTTAGTAGAAGTGGTTACCTTTTTGGTCATAACTTGCTTAGTTTTCTAGATATTGACTTGATTTCAATTGCGTTGGATAGGAAACAGTATTGGCTTTAGTGGAAAATTTTCTTTTTGCTAATAGTGCGAAAATGTTTTTTTCTTCAAAAATTTCCATGGACTACCCCGTTTGCTTTTTGTGGGAAAAATGATAAAAAATTTTATGAACTTTTTAGTAGAAGTGGTTACCTTTTTGGTCATAACTTGCTTAGTTTTCTAGATATTGACTTGATTTCAATTGCGTTGGATAGGAAACAGTATTGGCTTTAGTCGAAAATTTTCTTTTTGCCAATAGTGCGAAAATGTTTTTTTCTTCAAAAATTTCCATGGACTACCCACTTTCCTTTTTGTGGGAAAAATGATAAAAAATTTTGTGAACTTTTTAGTAGAAGTGGTTACCTTTTTGGTCATAACTTGCTTAGTTTTCTAGATATTGACTTGATTTCAATTGCGTTGGATAGGAAACAGTATTGGCTTTAGTGGAAAATTTTCTTTTTGCCAATAGTGCGAAAATGTTTTTTTCTTCAAAAATTTCCATGGACTACCCCCTTTGCTTTTTGTGGGAAAAATGATAAAAAATTTTGTGAACTGTTTAGTAGAAATGGTTACCTTTTTGGCCATAACTTGCTTAGTTTGCTAGATATTGACTTGATTTCAATTGCGTTGGATAGGAAGCAGTATTGGCTTTAGCAGAAAATTTTCTTTTTGCCAATAGTGCGAAAATGTTTTTTTCTTCAAAAATTTCCATGGACTACCCCCTTTGCTTTTTGTGGGAAAAATGATAAAAAAATTTGTGAACTTTTTAGTAGAAGTGGTTACCTTTTTGGTCATAACTTGCTTAGTTTTCTAGATATTGACTTGATTTCAATTGCGTTGGATAGGAAACAGTATTGGCTTTTGTCGAAAATTTTCTTTTTGCCAATAGTGCGAAAATGTTTTTTTCTTCAAAAATTTCAATGGACTACCCCCTTTGCTTTTTGTGGGAAAAATGATAAAAAATTTTGTGAACTTTTTAGTAGAAGTGGTTACCTTTTTGGTCATAACTTGCTTAGTTTTCTAGATATTGACTTGATTTCAATTGCGTTGGATAGGAAACAGTATTGGCTTTAGTCGAAAATTTTCTTTTTGCCAATAGTGCGAAAATGTTTTTTTCTTCAAAAATTTCCATGGACTACCCCCTTTGCTTTTTGTGGGAAAAATGATAAAAAATTTTGTTAACTTTTTAGTACAAGTGGTTACCTTTTTGGTCATAACTTGCTTAGTTTTCTAGATATTGACTTGATTTCAATTGCGTTGGATAGGAAACAGTATTGGCTTTAGTCCAAAATTTTTTTTTTGCCAATAGTGCGAAAATGTTTTTTTCTTCAAAAATTTCCATGGACTACCCCCTTTGCTTTTTGTGGGAAAAATGATAAAAAATTTTGTGAACTTTTTAGTAGAAGTGGTTACCTTTTTGGTCATAACTTGCTTAGTTTTCTAGATATTGACTTGATTTCAATTGCGTTGGATAGGAAACAGTATTGGCTTTAGTCCAAAATTTTTTTTTTGCCAATAGTGCGAAAATGTTTTTTTCTTCAAAAATTTCCATGGACTACCCCCTTTGCTTTTTGTTGGAAAAATGATAAAAAATTTTGTGAACTTTTTAGTAGAAGTGGTTACCTTTTTGGTCATAACTTGCTTAGTTTTCTAGATATTGACTTGATTTCAATTGCGTTGGATAGGAAACAGTATTGTCTTTATTAGAAAATTTTCTTTTTGTCGGTAGTGGAAAAAAAATTTTTTCCTCTTAATAGCCTAAAATAGCCGTTTAAATTTATAATGTACTGCCCAAGTACTCACTGCCCATTTAAAATTGAAGGCTGTCTAGTTTTGTAATTTATTGTTCAATTACTGAGAAGTTACTTTGAATTATTTTTAAAATATTTTTTAAATTTGTATATACCCCAGGACTGTTGTTGTCAAAGATTTTGGAAGTTTCCGTTTTGGATCATAAAATAAAAACTACAAACATTTCCGAAAATGTTAAAGCATTTCCAGCAAGGTTGGAACCAACAGATTAAATTTCTTTTTGATTTTTGTAATTTTTAAGCCATGAGGAAAACGACATTATTTTCTTTAGTTTATAATATTTCAAATTTTGCGTATAACTTTTTGTATTTTTCGTAATAAGCCAGTTCTTTTTAAAAGGTAAACTGAACTGCTACGAAACTTAAAAAAATTAGACAATACATTACAGCTCTTCTCAAACATTTTTAAGTGATGGCTGCTGAAAAAATTTTTTTTAATAAAAAGTTAATAACTCATTAAATTTTAAACGGATTTAAAAAAAGTTTTGTCTTACTCATTAATAAACATATTATATTATATTTTGAAAATAAATTCTAAAATTTTATGTTTTCTTTATAAAATACTGTTTATAAACGTCTCTAAAGTTGAAAACTGGCGAAAAAAAATTTAAAAAAATGTGTTTAGTTGAGAAATACCCACAAATTTCTCAAGTTTATTTAAATAATATACATACCATTAAGCGGCCTCAATGTTTTCTTTTTAATTCCGCTGAGAAACTTAAAATCAGTGTATATTCAACTAAGTTACATGTTTATAAGTGCATAAAGGTATTTGGCAAATTTCAAAAACAGATTTTTATTCTACTTAACAGCACGTACCAGAAAAAACCTTACCCACAAGCTGATTAAAAGTTACTTGACTGATAGAACATTTAAGGTACGGTCAAAATATGTATTTTCACCAGTTAAGAAGATTTCCGCAGGCGTCCCCCAAGGAAGTATAATTGGCCCGCTATTATGCATCGTCTATACATCCGATATGCCTACAAATCGGCATACTATCACGTCAACGTTCGCAGATGACACGGCATTTTTAAGTGTGAACAAAGATCCATGAACTGCATCTGAGCACTTACAAGCTCATATAAACCAGCTGGAAGGTTGGCTAAACAAATAGAAAATCAAAGTAAATCCATCAAAATGTGCCCATGTGACTTTCACACTAAGAAAGGCTAATTGTACGCCAATAAAAATAAATAACGTCATTGTTCCGGTGGAAACCCAAACTAAATATCTAGGAATCCATCTAGACAGACGCCTAACATGGTCACGACACATTGAGGCCAAAATCTCAGCTATGAAACTAAAAACAGCTCGACTAATGTGGCTGATAGGTCCATTTTCATCTCTATCTTTGGAATATAAAGTTCTGTTATATAAAGCCATTATTAAACCAATCTGGACATATGGCATTCAGCTTTGGGGAACTGCGTGTGCATCTAACATCCAAAAGTTACAAAGAAGACAGTCGAGTATTTTACGAACAATTGTCTGCGCCCCCTGGTATATACATAAAAAATGAGAATATCCACAGAGATCTAGAAATTCCAACGGTTCGGGAGGAAATTGAAAAATATTGTACTAAGTACGTTCACAAACTGGCGACACATCCAAACGCCCTCGCCAGGGACCTGTTACAGTTCGAGGGACATAGAAGGCTTAAGAGAAGTGATACCTTGCGCCTAGTGCGAAGAGGGATATAACTTTTTTATTTAAACGAAGAACATTCCTTTTATTTTAAGATTTGAGTACAAGTAACTAGTTATTACATTGGTAATAATTATTTAAGTTTTTTCTTTTTATATTTAAGATTTGGATACTTATTGTAATTTTCTTATAGAAAGATTCAATAATAATAAACAATTAAAAAAAAAAAAAAAAATAAGAGCCTTCTCCTGACAATAACAAACACAACAAAAATAAATAGTGAAATCGGTCCAGCCGTTCACGAGTGATGGCGAGACCAAGGGATATAGGGATTCAGTTTTATATATACGTGAATCGAATATAAAATTTAATTTTTGTTCACAGTTATTTTATTCAACAATTGATTAAAATAAAAAATAAACTTCTGTTCAAATGATAGATATCACTTACTGTTACATTAAACAAATATTTATATGTCGCAACATTTATATATTTTGAAGCTCAGACTAATTTTTTTTTTACGAGATGCTTGAATTTTATGTAATACAAGTCATGTTAGACTATAGAAAAATTTGCCAAGAAGTAATGATTAGGCTTATTTCGATAGACATTTGTATAATGTGACCGTAGCTTCTAAAGTTGCATTTTTTCAAATATCAAACATTTTAAAATTTCTGCTGGCTTAAAACGTGTATGTATTTTTATAAATAGTTAATAGAATAGTGACATTTTAAATTAACTAATTTAGAAATTTGTTTGTTTTTTAATACAATACTCTAGTGAAAACAGTATTTTCGTAAAAAAAAATTATGTTTTGGGGTTTTTGTTCATTTTATCAAAAAATAAATTTTAATTAAAATTAAAAATGAAAATATTATGTTTCGAATAAACATATTCCTTCTTCATTAGGATTTTATGAACTTTTAAATTAAATCTTTTTTTATTTACAGTTTAAGAAGGTCAAAGAAACCACATTTGATATTTTTTAAATTTCTAACAGCCAGTTATAACTTTTGTTTAATAAATTTTGAAAATTTACTGATAAGCTTCAGTGAATTTCAAAGTGTTTTAAATCTTTCAATTATAAAGCTTTTGTACAGCACCCAAACAAACGTTGCAATTGACGTAAATAAATAATCTTTATCCACACATTAAAATTAAGCACGAAAAATAAAAGAGACAACTGTATTTTTCAAAAATATAAGTATCGAAAATAAAGCTGCCAGATAAAACTTTTTTATGCGTTAAAACTAATCACGATAAATTAATAAAAAAATGTTTTGCTTTGTATTCTCCGATTTATTTTTAATTCCAAAAAAGAACATTTATTGTAAGATAATCACCATCTTGTATGTCATATGCTAAGGCCCACCATTTTTAAGTTAAAATTTAAAAAGAAATGTTTAAACAAATTTTAACAATTTTGCAAGTAATATTTTGTATTTTTCCTTATTTATGTAATTATTATAAATGCAAAAATTCCCATATTGAATTCGACTTAAATTTGTATATCTTTATGCAATTTTATTTCAATGCTATTAAAAAAATTATTTAGAATTCAGTGGTCTGAAAAATGCTACGATTTCATACTACTAGCTTATTCGAAGCAGCTGCTAACTTGTCCTTTAACTTACTTTAAACTTAAAATTTTTAATAGAAATTTTATTTTTGCTTTTACTTTTTGTTTTATTGATTTTTGTTTAATTTACACAATTTCCAGCATGAGTAACAAGTTATCCAAAGTCGAACTGTATCTAGCAAATACAAAACCGTTCTTGTTAAAAGCGATAAATTTATATTATTTTTCAATTAATGTAACAAAAGTATTTATTTTCTTTTGATAATTTTTTTTTAATTGTTTTTTATATTAATTAAAAAAATCTCTTAAAAGTGTGAATAAGTAACGAGTACTTAAAAGTAATCTGATATGGCAGTACTAATTACTGCACTATAGAAAAACTGATGTTTTATTATATTGTTTTGAAGGACTATAAAATTTTTCTTATCAAATTATTTCGATTTTCCATCCCGGTACCACAATAATAAAGTTATTGCATTTGAACTCAAATCGATTTAAGCAATTATTTTTTATAACGCCAAATAAAAAATGTTTTTGCTTTAATTATCTATATAAATAAGATTAATTTTCTGTTCGTTTGTTTATTAGCTACAAAAATGTTGGTTTTCCAACGGATTTGTCTGAAATTTGACAGATATAATCTCTATAATGTATGCAAGATCGCCATATACTTTTCGATCAGTCACGCTTATTTTTACGAATATTTTTTAGTGAGTTTTACTAACCACTATCCATAAATTTAAGTCTGAAATTATGCTTTGAAATATTTTATTTACCATTTTAGTCGGAGCCTCTGCTAATAATGCTAGCAGAACATGAGCCACTTTATAGAATACTCAGTGGCTGTATTTATATTTGGATGAGTTTTTTAACAATTAAAATTCTATTTATTAGTTAGTTTTATTTGATATTTTTCTTTTAAATAATATGATTGTTTTGTTAAGCTTGATGTCTTATTTTTATAATTATTATTTATTTATTTATTAAAAACAAATAAATAAATTTTAAAACTAAAAATAGGAATAGAAAAGCACTAGCTTCAAATTCTATCGGCTCTTTTATAATTATATCCTGAAGAAGCTACACAAATTGGAGAGAAATATCGATATAAAAATAAATTTTTGAAAAATAAGGCTTCAAGCGTAACAAAACAGTCATATTATTTAAAATTCTATTTGTTAACAGATTTCTCTGTACATACACCCCGTAAAGATACCGACTCAAGGAATAAAGGACGTGCTAAAACTATTTTATGGATTAATAACAAAATATTTTAACTTATAAAGGCTTATGCCAAATTTATCAAAAATGTTTATGTTTAAAAAGCCTTCCCATAGAAAATATGCTTGAGAAGCCTTTAATGAACAAAAATAATTTTTTATTAATAAATTTCCACCAATTTTTATAAAGCCGTAGAAATTTAATAATTTGAGCTGTTATTTTTCAAAATGATATAAGTCCGTCCACTGTAAAATAAAATGGTGTCTATAATTTTTTTATATCTTTCTGCATTTTTTACATAATAAAAAACGTTTAAAAAAATTAGTGTGGCAGCTGTGGCCAGCAAACAATTAGCTCCCCTTAAAATGTGTGGAGCATAACAAAACCCGCCATAACAAAGTAAAATGTAGGATAAAATAATAGTAGAAAAGAGTAGGATAAACAACAACAAAATAAAAGTCGAGTGGAGAACAGTGAAACGAGCAAGTTCAAAATTCATGAAACAATAATAAAGAAAAATGTTAACAGCAGCAGCAGAAATGAAAAATAATATTAAAACATAACAAAAAAAAAAAAACTTTTTCATAAAGAGTAGAACAAATCAGTCAGTCGTTCGGTAGCGCGCGTTTAATGAGCTTGTGGTATTTTATGAGCGAGTCAAGTTAGGCGGATGCCATAGAAAAAATAAAAGTTACTTACTTTAGTTGTGTGAAAAGTTGTTATTTTTTATTTATTTTTATTATTATTTTTTTTTTTTTTTGATAACTTAAAGAAACGCTAGTTATACAAAAAGATAAAAGAAACAACAACAACAACAAAAAAAGAGTTAATGTAAAGAAAACAAAATTAAGTTAGTATCCACATACCCGTATCTGTCTATTTATCTGCACAAATTAAAGTTTTAGATTTTTTTTCTTTCCAATTTTAAGTGAAGCCGCATAAATTACAAATTTTTAGACCAATAAAAATATAACAACAATACGAGTACAAAATTTAATTATTTATAAATTTGGTTAAAAAAAATATGAAGTGATTATACATAATTTATTAGCTTAAGTTGTTGTTATTTTTTTTTTTTTTTTACAAAAACTACCATTTTAGATACCAAAAATTCTGGTTTGTGCATTAAAGTGTGTGTGTATACTTGCAAGCACAAGCAAGTTGACATTTTTTTACAAAAAAATTAAAAACAAAAAGAAATTTGTAATAAAAAAATTCATGTAAAGAAACAGCAAAATACCGTCTAAAAAACAAAGCCCAAAATTATGAAATTGTGTTTGCAGGCGTTTTAGTTTTAATATAAAAAAGTTAATAAACAAAATTTATTAGAGATCAACAAAAGCTGCCAAACTTAATAGCAAAATTTTATATATTAAAAATTGTTACGTATTTACTTTTCACTACAAAAAAATTTTCAAGTTAAATCTGAAAGAAAATTATTATTTTCTGGAATTAAACACAAATAAAGATTAATATATTATTATTTAAATTAGTTTGAAAATAAACATAAATTTTGTTCGCTTACTTTTTAATACAATCACAAAAAAAAATCATTGACTAAAAATTTTATTATAAATTTTTTTATACACGAGTATATTTTTTTTTTTTTGGTGCAACTAAATTGTAACTCACTTTTAGAGGTTTTTCCAGTTTTACTTTTACATGCCTACAGACAGACAAGCAAACACATTTATTTCTACTAAAATTTCTGTTGTCTCTTGGCATCTGAACTTTTTCTTTTTTTTTAGTGTGCTTTCGCTGGCTGTTATTAAAAAAGTAAAATAAATAAAAACAGCAACAATAAATAATTTACAAAAAAAGAAATCTCCAACAACAAATATCAACAGAATGTAAGTACATACAACAAAGAATATACAAAAATGACAATAAAAAAGAACAACAATAATAATAAAATAAAATAAAATAAATTTCAAAACGCTATGAACACCATTAAACCGTTTCCATTGTAAGTCCGCATGAGGTCAATGATAGAGTAACATAAAAGAAATGTTGCATAAAAGCAGATATGCAATGCCAAAAAAAAATTATTTATTCAATTTGTCTTTTTTAAGTATTAAGCCCATAATGGCAGCCATCTTCAAAAACAAAATATATATGTAAAAATGTTACATTAAATAAAAATGGATTTACAAAAAAAAAATAATTTTTTTTTTAATTTCTTTTATTGCCTTAAAAGAAGGAATTAAATTTAAATGGGACTTGCATACAATATGACTTGAATGAGTGTCTTTTGTAATAAATTTTTTAAACAGTTTTTTACTTACTTTATTTAAAAAACAAAAAGAAAACTGAAATTTAAAAATTGAATTTTTAATCGAATTCCAAGTACAATTTCATTTAAAGCCAGCTTAAATCACATTTTATTTTTTTAGAATACGATATCAAAACATTTTTTAAATACGGGCACTAAAGAATCAACAAAATAGAGATATACTCGTATGTATAAGACCACTTTAAAAAAATAATTAGTTCTAATTTATGTAAGTTGTGGTTACTGACTATCTGACTAAAATTATCGCTATTTTTCTTTTTTTTTGTAAAGTGAACTTATACCACTTTCAAATATAGCAGCTTATAAATACATTTAAAAAATCATTAATTTAAATCATGGGGTTAAATTATTAGAAATTTGTGTTGAAGGATTAAAAAAGTATTAAAAAAAGTAAGCATTTTTCGTTCAGTTTTCCAAAATCAGTTCTTATTTGTGTGCATTGTGTTCTTAAAGGATTTATATGCAGTCTATAAATTTTATATGAAAAGTACTCAACACTTTGGATACTTTTATATAGGGTCCGCCATCGAACTTTTTTTTTCAACTAGTGCTTATTTCGTGAATGGTAACACTTAGCTCATGTCTGATTTGACAGATAATTAGTTTTATCCTTCCGCTGAAAGAATATGGCTGTGTTTTCGCTTCGCTAAGTGGGCCTGTGATTGACTTACAGAAGATGCCGATTTTGCCAAAAAAAAAATCATCTTTTCAGATGAAGCTCATTTTGATCTTGGCGGGTATGTATACAAGCAAAATTGTCGCATTTGGAGCACAGAAGCCCGCACGCATACATTGAAAAGCCGACGCACCCAAAACGAGTCACTGTTTGGTGTGGATTTTGGTCCAGAGGCATAGTTGGGCGATTTTTCTTCCAAAATGAGCAAGGAGTGGCCGTTAGTCAATGGCGATCGTTATCGGGCCATGTTGAACGAATTTTTGTTCACAAAAATTGAAGAAGAGGATATTGGCAACATTTGGTTTCAACAGGACGGCGCTACGTGCCACACAGCCGAAGCTACACTCGATGTTTTTATAGCATTTTCAAAAAGAAAAGTTATATGGCGGACCTTATATAAAATAGATTACGCGGCAAGTTTTTGTGTGAACAATGCCTTGCACATAAAAAGATAATTTTAGCTTGTTTTCAAGGCAATTTTGAAAACTAAAAAGGCTAGGAAAAAAGCTACAGGTTAAATTTTAAATTTCGAGGCTAAATGCTAAGAAAAAAAGCTAAATCTGGCCTTAAAAAAACTAAAACTTCAACTCTGATTTAAGTCAACTTCTTTTCGCTGCTTGTGTAAACCACTAACGTAGTTAAAAACAAATACAAACGCAACCGCGTAGTAAGCTAACCCATGGCGGTTTTTCACCCGCCCACATGAATGTATGTAAAAAAAATATTAAATTAAAATAAAAAAAAAAATATAAAGGAAATTATGTACACAATCGTTGTTTCTATTTACTGTCATAATAAAATTATAGTTTATCCTTCAAATTATTAATAAATAATAAAATAGACAAACTAAAATATAACTGCATACCATGAGTATTTCAAGGAAAAAGGTAACAACAAAATAAAATACACAAATTAATGTTTACCCATACCCCCAGCTTTACTTGGATTTTACTGTATTTTAATCGCAACTTATATTGGAAAAAAGCTTAACACAATTTGTTTCTTTTTTATAAATTGAAAGTAAAGTTTTTGGTTTTTGTTTTGTTCGTTTTGATTTTGATATTCAGGAAATTGAGTTCAAGAACATTCTTTTTTATTATAATTTCCATAGAATGAGCTGGATAAGCAAACTATATTAATAGAGTTGTTAATTACCACATGATAACATGATTTTTGTTTTTGTTTAAAAATTCTTTTTTGTTGTTGTTAATTAAGAAGCAACTCTTTTGTTTGAAAGCAGCCTTTGTTTAAAAGACTGACAGTTATCTTTTTTAGCTGAATTACTTAAAGTAAATAGGTGAGGTTGAACAAGCAGCTTAAAGAAGAAGGAGAAGCTAAAATAACAAAAAAAACACAATTCTGATTTTTAAATCTTCAAGTGATGTATCTGATAAATTAGTAGCAAGTAAATCAAGTATCACAACACTAGTTTAATTGGTTTCTCTCCTTGAAATGAAAAATATGTTTTCTTAACAACTAAGGTTCGACGAGTTAAAAAAAAAAATATTGCAAATTCAACCATTTAAATTTTGAAAAATTTTTAAATTTTGCTTCTTGTGATCCAAAAATTAACATGAATTTGTTAGCTAGTGTAGTTTAGTAAATAGTGCATAATAAAATAACAGATTTTCCCTAAACTAAATTCTCCTAATCGAATTTGTTATTTTTTTATATTTTTTTACAAAATGTCACACTGTGTTATATTAATTTTTTTGTGTTGATTTAATTTGACTAACTTTTTGAAGACTTCCTTAATAGGAAATTTTTATAAAGTAGGATATTGGTCGTGTATGACAGCTTGACAAGCATACGCATACAGACAAATTAATATATGAAAAGTCAAATAAAAAAAGGAAAGACACTATTTGAAGGTGGTCTTTTAAAGTTTCATTAGGTAAGCAAGTGTTGTGATACAAGTAATATATGCGTGTAAGAGTGGTATTTGAGTGTATGGCTGGGTGTGTGTCTTTTAATATGCAAAGTTATATGGTGTATACGCTTTTGTTATTCCGACATTTAATAAAAACATCCTGTTTTAAAAGATAACGGTCTAACATTTTATTTATTAAAGAATGAGCTTTTGCCGAGAGGCATACGTATGCGTGCGTGCGAGTGTAAGTTTTGGCCTTTTGCGAGAGCAACATTTTTATGTTTTTTGGTTGTGTTTTGCTTTATACCGAACATGTATTTACTGACATATTTAATATTTTTCCTCTTTTGTATGTCTTCTTTGGCAGAAAACAAAATTGGAAAAGGTTTCTTATAAGCACGAGTACGTGCGAGTTGTTTTTGATGTTGTTATTGTTGTTGTTGTTTTGCTAAAACAACATTGTACAATTTTCTTTTTTTTAATACTGTGATATTAACACTTTTGGCTTATAGTTTTTCTTTTGAGATGGTTTTTATTTTTCAAAACTTCAAACGGATACACACGCGACAAACATTGGCTGCTATAAAATCTTCAGGTACATGTGGGAGAAAAAAAAAAGAAACTGCAAAAGTAATGCTGCGGATAAATAACAACAAAATCATGTTTTCTCAGTTGCCGTTTTTCTTTTTTCTTTCTATTTTTCATGTTTGTAAACTGTCGAATTTATCTTAAAAATATTGATTATTTTGTTATAAAAAAATACACACACACACACATAAAAATTACAAAATATTTTTACTAAAGCAAAAAAGAAGGTAAAATGTTTGTACTACGTAACACGGGTTTATGTAAACAACTTAATGTAATTTGCACATAAAAAGAAGGGCATTTTAATATGGAATAACTGAAAGCAATAAATTGACACTTAAATTATAGCAATTTATTGGCAGAGCAAAAATATTTTCCTTTTGTTTAAATGATTGAATTTTAAGTCCAGCCAGTCCACTGCCAGTGAAATCATTGGAAATTTCAAAGTAAAATAAATTTCTTAGTCTTGATCTTAGCTAATATAAACTATATTCCTTCTCCACAAATTTAATATAAGTTGAGAAAGACTCTTGGACTAGTAGCTAGTGTATTAACATACCATGATGAGGGGGCTGTGGCTTCGATTTCTAGTTACACCATATTTTTTTAGCCGTTTCAACAAAAAATCATCAGTATTTCCTGGAAAGAGTTTTTTTTTTTAAATACACGTGAAATTTTTAAAAACCTGCTTCATAAATTCAATCACAACTTTGATACCACATACTGAATTTTGTTAGAGAGAGTGCCAAAATATGCTAAATTACATTAACTTTAATTTCTTCTTAATTGATTTTTTATTTTTTAGAATTTTTGAGCAAAAATAAATAAATTTTTTCATATTATACAATTTTGAGTTTTTAAAAATTCTTAAAAAATAGAAAGGACTCAATATTTAACGGCTTTAATATTTATACCTAAAATCTCATTATTTATTCTTAAAATTTAATACAAATTGTAATAGCAGTTCGTCTGTATTATGCTTAGCAGATACTTTTTAATAAATAGAATAAAAGTGGGTTTAAGACAGAATGACTAACGAAAAAGATTAAGAAGAGTAGGCGTGGCCGGTATTCCAAATTTCACTAGATCTAACAGAAGTCTATATATTTAAAATTGACTTAAGGAAAAAGGTGTGGCCTTTCCTCTCTAGACAAGTATTTAACAAATTTCAGAGAAACTTGATGACTAAAATTTTTCAGTTTTTTCTAATATTTCCTAAGCGAAGCTTTTATAAACCATTTATGAGAGGATTGCAATCATAATTTATGGCGTGGCCCAAAGGGAAAAAGATAAATTATAAATTAATTTGTGTTCATTTTCACAATCAATTTATTTTACTAATTGCGAGATTAAAGCAACAACTCTCAGCTGCTCCTACAGATTAGATTCTGGCTGCAAAAAAAGTTTAGTTTCAAATATCAGATTTTTTTTTGTTGTACTATGATAAAATGTGCGAAAATTTACTTGAATAATTTCTATTATGTCATCAACTTTACACTTAATATGCAGGCAAATGTGGCATAATATTATTAACTTGAAACTAAAAACGTTTTATGCATGAATTTTTATACTCATGACATCCGTTGTTGTCATAACACATGTGCTACATGTCCTTCGCTCCCTTATTCCTTTTAACTTTTTTTCTATTTTTGTTTTTAGTGTTTTTGCTTAAGCAATACGTGGTACCAGTTTCCATTTCATGATATATATGTTCCATCATCTTTATTTTTAGCAGAGCAACAACAGCAACAGAAAAAAAACATTAAATAAAAATTGATAAATTGTGAAAAACTTTTGCTGACAAACAATTTTAGTGCACGCTATAACGGGTAGTTCAAACACGAGTAAATGATGCTTTAGCCAATTAAAAGAATTCTAGGCTACTCAGGCACGTTTAAAAAAAATTTAGGCTTCATTTTACGTGTGCTCTCTAGAACCAATAATTTACTATCTAGTGAACAAGCACACAAGTCTAGTTCCCTGCCTTGTCAAAAAAACAGGAATCTTTCATTATATATGAGTCATACCGGAAATGGGACTAATAGAGTTTCATTGAAGCTCTATTACCAACTAAAATAGTCTTAGACTTCTTATGAATCTTGTAATTGTGAGGGCCAGTATTCCCATATCTAGATAACTAATTTTATGTAGCCCGAATTGCCTGGCCATTTAGACAAAGTCAACAGAAATCATTTTTTAAGTAACAATGAAAACAGTTAGTAGAATAACAAAATCAAAATTAGAAGACGGAACAAGTCACCTGCTCACTATGGCCATATACTATTCCCCAATTACAATTTCTTCTTAAGTCTAAGAATTCTTTGGATGATTTGTTAAATGGCCATTACAGTGCACAGTATGTATTCCGCTGTCTCTTCGTGTTTGTAATAAATATAACCTAGAGAAGTTGTTTCGACTGATCCTCATATTTGCCACTCATGAATCCCGTGACAGTGCGAATTTCAAGTTAGGCCTAGTAATATTTATTCTCTTCTGATAACGTAATGGCATGAATGTTTCCATTACCCTTATACACTTGTCTCCAACCATTTCAAAGACACTTCCCACACTGAGCAAAAAATTTTATTAAAACTATAAAATTTTATCATATTTACTTGAGTTTTTTCCATAACAACAACACAATTTGTTTTACAACAACTAACTTTTTTACTGTAAACAAATTTAGTTGTCATAAATAAAATAAATTTTTTTTGTCTTCTTTGTAGGGGCTCATTACGTTTCCATATCTCTGGTTCTTATTACTTTTTTTTCTGCCACAATAAATAATCAGCTTACAATCATTTCCGTTTTTGGCTTAATGTTCTAAAATTAAAGTGCATTATGGCCATTAGAGTGCAGCGACCTGTTAAGGCAAAAATCTAAAAATATTGTAGAAAGATTATTTTTGTTATTGTGGTCGTGGTTATTGGTGTTGTTGTTGTTGTCATTTTTCAAACGGAAATTAATGTTAAAAAAAACTTTTCGAAATGGGTGGCAAAACTGCATGAATGCTTTAACAAATAGCTAATACTTTTAGCCAGGTAGCGGTTAATAACTTTAGTAAATTTACTCTGAGAGCAATAAACAATGATTGACAGAGAATTGATTTAAACGAAATTTTTACAGTTGCTATTTGAGTAGAAGGATGATTTTAAAAATAAGTCACAATTTTAAATGTCAATATTAAACATAATCATGATCAGAATTAGCAAAGAAACGAAACGAAATAAATGCAAACGTTTCGCTTTATAGTTTTTCAGAGTATTATTGTTTTAAACTTTCTTTTTCCTCTTACCTTATAATTTAAAATTATAATTTAAGAGAATTAATAAATAAATAAATATTTTAAACTACAAGACGAAACGATTGCGTTCGTTCCATTTCGTTTCTTTGCGAACTCTGATGATGATCCACATGAAGCAGATGACGAACACGCAAATCTCCAATATTATGTACTTTTTTTTAATGTTTCCATAAAAAAATACTGACAGTGAGATTCATAAGAAAATTTGCTTAATAACCGCTTAATAAAAAAAATTCTATTTTATGAATTTCCCATAAAAATTAGCTTGATAAGGTTTTACTCTTAACAATAACTAAATTTATTTTTAATATAAATAATAATTGTTAAAACCAATTTTTTTCATAAATAAATAAATATTTTTCTATTGCTATTTGTTAACTGACGTCATTATTTAATATTAAATTTTAATGAAGTAAATACTCATACTAACCAAAACGTCCTAAACATTTTGATATTTAAGGCACTCTCATGCCACATATGTTACACTTTTTTTGTTATCGTAACAGTCACAACGATTAACCAAAATGAAAGAAAAAACGTTTTCCTAATTAACTGCTTTAATGTAATAAAACTTGACAAAATATGTACAAACTCAGAGAATAACAAGAAAAAAATTGTTGATGATGACGATGATGTCAATGAGATAATTGACAAGGCCTGCAAATAAATGAAATTATTATGAAAATAAAATAAATAATTAAATTAATTTAAAACTAACTAAATATGGTTTATAATTATAATGAAATTTCAGGTTTTTAAAGCAATTCAAAATATTAATTCAACAAAAAAAAATAAAAAAAAATTAAAAAAGAACATTAAATTGTGTGATTTACAAAAATTTGTTGTTGAAAAAGTTAAAATTCTAGAAAGCACATTATGGCACTCAGCTGTGGAATTTAGAATTTTTTGACAGCACGTAAAAAAGAATTTTGAATTTCGCACCCATTTGTAAAACAGTTTAACAAAAATAAAATAAAATAAAAATGCATGCATAAAACGTTTTTAGTTTCAAGTTAACAACACACACAAACACATTTGCCAGCATATTAAGTGAAAATTAGAAATTATCGAAGTAAATATTACAACAAAAGAGAAAAAGGAAATCAACTAATTTAAACAGAATTTTTTTTGGTGGCCAGGATCAAGTATGTAGGAACAATAATCTCACAATTATTAAAATTAATTGATTGTGAAAATAAAAAGAAAATAATTTATAACTTATCTTCTTCCACATACATGTATAAAAATTAAGACTTGGGCCATATTTTATAATTGCAGTCCTCTAATAAATGCTTTATAAAAGCTTCTTTTAAGAAAGAAATATTAGAAAAAACTGAAAAATTTTAATCACCAAGTTACTTTATTCTATCAAAAATCCAAGAAAATCTTAACACAGTGTAAAATCCCAATAGGCAGTGTAGCCAGTTTGAACTGTGACGGTGTTGCATTTAAAATTAAAATTTTAATTTAATGTGACAAAAAGAAAAGATTAAAGCTTGAAGTAGATATTGTGACAGATTTGTATGAAAAATTAGAAGTAATTTTTATTTCAAGTGTTAACCATTTTGAATACCAACCTTAACCCCTTTTTTATTTTTCTACATACAAGCTGGGCTGGCATGTTAAATTTTTTTCATATTTTTTTTTAACAATTCAACTTAGCACGTGTGGAATGAAAAATACATATTTTGAAAATTGTAAATTTTTTATTGTTTAGCCTTTTTTGTTTGCTTGTTTGTTTTAAATGACTGACTGATAAGTTAATTAACACAATCGTTAAGGCCAAGGATTTTTTATCTATTAATTACGGGTTCAGTGTAATTTTATCTTGAATGTTTAAAAATATTTTAATTGCTTTTTTCATGTGCGCAAATATTTGATGCTTGTTTTTTTTTTTTTTTTTTTTTTTTTTTTAAATAAGCTTTAGCAATTTTTTGTTATTTTTTGTTCCAAGCTTTTTTCCAGGTATCTGATTACAGTAAATTATTTAATCAATAAATAAATTTACAATATATTAATGAATATCTGTATGAATGTAAACACCTTCATACTCGTCTCTAATTAAGTTAAACAATTGTAGAGACAAAAGCGCTAACAACAGCCAGCTGCAGCAGCTGCAACAGCCTTTAAAATAAATAATAAAGACTGGGAGCTTGACACGGCATCTGAAAAGTGCAATTGCATTTGACAAAAAAAAAACATTTTTTTAAAGAAAATGTTTATTTAAATTACAAATTAATACGTGTTGAAGATTGTGATGTAATTGGAAAAAATATTTTTTTTTAATCCAAAAAACCTTGTAACACAAAAGACATTACCAACTGGTAAAGATTTTATTTTATTTTTTGACTGCTTAAATTTGTAAATTCAAACATGACTGCCTGTGCTTGCTACAAAGAACCTTTAAAAGACTCTTTAAAGCTTTTGTCACCAGCGTTGCCATTTTTGCCTTTTTAAGGCTACATATAGCCTTTTCTTCTTACAATTAGCCTCAAAATTTAGGATTTAGCCTCTAGCTTTTTTCTTGGCCTTTTTTGTTCTCAAAATGAAAACATATCATATATAAACAAGCGGAAACTGAGACCAAATTAGCTAAAGTAATATTTTCGCTAAAATTTTGATATGTAAATTGATAAATTGGTCGAATGACGGTAACTTCATCAGTAAATAAAAGTATTTGGCTTCTAATTCGTAAAATAAAAATGCACTTTATTCTTAATTAATTAATTAATTGTTCAATTTAGTATTTAGTTATCTAAAACTACAATTTAGCAGTGCTGAAGTTGCTCGCTTTTGAGTACGAAATATCAGAATAGAAATATCATTAAAAATCAAAGAATAAATTGAAGTTGCAAAATAATTGAATTCGCTCAAAAGTATTTAAGTACTATAGAAGATTACGGGATATGACACATATCATTTTAAAGCTAAAGTTGTCTAAATTTATACGCTACTGCGCAAGTACTCACCACCAATTTTAAAGGGAAGGCTGCCTAGTTTAAAAAAAAAAAATTTATATTTCCATATACCCCAGAATTGTTGTTCTCAAGGAATTTGGAAGTTTCCATTTTGGGTCATAAAATAAAAACTACAAATTTTTCCGAAAATATTAAAACAAGATTGGAACTTACAGATTAAATTTCTTTAAGATTTTGGTAATTTTCAAGCCATGTGGAAAACGACATTATTTTCGTTAGTTTATGATATTTCATATTTTTTTTTTATTAAAAATTTTAATTAAGATTCCTAATATAATAAAGAATGAAGAAAATTTAGAATTTTAAGCTGTTGCTTTTTAACTTTTTTCTAGCTTATTTTTTTCGGCATGATTAGCCTTTTCTAGCGTTCTTTTTAGGGAAATATAACTTATTTTTTTAAAATCCTGGCAACTCTCTTTGTCACCGTTGATACTTTTGTTTTTCTAATTTATAAAAATTCGTTAGTAAAGCAGTAATTTAAATAAGAAGAATATAATAATGTCCCGTCCCATGATATCGATCGCTTCCTTTTGCTCTCATTTAAAGCCAAAATAACAAGAATAGTGTAGTAACAACCTCTCTCAACTAATCTAATACTTTCTTTCTCTGCCATTTGAAAGAAAATTCCCAATAAAATATAATGACGGCCTGTCCCACAATAGCGAATGCTTTCTTTCTCTTTCATTTTAAGTGATAATAACAAGAACAGTATAGAAGTGACCTACACCACGATGCCGAGTATTACCTTTTCACTTTCATTTTAAGCAAATATAACAATAACAATACAATAATGGCTTAGGGAAGGATTCATAGAATTCAAAGACTGGCCTGTGTCTATTTAACAGGGGCAATGAAGTCATCTCTTAGCGCTGTCCTTGAAATCTAGCTAAATCTTCTTCCATTTCTTCTATTCATCAAGAAAGGAACGTTACGGTGTATGAGAAAACTCACACTAAACAATCGGGGTCATATCAAATATAACTTCATGCACAATTTCAGGATCATGTTCATAGATAGGGTTAATTAGGAACAGAACACTAAAACCCAATTTTAGGTCACATATATGGTTTGCATACGGTTGAAAATCTAAAGAAAAACTTTTTTAATAGTAATAGTGGTGAAAACTCAATTTTCAGGGCGAAAAACATGTTATTTAGCTCTGACTGAGAGAAAAACTTAAAAGAAACGTTATTAACAGTGATAAGCTAAATTTACCTAAAAACTGTTAAAAAAGCTAAATCACACAAAAAAAAGCTAGGAAAAATTTAAAAAACTATCGCTTAAAATTCAAAATAATAATTATGAATTTTATAAAAAATCAAGAAGAGAACAAAAACTAAAGAAAATAAGGTCTTTTTAAACATGCTTTTCTTTTGGTCATAATTTTTTTTTTTAATTATAAATTTTTTTTTTTGCACTATTCACAAAAAATAAAATTTCAAATTAAAGCCAATGCGAGTACATTTATCTATCCAACGCAAAAGAAATCAAGTCGATATATTGAAAACTTAGCAAGTTGTGACGAAAAAGGTAAGCAGTTCTATTTAAAAGTGGTCGGAAAGAGGCAGTAGTACAACTGCTAACCCTTTTGGTCATAACTTGCTTACTTTTCTAGATATCGACTTCTAAAAAGTGGCCGGAAAGAGGCAGTAGTGCGGATAGTGCAAAAAAAATTTTTTTTTTTAAATTACCCCCTTTGCTTTTTTGTGAAAAAATTTAAAAAAAAATTTCGCACTATCGGCAAAAAAAATTGTGAAAAAGAAAAAAAGCTATTTAAGGCTATTTTGAAAATGAAAAAAGGCTAGGAAAAAAACTAGAGGCTAAATCATATATTTCAAGGCTAAATGCGAAAAAAAAGGCTGAATCTAGTCTAAAAAAGTCTAAAATAGCAACGCTGATAGTGACATTTATGTTCAGTCTGATGTCACTGCGGCATAACAGCCATACAGTGCCTTCTACTTCTGAAAAGAACACCATCTACTAACAGCGATCACCTGATAAAGCTGGGATTAAATAGTGGATATATACGCAATTAGAAGGCAAACGAACTAGGCAGAAAAGCTGCGGCTAGTTAGTAATTTCATTTCCCCAGAACCATTCTGCGGACTCTGTTGCAGCTCTCTTAAGCTCAAATATAGGAGAGGCTGGAAAGTGAATCTCAACAATATTGTTTTGAAGACAAGGGGTGTCATTGTAGCGAGAACATTCATGCCATTTCGGTCTCGAAAGAAAAAAAATTACTTACTAGTTCTGACTCTTTGGAAAAATAATTCTATCCAAGTATTTTATTTAGTTTATTAAAAAGTTAGACGGTCTTTTACTCATGGGTGTTGCAGCTGGTTTGTTTGGTTAGTTCGAGAAAAACCCACCAATTAAAATCAGAGGATTATCTTTTTAAATTCAAGTCGTTCTTTGTATGTAAAAAAAATAAAACCGCATATTAAAGGAGCTAAATTAAAAATTTTTTTTGGAATGATATATCTGAAGTGATTTAAGCTCTTTGGCAATTCAAAAATGACCACCAATTTGGCAAGTCTTCTAATACCGATGCTTTAAATGTAGAGTGTTGATGATATGATCATCGACTTTTACTGACAAACTGAAACCTTAAAATATCCTAATCATAATACTTGTACTTATTACAGTCAAGGTAATAGAAGCAAATTGTATATAGTTTTTTGAGTAGCTTAGGGCCACTACCCGACTTCATGTTTGTTTAGGGTTTTAGCTTCTTTTTATTGTCTATAAATGTGTTTTTAACTTCTACTTTTGTTTTTGTTTGATAAATAATTAATTTCGCTTTTAGTAATATTTTACGGGCCATTGGCTCTCAGTAAGCAACCAATCACCTAAGCGTTAGAAGCAAGCCAGCAGCAACGAAATGATACTTTTCATTTCAATGCAAAAAAAATCAAATTGATTTTCTTGCTATCGTTTCAAATAAATCTTTGAACTAAAGAAATAATAAAAAAAAAACTATAAATAAAATTAAAAATTAAAAAATCATACTGAAAGGTCACTTTTTTTTGGTATTTATAGTGTAGCTATTTTTCCGCTTTAATAAGTTTCTAAGTTTTTATAGAGAAAAAATAAATAAATTGCTTGTTGTTGTGCTAAATGTCTGAAATACAATTAATAAATGTTTGCAATTATTTAGGAATTTATTAATTATTTGCAGTCAGCAATAAAAATTTACAATTTGGCAAATAATCAATTTAATTGCAATGGAAAGAATGTTGTAAAATTAATAGAAAACTTAATAGGAAATTTGTAGAAAATTGTTTCAAAAGTGCTTATCCCATAAACGAAAGCAGGACTTGTAAAACATTAATTTTTTGCATTCAACCTTTATTTAATTTTTACAACTTTAACAGCAGAAACCATTAAGAAATTCATGAGGACCTTTCTGAATTATGCACTGAGAGAATGTTTTGTCTAAATTTTATTATTAATCCGATGATCCAATTCGTTACTTTTCAATTAATAACACGTTACATTAAACTCATGGAATAGTTCTGGGGCAATATGGAAAAACTAATTAACTATAACTATCATACGCAAGAATGATAGAAATATAAGATTACGCCATGCGCATGATTTACCGTTAGATGACGTACTTGATCCATTGTTTAAAATAAATAATACATTTCTGCATTGCTAATTATTTAGCCAACGTTATTTGTACTACATGCTCAGAAAATTTAAATTTTATGTGGGGGATGGCGTAATCTTGTATTTTTGGTCATACCCAAATTGGTGTGGCAAGCATTTTTTATCAGTCAAAAATTCTCATGCAGACAGAAATAGCATGGCGGCAACGCAGAGCAATTAGAAAATCCCATTTTGACAGTGCATGTTGTAGTGAAGTTGGCTGCAAAACATTTGTTTTTAAATTTTTGTTTTATTGTTGTTTACTAGTAATGACATTTTATCCAGTTGTTTTAATCCAGCGTTTTTATCTCTATGTTTGTTTGTCCTTAGCGAGTTTTATTAAACAAAATTGTTAACACTACTGCAGACAACACGTACCGCCAGCGCTTTTATTTAAGGATGATGCCTTAATATAAATACACAGCTTTTGCCTCTGCAATATAGACTTTAAAAACAATAATGGTTTTATTATCATCTCATTAATTGAGTGTTATACCGCCCCACGATTTATGAACCAAATCGATTTTTTTTGGATTTGTACTATTTACATTTGTGTTCCAGTGTAGCTGTGTAGGCGGAATATTCATACTGAAGACAACGTGGAAGCTGTGCAGCAGAGTGTTGCAAATGATCCATCTGTCTCAACTCGTCGCCGTTCCGGCCAATTGGGTATACCCAGAACAACATTACAGAGAATTTTAAAGCTGGATCTTAAGATCTTCTACCGCAAGACCCCCAACAACGACTACAATACACTCACTAGGTCTCATTTGGGCCACCCGTTAACTTGTAAAAGAAAAATTCAAGCGAAATATCAGAAAAGGAATCGCATTAAAAATCAAAAAATAAATTATTACATAAAAGAATTTTAAATATTATTTTTTAATTGAATTTCTTTATAAGTATTTAAAGCCATGTGGAAAACGCCATTATTTTCTTTATTTTTTGATGTTCCTTGTTTTGTTTTTTTTTTTGGTTTTTTTTTTATCAAAATTATAATTAAGATTCGTCATGTAATAAAGAATTGAGAAAATTTTGGATTTTAAGCAGTAGCTTTTTAACTTTTTTCTAGCTTATATTTTTCGAATTGATTTAGCGTTTTCTTTAGGGAAACAAAGCTTTTTTCCAGCTCCTGGCAACGCTGAGCAAAAGGTTAAATTTGTAATAGACTCTTTTAATTTCTTTCACTACCGCTTCTTCCCCTTGACTTTATTTTTTTTATCAATATCTTCTCATTTTCCTTTTCTCTTCTACTAATAAATGTCCTAGTGAGAATGCACTTTTTCATTTCATGCTGCAATAAATCGAGTGACATGTGACGCCGTTTTATTGAAAAATTACTACCAGACAGTTGTATATGCATTTGTATCTCATAGATCGCTTAATTATGTTTTGAGCCAAAACTTTAATAAATTTGTGTATTCATGAAGTGGTAATTGGAGAAAATAACTGTTTTCGGAAAATTTTTATTGATACTTTTTGCCATACTTAATCAGAACATGTCTTCCTTACAACCCAATAAAAAAATTAAAACTTTCTCAAAGACTACGGGTGAAAAACGCTTTACTATCACAAAGAGATCGTGTGAGATCACCTACGTAAACCCCTTTTCAGTTGGTTTCTCCGTTCACCCCAACCTAACCTACATGACATCCAATATGAAGCATGGACATTTGCTTTCTGAAATGCCTGCTTGAATTTACATGCCGTTAAGTCTTTACCAGAACAATTCTAATTTTATTAAATGACCTTTAGACACCACGTAAACTAAAAGTCTCTGATGTTTTTAAGCAAACATTTTGAAATCTTTCTTCCTCTCCTGCTCTTGCCTTCTTTGTATGTCATTTATTTTAAGATTATTCGTCATGAGCTAATTTATTTAATAAATTTTCAAACAGTTTAATTTAAATTTTGTAATCAATTTCTATTTAATAAATTATTGTAATAAAAATGTTAAATTTAAATGCTTTTTAATTAAAAAAAAATTTAAATTTTTCTTTAATTTACAGCCTTGCGGTTCAATTAATTTCAAAGGAAATTTATGTGTCAATATTTTTATTACTTATGGCCGACCGTCTGCTGTTTTACATTTTCTGTGGATTAATTATAATATTTTTTTATTTATACATATTAAATTTAAACCCGCTTATTTTTTTAATAAAAAAAATTTTTTTGCAAGTCTTAAAGTTGTTTTCCAGCAGGTTTAATAGAAAGTAGCGCCAGACGTTGTTGAATTTTTTAAATGCATGAATTGAGGTTACTACAAATTCTGCCTTTGGCAGTGAATTGTCAAAATTTGTAGGCGATTTTTATCAATATTTATTGTTTTCATTGAGGTCTTATATAACTTGAACCAGAGTATCGTTTATAATAAATTTATTTAGTGACAGTTTTCCTATTTTTCTGGAAGTCAACCAGAAGTGTTTTAGAATAACTGCAGTCTGCATTTATCACTATAGGTTATAATTGCAACGTAGTCTGTAACATCTAGGCTGCCTTCCCAAATGTCTATTGCTTTGTAGTGCAACAACGTCATATATTCCTAAACGCAACTGTGCAAACTTGGACAAAGTGTAGCATTTCTAAAGTCATATATTTAGCAACAAAAATGCAAATAAACGCAGCTATAATATCACTTAAGGTGACAAACCAATGACTAACAATGCATTCGATTTTAAGTGCTAAAAAATCATCCTGCTTGCACATTGTATACAGATTTTTAAGAAAGCAACAATTTTGTGCAGCTCAATTCCCAAATTAAAACAATTCAAGACCCTCCAAGAAACTTTCAATAGTTATGAGATTAATATTAGTCAGCGCATTTTGAGTCTTATAAATATTTCCTGGCCTCTAATTTATTAAAGACTTTGCTTATTATTTCTATTCAGTTCAAATTGACAACAAAATAAAAACTCTATTCAGTAAGATTTGTTAACGTCATCGTGCATCGCTTTTAGATAATTTTAAATTCATTAAAACACTGTTTTAGTAGGTCTCTCAATAACAGGTTTGGGGGAAGTTTAAAAGTGAAAAAAAATTTTGGAAAAAATTAACCAAAATTAAAATCTGTTTAATAAATTAATTATATTCATGATGTCAAAAAAACCTGATGAAATGTTGACAAAAAATATAAAATAAGTTTGTTTTCTTTACGTCTTAAATAAAGAAAAAACTTATAACGAAAGTAACTATTATTTTGACTAATAGTTTTCCAAACATCTTCAAGGCTTGCAGATTGTCCTTAACAAAAATCTAACAGCTCATCTTTAATTGGAGCGGCAAGCTGTGCGTATTTTATTTATTTATCTCCAAATAAGAGTGTTGGCGGTATTCTCTACAGTAGTGATAATCATTTTATTAAATAAAACCCACTAAAGATAAGTAAAAATATAGTTAAAAATGCTATATTCAAAAAAAACTAGCTGTAATGTCATTACTGGTCCAAAAAAAAGAAAAAAAATAATTCTTTTGCAGCCAACTTCACTACAAAACGAGCTGTCAAAATTGGATTTTCCACTTGTTCCCCGTTGCTGCCGCATACATTTTGTATGGGTATGACAATTTTTGACAGATAAACAAAGGCTTGTCGCACTAAATTAGGTTTGACTTCAGCGAGGTCTTAGATAGGAATTGGGCTTATAAGCCCTCATTATTGACAGGCTCACTAGTGTGAAAATAACTTCAAATCGATTGGAATCAAAATAAAAAAATAAATTAAATAAAATTTGGAAATAAATTTTGTTTTTCTTAAAAGAATACTTTTTTTTATCTCATCCAAAATAAATCGAAAAAAAATTTTAAAAACCTTTAAAAAAGTACTTCGGAATAAAATATTCAAATTATTGTTTATTGTCATTTTATTCAGTTGAAAAAAATAAAAAAAATTATGTCAAATCAAGATGCATAATTTTATCTTTCGCAAAAGCTTTGAAGACATTCGCTATAGCTTTTCTTCTGCAAGAGACTGACCTTCTTTACTTAAAGGATATTGTATCAGCTAAGGAGGAAACTACAGCATTCCATATCGATGGAAATTTCCATTTAAATTGTATTGAAATTTCGATTGCTGTCGAGTTCCGTAATTTGCCCACAGACAGGAATCTTCAAGGGTTTCAGTTGTGTTTTAAATTAGTAGGCGCGAACCAGCGATTATAGACAATTTTGGCCAAATTAGGAAATTTAGAACCATTTATAAACAAACAAGTATATAAATCTTGTCTTTCAACATCACTCTCAACTTCACTATCGCTCTCTATATCTACTTATTCGTCGTTTCACACATCGTACTACATCACTGAATTCGTTCATTTTGCGGCATAATCTGCCAGAAATCAATGTAAATTCATCATGCAAAGCGGCAAAATTGAATTGGTCCTTTTTTAGGGCTGAAACATTTTTTAGTTACTATATGGCTGCTGCAAGCGAATGCTGAGCTAAGATTTGGCTACAATCGCAGTCGAGAACAGCTTACGAAAGTACTTCAGAAGAAAATGTCTTATCGCACGTCGTAAATAAAGAGATCTAGTTACAAAAGACCATAGTGCCGTAGCGGCGTCGCACAATTTAAGATTTCAAATCACTCGGGCGCTGGAACGGTGCACACCTGCAATCAGCTGGGCTACATCGCTGCCCCTCGATTGCCTAGTGTTAAAAAGCTAGTTGTAACAAATAAAACAAAGAAAAAATAAGTCTTACGCCTTAAAAAATAAGCGATTCGGTAAGGCAGTTGGTAACCAATTTTTTCAAAAACAATTATTTATTCACTCAATTAATTTTTCTGAAATATTTTTCTCAGATTATGGCCTGAATTCATCACTTTTTCACAACACGTAGTCAGTAATTTGGCCTCCAATGCTTAAATCATAAAATATATTGAAAACTTCAAAAAAAAATAATACCAGAAAATTTCTTTTGATTACACAAATCATGAAACCCCTTAAAAAAGTTATCTAAAATTAGCTGTGATTATAATTACGTTGTTTTGAATTAAATTATAATAATAAAAAAAACATAAATGATGTTTTGTTTTTTTAAATTTGTAAAAACAGAGATAAAAATAAAAATTAAAAAAAAAATTAATAGTCAAACCAGCACTCCCTAATGTGAGTTTCATTAAAAGCATGTGCATCAACTGTGACGAATCTGATATGCCTTCTTTACAGTCAAGAGTAAATCAACTTAAACAAAATTTGTAAAAATTTTTTAATCATACAAAACGAAGCGGATTAATAAACTTCCTCTGATTATTCATTTAAGCGCAACATTTTCCTTCATAATGAAATCAAATTTTTTGCACGACCTTTAACCTTTTGAGGTTTTGCCATTCGGCAATAAGTCTTCCTAGATAATATTTAAAGGTTCAAATTTTATGGGCGGATTTCAATATGTCTTGCTTTCACAGGAAAAAATATATAAAATTTGTAATTGGGTGAATTAAATTTTGCTTAATAAAATTATCATTTCAACTCAATTTTTATTTCAATTCAATTGAATATTTTTTTTAATTAGCTTTTGTTTGGTTAAAAAATTTGTTTGTGTTTTTTCACAAAGTTAAAAAAGAAAATTCCTAACAGTCATACCTAAATTGGTTTGGCAAGCGTTTCTTTATCTATTAAAAATTCTCATGCCCATACAAAATTTATAGCGGCGGCAACGCTGAGCAATTGGAAAATCCAATTTTGACAATGCGTTTTGTAGTGAAGTTGGCTGCAAAAAAATTTTTATAATTTTTGTGTTGTTGTTGTTGGCCAGTAATGACATTTTAGCAGTTTTTTTTTTTAATTTAGCGTTTTTAACCCTATTTTCATATGTCTTTAGCGGATTTTACCAAACAAAATGATTAAATCTACTGTAGAAAATACGCACCATCAAAACTTTTATATAGAGGGCCCAAAAAACTCTACGCTTGCCAGTCCAATTTTGGTTGGGCTGTAAATAACTTATGAGTCATATAAATTTTTCCGTAAACAAACGTGGCTATTCTATACTTTGACCGTCATTAAAACGTGATAAAATTAAAATTAATTTTCCTTGTTTTTTAGCTAAAATTTTTGTTCGAAGAACTTTTTCCCAAGCAAAAATTAAAAGAGAAAATTTTTTAGAAATGGAACACAAAAGCCAAACTATAAAACAATGAAATTTTGAATTTAAAAAGCAACGCTTAATACAGATTTGTTGAAAACGATATTATTCTAACTCATCAACATTCGTTTTATATACGAAACGTAATTCAAAAATACAAGAGAAGTTTAATTAGATACTAATTGGCAAATTAAATAAATCTTACAAATAAATCAAGCAATCAAACAAACTTCACAGTTAAAAATTTGGTTGCTCAATTTATTTTGCAACGAAATTGTACTTCTGCCGATGGCATAAAAAGTGCATGACAAATAGAAATGTACGTTACTAGTAAATGACAGACATGACAATTTAAGCTTTCATTTTGTTTTCGCAGATTTTTAGAAAAATATTGTTAACTTATTCTACAACAAAATACACAAAACGAAATACTAGAGAGAAAAAAATTAAATGAAACTGATGGGTTTGGTTTATAGCTGACTTTAAATCAATATTATTTGTTTGCTGTCTATCGAACAAGTTTTTGTTACAAACAAAAAAAAAACAAAGTCCATGTTAATAAATACACGAGTGTGACTGTGTGTAGATTAGGGTGGTCATCAAACGCACAGAACGTATTCCAATGTTTCCTGTATCGACAGCAATCATTTTATTTTACAGCAATTTACTGGAGTCTTCATTGTTCTATTTGCTATTCAATTTAGAGACTAATGCCAATAGTTGGTAGTAAATATATTGAGCTCTAAATCTAAAGGGTTTTCTGCAGACAAGAAGATTTGCGAATTTTTGTTGTTTTAAAAAATTTTATCTTGAGGTATAGAATAGCCTCTGTCTTATGCTTTCACAGTTAACGAATTTAGCTCGTTTTTCATTTTGCATGATAACTGACCACTGAAACCTGTTATTAAACATTTTAATTAAAACAATTTGTCATATTAATTAAATTGGTAATTGAATCAGCTAAGTATGTATTTAATAAAAAAATTTTAGTAAAAAAACTTTCATTCAGTCAATTAAATATTTAATCAGTATGACAATATTTTTAATTTTAGCACCATTTTTTTAAGTAAGTGAATTAATAGAAAAATACATAAAAAGAAACACAAACATCCTTTTTATTATTGCTCTTTTATAATATAGTTCTGTCATACATACGATATATTACAGACACACATATACAAGTATATAACGGATGTGTACAGGTTTTCTTTTCATGTTTAAACAAATCGATTGTTTCACGAGCTGTGTGGTAGGTTGTTGAAATCACAAGAACTGCAAAAGTGTAGTTTATTTTTTAAGTCTTTTGACTGCCACAAAACTAACAGTCGGCTTCCAAGTCTTTTCATTCCGTGTGAATTTGAATTTTTTGTCTTAAATTTTTCTTAATCATAATCAACACTTATCTTTGTTCAAGAAAAAATGTTTTCATAGAACTCATAGCATAATTCAAGGATATTATGTAAAAATAAAGATTTTTCCTGTAAAATTTCATTAAATATTTAATTGATTCAATAAAAAATTTATTAATTTAAAAATACTCGTACACTCAAAAAAGTTTTAGATTTACTGTTTGTAGTTTGTTTTAAAAGTTTTCCGTTAAGTTAAACACAAATGAAAATATAGTTTTTTTCCGAAGAAATTTATTTTTTAACTTTTTATGTACTCGTGTGTTGTTAAAAAAAAACAAACCACAATAAAATAATGATTTTACGTACAGTTAAAAAAATCAGTTAATTTTATATGTACTTATTACTTACAAGCAATATTTTTTCAAATTGTTTTACTTACAATATTTTCAAATAAAATTTAAAGAATTTAAAAAAGTTGTCAAAGGGAAAAAATCAAAATTACAAATTATTAAAAAATAAAACTGAAAACTTTCAGCTCATATGCATGTATGTAAGTATTTAATATAAAATTGGCTAAAAATACTTAATAAATGTTTTAAATTCTCTTTACAGGCAGTTGTGAACCCCCACCTAGCCTTCTTCAACATACATAAATATGTAGAGTGATCTACTGCATTTACCGACCAACTTTTATGCTACCTTATGCACATGTAGGTATCTCGTTATTGAAAATAATTATTTAGTTTTTTTATTTGTTACAGTTTTCTAATTTACTCAGTGTCGGGTGATGCTTTCCCTTTGCTTTAGTCGAAGAACCTGGCAGTCGAGGAGAAAATATAACTATCTATACTTTTCATGTGTATTATATATGTAAACATGTAATGTATTCTTCTTGCAGAACTGAGATTTTTGCCTGGATTGCGATCCCATTTTTTTTTATAACAAAGAATGCAAAATTATTTATTATCATAAATTGATGTATTTTTTGATATTTTATATGTAAACATAAAAAATATTATATATAAATTTAAAAACAAATTCTTCGTCTTTTAATTTTTTTGGGGGAAATTTTTTACTGTTTTAAAAAAATGAAAAAACAGTAGTTTTTGCTGAATTGTAGTTTTTTTAACGAATTTTGATTGTTAAAAAATTAACAGTAAAAAATATATGAAAAATGTGTTTGAATCAAATGGAATGTTAGTAGTCTTCTTTTTAAATAATATTTCATTTGTTCAAAATTATTTTTCATTTAAATTTACCTACATAATATTTTTAATTGGGGGAGGGGATTATTTGTTTCTTTTAAAAAATTTATAGAATTTTCTAAAATATAAATAAAATAATATTTTTTATTTTATACTCGTATTAATAAATTAAGTTTAAAGGCCTAAGCAAGTGCTCTTTAGATCTTTAAAATTCTGTGCTTTTTTAGTTACAAGCACCATCGATCGCTTTTTGTTATTAAACTGCTTAGCGTTTAAATTCTATTACCAGTAAATTTAAATCACTGTAAATATTGAATTTATTTTGAAAACCCACCCACACCGCACATACACTCTCCCACACACCAATTTTTACAAGTGCAATTTGTTATTTTATTTAAAAAGCAAGAAAAAATTTTAATAAATAAAAATAGAATTAGTTTTTTGTGTGTTGTGATTTTTTAAAAGTGAAAAATAAAAATGCAACAGGAAGTGATTACTTCAAATTAATGATCACACCACGTCACTTGCTAATACGTCAAGTGAGTTTTGTTTGTTAATAAATATCGCAACTATCTTTATAAGATTTTAGTCAATTGTATAGATAACAAATTTCAATTAAAGTAGTTATTGTTACAGCTAACGCTTTGTAATCAGCACAAAAAAAATTACACTAAAGTTTAAGATAATTTTATGAAAGTGGTTCTGGGATAAGATAAAAATATATATACAAAAAAAAGCAAATTGATTAACTAATATTTGGGTCAAAAAAATTCTAAAGTAAAGTAAAAATAATGAAATTGATATAAAATTATGAATCATTGCTTTTTTATCAAAGAAAACACAAATAAAAAATAATTATATGTGGGTTTGTAATTGAAATTTAAAAATTTAACTTAAAAAGGGAAATAATTTTTAATTCAACAGACTAACCTAAATTAACATGGCAGGAGTGGCGGTTTTATGGCGGCAGCATTTATATTATTATTATTTATATATTAAATAAGTTTGTTTAATAAAAAACCCACTTGAAAAATCAAAAAAGGAATGCCTTACATAGTCACCACTATTTCGGTCTCATCTTCGAAAAAGTAAGGCAATACACAGTTACTAGTCATGAAGATTTTCTCATCTCTAAATTCGACAATTTTGTGCATTCAGATGGAAAAGCACTTCATGGAAATAGACTTTTTTCGAAAAATACTCGTAGCATTAACTTCACATTGCTTCATCACAATTATAACTCTTTGTTCTTTGGTAAAGTGCTAAATTTCTGTCAATATATCGTCAGCTTAGAGTGTAAAACTGCTAAATCACTTTTAGAAAATTTTACAGGACAGGCAAAGGACACTGGCACAAAAAATGATATTAAATTTAAAAAGTGCACTCTCACTGATACACCCGTTACTTGTTCGTAGTAGACCTAAAATACGTAGTTAAAAAAGAGATGACTTGAATACATTCAAAGTGTACTTTGTTTTTACCCTGACTGTGGGGTAATTTTTTTATCTGTATGAGTTAGAAAAATATCATTAGTCTATTTGAGTGTAGGGTGTTTAAGGTTAGATTTATTGCAATATACTTACATATGTTTTTTTCTTAAATATTAGTCTATAATTTCCAGTTATTGTTAACTGCAATTGAAAATGATAACCGAAATTACTTCAATTGACGTACGTAGTAGATACGTTTGCTTAAATAAAAACAATTCGAGGTAGAAAATTTATAATATCACGTACGTAAATTGTTTTTTTTTTTAATATGAGTACCTAAAATTATTAAATAAATAAATCTTTCTATTAAAATGTTCAATTATCTAATGATTTTTTGCTACTTTTTTTTTTTGTTAAATTATCTAAAATATGAAATGACGTTTTATTGTCAGGAAAATATTTCATTTGATATACGCTGCGTTTTCATTTTAATTTTTTTTTTTAAATAAACATGTGCAACACGTAATATATTTATTTTCATTGTCTCATTATTAAAAATTTTATGTGAATGACATTTCAATCAATTTTATTATTATGAAGCAAAATTTATAAAAAAAAAAATTGTGTATTTTCATATGCCTGCTGATTTAGTTTATAAAAAACGCATTTAAATCGTTTCTCTTTTTTAACTATTATATTTATTGAAATGATTAATACTATATTCAAATAGTAAAGCAATTAATAAAATAAACAAAACATGTTTTTCAAATTCAGTATTTACAAATAGTTTTTTTTTTTTAAATGATAGTAAAATAAAAGAAAATAAATATAAACAAACAAAAGAGTAACCTATTTGATATCATTGGTGTGATACTTCTCACCTTCATATTGTTGTTGATTTTTTATTTGTATCTCAATAGTTTTTCAGTTAGCACGTATTATAGAATGCTTTAGCTTCAGCTCTTAAAAATCCAGTTTTTCTACTGGGGTCTATTAATACTCGTAGCTCAGAATTTAAATTAAACAAAATGTGCTTCTAATTTATTTTAATTTTTTCTAGCTGTTCTTTCTCAAGACACTCAAAAGGCAAAGCACCTGTATTGACTACCGTCAATATTTCCTATCCTCTACCGATGGTACTTACGATCCTAGTAAATTATTTCGTTAGCAGTTTGAAGTCAGTCTACTTGTTTGCTACACAATAGAATAAAATCATATCATTTTGTTGTTTTTAACTTCATAGTTTTCTGTGTGCACTAACGAAGGTGTGATTCAGTAATTCTTGGTTAACTTTAGGATAACCAATTGTTATATTTTTGTAGACCCTTCACAAAAAGTGAAAATGGTCATTACGTGTGTAATTTCTACACCGTACAAAGTTAAATAAATAGCGGAATCGATTTAACGATGTGCGCCTGTCTGTGTGGATGTTTAAATCAACTTTCTGGGAACTAAGCCCTAGGACCTTTTCATAATGTATTAAAAATGTCATCTTAGATTTAAGGGGGCTTCCATGGGACTCGTGAGGTTTGTAGGTTCGATTCCTGCCTAAACCCTGAATGTTTTCTACTAAATATGAAAACATTTTTTGTTTCTAATTGCAAACCTTTTATTTGTGTTTTCATAACTAATTTTAAAAATAGCATTATCCCATTTACAAAATTATCAGTTACAAAACATTAATATTCTAAAAACTTTAATATTTTTTTTGTTCTTTTATTTTTTAAATATAAATTTGCATGTTGCTCAATTTGCAATCATTTGCTGTAATATTTTTTGTTTTTTCTAAAATGACATTTAAGTGTGTTTGTCAACTGCACTTAGTTATTTTCAACGAAATCATTACATGTGAACAAAATTATTTTCCAGGTCATATAAATAATTTATGATATTTTATATGTGTTTTTTTTTGTGGCTGTAAGTCACTTGTGACTAGTTTGTGAATTCTTTTTTTTTTTTAGATTTTATTAAATTTTGTTTTCCTTTTCTGTTTTAACATCGCCCGTTTACCCTTCAGTCTGAAGATGCCTTTTCATAGTTATTCAGGTCGAGAGGTTTTGGTCTGTGTATGCCTTTATCTGTCGTTAATGTTGAATTTTATGTAGCTTAAAATATCTTTTTTTTTAATTCTTGTCTTCCAAGTGTTACAAATTTTGTTCCATATTTTAAATTTAAAATAGAATTACACGCACACGAACTAGTTGTATAAAATTATTTTCTGATTTTAATGTTAAATTGTCACATGTGTTAACAAATTTCCATAAAAGAACTGAAAATGTAAAATAGAAAAGGAAATGTGTAACTGTGAGTACTTCGTTCATTTATTGAAATAGTTCTTAAATTTAATAAAATATTCATTGATTTATTGAAATAATTTCATTAATGTACATAATTTATAAAATGTTGTCATTTGTCTAATGCAACAGTGTCATTCTTTGAAGGGAAAGGATTTATTTCTCCAATGTATGATGGCGCTATACAAAAGCCCAAAAAAATTTGGGCAGCCACAATTTTTTTCTGATGCGTTATTGTCACCTCCCTGCAAAAATCATAAGTATTTAAAATTCTATAAATAAAATAGTTTTTTTTTTTTTTGTAAAATATGAAATTTTTAAAAAGGCTGCTTCACACATCTTATAATAACCTTAAAACTAAAAATTCGATTTTGTTACCAAATGTCTCAAAAAATTTTGAATTATGTGCGCTTTAATTTCTTTTATTAAGATTTTTTTGAGTTATTGAGAAAAATGTTTTGAAAAAATAAATATTTAAAAATCAATTTTGCAAAGTTTTAATTTTTAAAAATATTTAAAGCGTCCAATACTAAGCAATTTTATTATTTAATTTTAAAACCACATATAATAGAGAAAAAATTTAACTATAGACCAGCACAATCTATGGATAAATACTGATTTTATTCCTACAAAAATTGTAAGTACCGCGTATTAAAAAACAAATTTTTTTCCATAGAATTTAAAATATTGATGATTGTTGGGGCAATTGAATCTGGCGATACGACAAAGTGATGTTCTAGAGATGCCTAAATGTGCAGAACATCTTCACGTTGAAGTTTCAGGACATTCTTCAACACTGTTCTTTATACGATCAAGGCTCACTGGGTTCGGCGGAATTATCGGTCTTCCTGATCGTAACAAGTCTGACACTGCAGCTTGTTGTCGATATCGTAAAATGAAAAATCTAATTACGGTTTGATTAAGTGCTTTTTCGGTGCTGAAATAATTTCCATATTGAATGCCTATTGGAAAAATTAAATTCTACCACTTTGGTTCATTGCTCGGTCATTAAATTTAGCCGAGTGAAAGAATAAAATATGAAAAATAAAATAAAAAATAATAACAAACAAAAAAATTATTAAATTTGAACACGCATGCGTCACTTTTTACTAACCGCTTTAATTTTGAAAAATAAAAATTTGTTTCCATAGAATTTGTAATAACAAAATAGTGGGGGCCCAAAGTCAGAAAATTTTTTTCTAACTTTTGTATATTTTTATCGCCGCTTTGAGTGTCTTATTTATTTTTCAATGGGTTATAAATATACTCTCACTCGTAGAATTAAAGGCCTGCTACAAATAGCTGGTACATTAAAAGTATTACTTTCCATTTGCTCATTAACCTGAAGCTGAAGATAAAATGTGGTGAAATCACAAGCTTGTTGTTATTGGAAAATCATTTTTACTGTAGAATGAAATCAATGAAATCATTTTCAATTACAAAGTTAATGTAAAACAAGTTTCTCCATTTAGAATTAATGTAACATTAACTTGACTCACTGACTAACTCATACAGTCTCATAAAGTATCTGTGTTGTGTTACAAGACATGCAGCTTGTGCATTAAAATTGCCACTTTATGCAAAAGTTAATGTCACTTAATGTAGGTTAAACACTTTTTTTTTGTTTTCTCTTTATATTCGCTATATAAATCTAAATAAAGTTGGTAAATTAATCACTTCATAAAATAAATAAACAAATAAAAAACGAAAAAAAAAACAAATAAAAATATAAAAAAATTTAATTTCAAAGCAATTTCTTTGTTTAATTAATCACGTACTTAAAGAGAGTCTTTATTTGTATATAAAAAAAAAAATAACCACAATTGACGATGGTGAATCACAGTTTTAGCATTCAAATTAATCATTTTAAAAATTCTAATTAAAAAAAGTATTAATAGAAATAAAACAAAAAATTTTGTATTTTTTTAATAAAATTTCTTTTTCTATTATAAATAAAAAAAAAAATAAATATATGCAGCATATTTTTTATGTACCACCAGTCAGCCAACCAGCCAAACGAGTCACAAGGAACCCAACGAACCATCCAACCGTATGAAATTATTTAATCTATCGTTTATACCTCCATGAACTAATCTGTTGGAATAAATGAATGAATGAATGACTGAACATATGAACGTATGAATTTACAAAAACGAAAGAGTACAAAACAAAATTAGGTTTTAATTACTAAAAATACTGTACACTGAAAGAATATTTTGCATACATCAAATGAATTTTTGTTATTATTCCAATGACCCAATTAATTATTTTTTTTTAGCAAAATACATTTCCTTAAAGATGACCGTAGCGGTTCTACATCACATAAACATTTTGGCAATATTTTTTTTAGTCTAACATGACTTGTACGAGTACTAGATAAAATAAATTCAAATAATATATAATCCAAATAATTTAATAAAACTAAGCGTATATGTAGCTGACACAGTGGTTATGCTTTTTTCCACAAATATTTGTTTAATGTGACCGTAGCTTTACACTAATAAAATATTTGAGTTGCTATTTTTGAAAAATATTAGTTAGCGATAATTTTAATAAAATGTTGTCTACATAATAAAAATTACCGCTAAGTAATTTAAAAAAAAATTGACTTATACTACTTTAATAAATAACTGCTTATTTCATTAACTTAATTAAATATTCATACATTTAAAGCAATAATTTCAATAATTAAATAAAAATTAGAAAACATAATTTTAACAAAATCGTTACATTCAATTTATAACACATTTTTCTCTTAGTGTAGCGTTCTCGCATTGAGTTTTATTTTTTTTTATCTCATTGCAACAAAAACTAGAATTTAAAACATTTTATTGCAGAATTATACAACCACAGATATGTAAAAGAATGACACAAAATTAATATTAAAAAACAATAAAAAAAAAAAAAAAATTTTAATAATAATCGTTAAATACCATAAAAGATGCAATTTAAAATTTGGAAACAATAGATACATAGTTATTACCAAGGCAAGGAATTTCATGCACTTATAAAACGAAAATATGCTCTTAAAAATGCAAAATATGCATTAATATCCTTATGGAAAATTAAAAAACATTCATTATATTTCTTAGCATATATTCTTCAGACATGTTTATTAAAAGTTTAAATTCAGGTAGATGCATAAATAATCGGAAAATTACTTTTTCAAAAAAGTGAAGTAAACAATTGAACGGTAAACTCTGAAAATTAAATGTCATATTTTCGTCCCTAAGTTACAAGACTGTGTTGAGTGACAATGCTTATGCTTACAGCATCATAAATTAACTATTCCGTAGAATGATCAAAGTGCCTCTTTTCATTTTACAAACGGTCAAATTGTCTAGAAAATTTATTTTGAAATAAGTAAGTGCTTTCCATATAAATTTTCTAATAAAAAAAAAAATACAAAATAGTAATTTTTGAGTGTTGGCTGTTTTAATGAATTTAAAAATCGAAGACAACATTATTGTGAAATAATAAACTGGCATGACAAAATACATTCATACATACTGCAAGTTCATATAAAGAAAGAAGAAGAATATGGTATACCAAAATGCTGGCAAATTGCGTAATTTTTTTTTTTTTTTTTTTTTTTTTTTATTTGTGCACAGTAGGTGAATAGACATGCACAAAAAAAATGAATATATGACAAAATATGCAAATTGATGCCATTTTTCAATAAATTCTCGAAATTGAAAAAGTTTTTTATCAGAATCGATTTTAAGTTACTGAGTAAAAACATGCATTTGCATGGAAAGCCTTGCTCTAGTTATCGCATTGATAATAATTAATTAATAATAAAATTTAGTGGTAAGATTTAAATTTCATTCAGAAAGATTCAATAATACAAAAATGCTAGTTTTCATTATTTAAGTCATGCACGAGAAAATATTTTTTTTAACACAAAATAAAAATTCATAAAATTACACTGTACAACCCAAAAAAAAATGAAAATGATTTAATGTAAAATCAGGGTTTAATATAAATAAAGGCGAAAGAATTTTATGGACTGTGAGGGCTTTTTCTCGGTTTGCTGGCTTATACGCATAGACTGAAGACTTGAGAAAATCTTACAATGAAAAATTTAAAGCTGATTCATATTGTACAAAAACAACGGGCTTTATATTGTAAATTAGTTGCTAAGAACTAAAAAAAAAATGTCTTTCAATTATTTAAATCACACACCAAATTTTGTTATTCGCTTGTATCGAAATGTCTATTTAAATTGTATTGAAATTTCAAACGCTATCCAAAGCTTTAATTTTAGCCTCCTTCTGTTAAACTGATCAATTCTAAACATAACTTTTACCACAAATATTAATAATATTTTTTTTTTATATTTTTCAGATTAACTTCCATTTCCATTCTTTGTAAGTATTTTGAAAATTTATTTACAAAAATAAAATATTTCAATTTTAATAGGATTCTTAAAAATTTGGTCACTTTTCAATAGCTCAATGGCAGCAAAAGTGTTAAGTTGTGTTTACAAAATTTGCTATAAATAATTCAAAAATAAACTTATTATTTTGAAATCGTCATGGAATTATTTTATTGACTTAAAAAAATCATAAAAAACTTGTTTTTATTTTTGTTATGGCATACAAACAAAATGTGACACAGACTTATAAGCAATTTTATTTTTTGTTGTTTTATTTTGGTTAATAACTTATAAATAAATAAAAAAGAAACAAATTTTAAGGTCTTAACTGGGTTTTGATAAAAAAGAAATTCTTACTATTAAAAAAAATAATTTTTTTAAATATACTGCAAAAATACTTTATTATTATTATCATTATTGAATCTTTCTATAAGAAAATTACAATAATACTTAAACGAAATTTTTTTTTTTTTTTAAAAGGAAAAGAAATTTGAACAAAACATGTTAACCAATAAATAAGCCAACTGAAAATGCATTTAATAGGGAAGACGAGTACTGAGAAAAGCCTTAAGAACCAAAACAAGTAGTTGTAACTATTGTTCATAACATATAAATGCTATAACCAAAATAACAGTCAACATTTTTGTTGTAAACGCTTCTTCAGAAAATGCTTTTTGTAACCATTTTCCTTGCTTTTTTTTCAAAAAATTTAAGCACATTTATTTGCTTATGGAAAATGTAATCCAATTAAAAACGTTTCTGTTGACAATATTTTTTTTTTTTTTTTTTTTTTTTTTTTTTTTTTTTTTTTTTTGTAATACAACAATTAACTTAACACGTTTTTAATGTCTACTGTTGGTCAATTGTTTTTTGTGTGTTCGAGCTAGAGTTCAGCAGAATAGGTAAATTATAAAAAAATTGCTACTTCATCTTGTGACAAACAGTGCTGTTCTGTATTGCGAATCCGAATATTTTATTCGAAAGTGAAAACTTTAGCAACTCATAATTTTTCTGTGGTTCATTGAGGATTTTTTAAAATTATTTTTTGTTTCATTTCCACCCAGAAAAAGTTGACGAAATTAAAAAAAGAAAAAGTTAATTTAATAAGAACAAAATTTAATTTCACATTTTTAAATTCCTTTCGGAATACAGAAGAGCACTGAAAATATTACAAGTCATAACTTTTCTAGATGTAATTGAGTTGCATAACAATTTTAATTTACATTATGTGGCAACTATACTCTTTATTTACAGAAGAGTTCAGTTATGTATATAAAAAGGTTACATTCCGGACGAAATCATTTATGAAAAAATTATAAAGAAATCCAAACCTACCCCGTAACATTGAAATATCTGAACGGGTCTCTTAGCTTCTCACACCACCTCTTTGGGCTATTTCGGGGAGAAAACTAATTTCAGCATCAATCAAATCACAATTTGCAAAACATTAGAAATCGTTCATTAAGCCCAAACAGCCCAAATTCTTTATCATAATACAACATTTCCAAAGGTACTGGCTATCAATGAGATGATTTTAAACTGCCTTCGGAAAGATTTACTAAGCATTGTGGTCTTAGATATATCATCAGTGCAGAATAAGAATAGACAACAATCAAAACAGGCAGTGTAGTTTGCATGACGAAATCTTAGAATGTCTAGTCACTTAACTCAACAAGAAATAAGTAAGCGCACTCTCACTTAATAAAGTAATTGAGTTTATCCAGCCGTACTTCTGAAATAACTCCTGAAACCTCATAATGTGAGCTTAGTATCGGCTTAGCTTTAGGGTAATTTAGATCAAGACTCTTGAGAGCTAGTGAGCTTTCTCTCTTTCACTTCATCAGAGTGCTATCATTGGAAGAACTATTATAATATTATAAAATTTTATGCCAAGCACAGTGGGCTTAGATACCAGTATCATCAATTAAGATGGCAAATATTACCAACAATAAATGCAGGTTTACTAGTTTGCATAACGAAATCTTAGAATTTGTGCTTGATGATGGCCTGCACTCAAATAACCGCATTCCATATCGAGCAAATCCTGTCAAAATTAATATAATTTTTTTTAAATAATTTTCACTAGTTTTCGAATGCGGGGATTTGGGTCCTGTTTTTAGGATCTTGTATAGTAAACCTCTTGGAAGAAAATTTATGTTTAGTTCCCAGAAAATTAACTGTCTATTTAACAAAGTATGGCAATTAGCTTCATACAAGTCTTACCTCTAGATTTGTGAACTCAAGGGCTATACAAAAAATCCTTTGAGACCTGGAAGCATTAGGCTTAGTATTAATAGTAATAAAAAATCTTAAGCTGGCAATAACCTCACAAAAAAATTTAAGTCTTGGTTCGGCTAGAGGGCTAACTGGGTGCTCTGCTGTAGTCCCTTTGTGATACTTCGTAAGTATTCTCTAGCGTTCTCTATTTAGAAGCTTGTTTGTTTAAAATTCGATACTTATGGGATACCCAGACAGCTTGTGGTTTTCATTTGTGGCTAAAAACGTTAAGCAAAAATAAAAAAAATTGCCATCTATCGGTCTATCTGTTTGTTATTTGAGGTTAGGTTAGGTTAGGTTAAACAGATCGCCCGCAAAGAAAAACAAAAGCTGGACTCACTTGGGTCCTCTGACGTGGTCCCTTTGTGATACCTGTATAGAGGAAAATAAAGAAGAGGAAGGATAGTAATAGAAGAGTGAAGGGAAAGGAAAGAAGATAGAGAAGACAGATAGAGAAAGAAAGTGAGTGAGTCCGTCACACAAGCCAACCGCTACTTCTAACGAAGCTATATAGCACGTCGACTCTTACATTCGACAGCGCAGTGAGACATTGCAGACGTCGCTCATCCAAGTGGATCATTCGCTGGACACTGGCAGAGAAGGTGTTCCAAAATATCCTCTTCTTTCTCGTCCTGACAACTTTTACAGTAGTCGTTATATCGCAAACCCATTGCCAAATTTGCAGTATCCTGTTACTACAGGTACCACATTTCTCTATCGGGCTCTTTGTGTTCCCAATAAATCCCTACTGCGATTGCTATCTAGCCTTGGCCAGATTATCCTCCCCGTATTGCACGTTCATTCTTCTCTTCAGTTGTCGAATAAATCTTTCGCCTTTTACTAAAGATTTGAGCCAATAGAATGATGATGAGTTTATTTCGACTTAAATAAAATGACTTCATAAATTATTTATTTAACTGATTAAATTGTCAAAATCTCGAAAAATGTAATCATTTTTTTAAACACACACACATACACACACACTGGTATATAAATTTTGTTTTCATGAGTCTCGCAATTTATTTGTTTTTTCTCTTTTTTATGTGTTAATTTTTTCATACCTTTATTTTTCGTGCTCCATACACAAATTTCAGCCACTATTTATTTATTTTATTATAACTTTCTTGTTGTTTTTTACTCATTCATATTTAAAAAAAATTTTTTTGCTGAAAAGAAGCTAGAAAACCTTTTAGTTATTTGTTGTTAACAATCTGGTGTTTATGTCATCAGTTTTAAATATTTCTGTTTTTTCTTTGAGCTGACAAAATAAACGGGTATCAACATCAAGCTGTAGTCACTGCGTAGTACATGCTATCAACTTTTTTGTTCCGGTTTATCTTTTTAACAGTGAGACAGACTGTTCGTTATAAAATATTTTCAAATTAACAGTCTTGTTTACAGTTGATAAGCTTTTGTTGTCACCAGTTGACCAAAATTTCAGCTATTGTAAAATGTACTCGTATAAATAATAAAAAAAAATATTAAACAGAAAAAAATTATAGAAGATGTTTTCTTTGCTCAGAAAATTTTTATTTTTGTGTAAAATATAAAGAAAGGGCTCAATGTGGCATCCCTCTTGCACACAAAACACAGTCTAGATGGGTGGACGAAGATGGCTGGATAGCAATCGCAGCAGAAATTTACTGTTGGGACACTGTAGTTTTGTCAACCGTGCGCAACGAATATGTCCCAGTATATGACTACTTGTAGTATTTGTCCAGACTAGCAAAAAGAGGAACCTGTCTAATATCTCATCTGCCTTCTGTATGGCACTGGATGCGCTGTTGACTGTAGCAGCCGGTATGCTATCTGGGTTCTTTAAAAGTAGCAATTACTTTAAGTGGCAGAATCATCTTCTTCTCTTTGTTCTCTTGACTACTTCTTCTTTGACATCTTTCTGTCACTTTTATTCTTCACTTTTCGCTTTATACAGGTCTCACAAAGGACCATGTCAGAGAACCCACATTTTTCTTATGCGTGCAACCTAATCTGACATATAGGTCATAATACCACAAAGTCCTGAGAGATCTACCTTGCAAGCTACTAAATAATAATCCCACATCTCTCTCCAATCTAATAATCATTGTTGGCTTTATTTTGCTTAAGAATTCTGGAGGTAGCATCCAACTGGCTAAGCAGTTAATTCTACGTCTATTTGTCTTGTCAGTATACAAGGACCACCTTGTTTTACAGCAATTCTAGTCAAACAGTACAGCTTAGAACCTAAGGCCATTTGCGAAAGCCATTATCTGAAGGGATCGTTGATTCAATGCTTACCTAGACCCTGAATGTTTTCTGCATACAAATCAAAAAACTTCCCGTATTTGTGTTTTCTTAAAATAGCTTATCTTGAGGTACAGAATAACTTGTGCCATAATGGGTTTAAAACAAATACGTCCTTTGGGAAAACTTATATTCGTTACAACCCTCCAGTAATCTTATATAGCTTTTTTTTCCTTGTTCGTGTAGTTTACACCGACAGAAGGGTTGTGCACCTATGAAAGAGATAGTTGCCAGTTTTATTGAGCTTGATCTTCCAATACCCATACTAAAGTAAGCGAGTTATTCTCTGATTGATCGCAAGGATGCATTTAGTGGAGGAATGTACTTTGTACTGCCCAGAGAGCTCTTATATAAAAATCTCTAACTTAGAGCTATTCTAAGTTCTGAACCTTAGCCTGAATATAGCTCTCGTTTCCTATTGTATCCATCCTGCTAGAGATGGTGCAGCAAGCAGAGGTCTATACAGACTTTATAATTTCTATTTGCTTACGTTAGCTTGTTTGTTTAACATCAAATAGACTGGGAAACCTTAATAAAACAACAACATTAACTAATGATTACTTCAATAAGGCTGTAGAAATCCAAAGCTGGATGAGTTGATTTCGGTTTCTCTCTTAAGTTAGAGACCTAAAGACAGCAGACCTCTTTTTTAAATGAAAATTAGAGACTTGTTTTCTTTCTATCTTGTTGGTTTAGTTAAAGTTTAATTATTCATAATTATTCGGAAAGGACTTGAACACAAGAAATGTCATTCATAACAAATTTTAACGTGATGTTTCTGTAATTCAGCTGATCAAATAGTCTAGAAATCGTAAAAAAAAATTCAGAAATTCTCCAAAAGACTTGGTCACTTCTGTTACAGACAGCACTTATTTTTTTAAAGAACCTGACACGTAAGTGCTGTTTCTGTAACCCAAACAATCAACTTGAATTGACAAATTCATATAGAAAATAGTGAAATTTTCAAAAACTTTTTAATTATTTTATATTATTATTGTCAACAAAGTCCTGTACACCGTGACTCAGACGACCTTGGCAGTTTTAGATCTCTTTGTTCAATAAAATCACATAATAAATTGTTTTATGGTTTTGGCTGTGTACCATCGGTCAAATCGAAGTTATGTGGAGGGTTACTTTTTCACACTTTCTTTGAGAAGTAGAAAGAAGAGTCATCAAATATAGTGATAAATTGAATGCTTCTTCAATGAAAAAGATTTGGTTGGCTGGGTTTCAGCAAAAGTACTTATTTATTTCCCTATTTCTTTGCCAATAATGGGCCAGTCTATAGAAGCGGTGACTCAGAAAGAGTGCACGTTTCCATTTCATGTTGCAATAAAATCAATTATTTCACTCGCTGTATGCCAGTTCGCGGCGTCTTACAGAAACCACATTTTGGTTCCATCTTCAAAAAAGTAAGGCCTGACTAAAATCCTCACCAGACAGTTGCTTGTTGAGATTGTATTTGTTTCTCATGGATGGCTTGACTACTTTCTGAGACCCAAATTTTTAATGCCGAAATGTGCTTCATCGGATGAGATGACTTATATCGAAAAATTGGCATTAATTTCATTGAGCCAATGTACACTAGATTAATTATGACGAAAAACAAACGTCAAATAAACAAAAAAGTACTAACACACACAAAGCTGTGTATACGTATACAATTTTATGCCAGATGAATTAATCCAGTGTGTTTTGGAAAGAACAAAAGTTAAGCAGACTAAAAATTAATCCAGTGTGAATTGGCTCATTAAGAATTAAAACACGTTTTTCTTTTAAAAAGCGCTTAATTTTTATAAACAGGTGCCAAATTTCAGAGCTGCCACTTGCACTTGAACGGATTGTGATTATGAAAAATTTTCGTATTCCATTTTCACAGTTGTTCTGTTTAAATACTTGATACAGTATCCCCAAGTTGTTGACACAAATGTTGCCGATGAGGAAAAAGGGATTTTTCCGAAAGCGTCGCTCCAGCAAACCAGTGTCTGGGAATAATTTCAATTTTTCTTATTCAATAAAATTAATATACAATGAAAAAAATTCATAAATAAGAATCTTAAACAGATTAATTTCTATATTAATAAAAAATTTGCATTCTTTTCAATTTCTAGTTTGTTTTCTTTTATATGCTTTTTTAGCTACCAGTCCTTTTAGTAATTTTTTATATCTTCTGTGTCAAAAAATGTAAATTTTATAAAATTTGATATGACAAGTGACATTGTTATCATACGCGAATCCAGCCTCTTTCTTTGTTTAAATTTTGTATGTTCATTTATTTAAATTTTTATTTACAATTAAACATTTATTATCTTTTATTCTCTTTCATTATCATCATCATCAAGGTTACATTAAATACCACGTCACTGAGTTCACATGATTTTTGTTGCACTTTTATTAAAACAAACTAGCAATCAGTGTCTTGGCCGGCAGAAACTTAAAGGTGTTAATTCATGAATAAAAAGAAAACATTGATTGAGTGATTAAGTCCATAAGTTTAGAAATACATGAATGCAAATTATATTAATATGCTGCTTCTGCAACATTTGATTGTTTGATTTCTAACCTAGAAATTTATGTACGAAAAGTAATGGAGTCAAGACACAGATTTCTCAATGCACACTTTATGAGTTGTTGGAATAAGGTTAAGGAAACTTCTTATATATCTCAAAGCTACAGCATAGCACTAGATCCATTCATTACTTGGCGACATTGTCTTAGCGAATAGATTATTCAAATGGGAATTTCTCATTTCAAATTGAGGACCGACATGAAAAAATATTGTATTTTTGCTTAAAACTTCTAGTTTTAAATCTCCCTAAAAAAAACTATGAAATTGATTCCTTAGATTTTTTTTATTAATAATTTCTAAAATCCCTAAAAGCAGTGCTATTTTTTTAGATAGCAAATACTGTATACGAAGTATATTTTTAGGAGCAACCAATGATTACACTGTGCGTATAAGGAAATGGGCTGCAATGTGTCCATAAAAACTAATTTCCTGCAGTCACATTTGAACTTCCTCCCGGACAACCTGAACCAGTTCAGCGACGAACAAGACGAATATTTTCACCAAGAAATGGTTGCAAAAATAATATAAAAATGATTGCAGAATATTTTTTTTCACTTCAATGATGATAATGAGTTAAAAAAAAAAACTGCCAAGCAAACATTTTTAAGTGAAATGGCCAAGAATTTAGCTGCTAAGCTTCCTATTTCGATGCAAAGCGAAAGCGAAAGAAAACCAGTCACTCATTTTCGACTGAAAACGGGGCTCACTAACTTTTGACCTATCGTTCGATTGGCCTTAAGTTGTTTACAGCAAACCTTCTCAATATACTATGTTGTCACAACAACAGTTTCATAAATTAATCGCCAGTTTCAAAGAAAACCCGCTGTAAACTAGAAATGTACTTTAAAAAACACTACATGATACACTACTTAAACTCTCAACGAAAGAGAGCAGAGAGAAAAATATAAAACACAGACACATACATTCAGAAAAAAAAATTGTAAACCAAATAATCTTTAAAAATTTAATTTTTAATTAAAAAGAAAATTTCATGTTGATTGTTAAAAAATCAATATTAGAAGATAGAAAAAAAAATGTATTTCTAATTTTATTGGTTTCTGGGCGTTTCGTGTTAACTTTATAATAAAAAATAGCCAAGCGGCAACAAGAGTGATTTTGGCATTTGTATTCGTACAAAAAGAAAGAATATCTTTTAGTGAGCCGCAATTTCTTATAGAAATGCTTCCGTTATTGTTTCAGTTTTTCTTATAAGAATTTTCTTGTAAAAAAATTTTAGGGAGCCGCAAATCAGCTGTTTGTCGTCTGAAGTCGAAGCGAACGATAATTTTCTTCATAGGGAGCTTAGTCGTAAGTTTTTGAAAAAAAAAAATTTAATATAAAATTTAATAACTCAGTAAATTATTAACGGATTTTAAAAAAAAGTTGTGTCTTACTCAGAAGTAAACATATTTCAAAAATAAATTAAAAAATTTAACGGTTTATTTATAAAATACTGTGTAAAAACGTCTCCAAAGTTAAAAATGAGTTTGAGTGAGAAATACGCGCAGATTTCTCAAGTTTTCTTCAATAATATATATACACCATTCAAACGACCTTAATGTTTGCTTTATAAATCCCTTGAGAAATTTAAAATCGGTTCATATTCATCTAAGTTAGTTACTGGTTTTTTACTCGTAACTCAAGATTTTTTTAATGTTTGGCAAATACCAAACACAGATTCTTGTTGTACGCGACAGCACCTACCAGAAAAATAATATCACATTCTTTTTTGTCGCACTGCGTTATTTTGTCTTTTGATTTTTCATAACTGAAATACAAAAATTTGTTCTTTTGAATTTATTTTTTAACATCAAAAGCAATTTATGCAAGAGAAAAACATTTGAAATCATTCATAGTTTGTGTAACTGTGTGCATTTTGCTCATAACCACTTTTACTTGGGTTCTCTTGTGTGTGAGTGAGTGTGTTTGTGAGGATGCATGCTTATATTTAATATACTATATAGTAAATTAGCCACAGTAACAGCACCGTTGGGAAATAATTTTTTTTCCAACACCTCTAGGGGTAAAAATGTTCCTTTAAATTGTGCTTTTGCATGCTAGCCTCCATCATATGCTTGATCGTTTATAAAAAAAGAAATTTTAATCGAAAAACCATTTTACACTGTTTCCATTTATTATCACATATCTTCGATATAAATAAAATTCATTTTCTGTTTGTTTGTTTATTTGTTCTCTATATAAATTTTTGTTTTCCAAAGGATTTGTCTGAAATATGACTCACATAATTCCTATACTCCAAGAAAGGTCGCCATATACGATTTTCACTCAGCACTGTTCATGAAGATGATATGCCCGTACTTAATTTAAGCCTGAAATTATGCTTTGAAACACCACTTTAGCTGGCGCTTAGGTAATAATGCTAGCAAAAGTAACATCCACTTTTTAAAGTATTGTATTTATTTGTATGGGTTTTTTAACGATTAAAATTCTATTTGTAAACAGATTTCTCGAAAACTTTATTCATAAGCTCTCTACGGTCTAAGGGTACCGACTAACGTATGAAAGAACCGGCCTGGTGAGACTGGGCAAAAACATCTAGGGAACAAATCTACTACGAGTATACAGACAAATTTCTTTTTCATTTATGAAATGAATGCAAGTAAAAGAAAAATCTATCTGCTGGCGTTATAAACAACAAGAGAAACGAATTATCCTTTTTTGTTATACAAGTATTTTTACGACTAATAAATTTATCAAAAAAATAATAACAAAAAAGAACTAGTTTTTATAATAAGAAAATAAACTCATTTCATTTTCTAGTTTTCTTGCAATCATGTTCAAACTTGCTTTTGGCTAGAAGAATGTAATAAAATTTCATTCTCATAGAAACTATAGTTTCCATTACCACATTTAGTTAGTTGTTTTATTACGGACAACATTTTAATTTTCGTTGGTAAAATTAAAATGCATTTTTATCCCTTCAGTTTAATTGTGAATACATTCAGAGACAGAGTGAATAAAATACAGCCGTTAGTTATTACAAGCTAACAGTCTTTCTTATTCTCGTTAACATTACCACGATGAGGTTGAAATTGTGAATGAATGTATGTGACCCATTCTGTTAATGGGAGGTTTTTATTAATATTGAGAATAACCCAAACGCTGTTAGCAGTGTTAAACGATACTATGTACGAGTAAATTAAAAATCTTTTTTTTCTGTGTGCAAACACTCAATATTTATTCATTCATTTGACTTTCCTACACAAAGTTTTCAAAATAAAAAAAAATTTACCCAACAAGAAAAGTTATTAAATTTCTTTTTTTTTCTCTTTTGCATTGTGTGTGTGAGAGATTAAGTTTCTTAGGGTTTTTCTTTTCTCATATATATTTTCAATTCCCAGGCAACTGAAACTACTAAATGAACTTTTTGGGTTCACCGGAGTTTTCTGCTGAAACTTTATTAAATTTGATAGATATATAAGCTCTATCGATAGCGTTAAGTGCCGGGAGCAAGCAGTGATTTTCACATATTGTACGCAATATGTGCAAATCACATAACAAAATCCGGCCATATTTTAAGATTCCTCCAAATGAGTGTTAAAATTGTGTGCAATCTTTTTCAATTTTTTTTTTTTTTGGAATACATAATGGTTTTTATAGAAAACTTTTTCAAAAGCCCAAGAATAACATTGTCTATTTAAATCATAAATTGTGACATTAATTAAACCTACAAGTTTAAACTGAAACATGCAAGCATATTTGTTACACACATGCATTCTAACAAAAATATTGTATAGCTTTTGATTAAAAAGAGGACGATCTTTGTAAAGCTTCAACAAACAAACGACCAAGCAACTTGTAAAGGATGAATTATGAAAAACGTTTATACAAACAAACATTTTGTTTTGTTGTTATTTCTGGCATGATTGCTTGTGCTAGATATTAAAAAACACATTTACATCAACATTTACTTGTTATACTCGTGCCATTTTAGTCAGCTTAAATAGACAGTGAAAATCATGGACCAGAAAAACATAAACCAAAAAAGAAAAGACAACAGCAAACAAAAATATAAACCGACATGCATACATGACTATATGTGTTTTTTAAGCCCGATAAAACTTAGAAAACAACCAAATGTTAATGCGTTCACTTTTTGCTATTTATTATCAGTATACCCCGGAAAATCATTTTGATTAGCTAGAGATTTTAGTAACACCACCAAAATGTGTTATAGCGTTATTCTGAAAATCTGGCTTGAATAACTTAGAAACCGATCCCCTGTTTTTTTTTATTATTCGAAATTTCAGCGATGAGTTTTACTTTTAGCCCAAAATTTTTAAGTAAATGAAATATGCTTGTATACAGTGAAAGCAATCCACGCTGTTGGAACAATTATATTTTATTTTTTCCATAAATGAAGCCGCTACGGTTAATGGAGACTATTACCTTGGTTAAGAACAGCTGCAGTGGCTGTATGACGTCGGTAGCTGAATTTATTGCTTTATCTGCCACTTTCCTCTAGCTGCCATATATTCGAATAAAAAACTTTTTCTTATTAAAATTTAAATTTTAAAGTAAATTTTTTACAAATAAATGCATAAATATATATAAACATGTGTGCGTATATACTGAAAAAAAAGGAAAATTAAATTGCCTAATAAAAATATAAATTTTTGAAAGTAACAAAATGACTGCGTTGTTGATAACCAACTTTGTATATTTTGCAACTATTGCGCTACAAGCTTATATTTATTCTAACATACAAGCCTACACGCAAAAAATAAATATCATTGAGACAACCATATTCCTTTGAAATTATTGTAGATGCAATCAACCCATTCATACTTTTAAACCAAACATATTAAAAATACTTCCAAGTTGCAAATTTAACTCCCGGTGAGGACTAAAAAAAATTGTTTTTAATTTTCTAAGCAATGTTTATATTTTTTTACATAAATTTTTTTTGTTCTAATTAGTTTTTCATTTCTATTAATTTATATTTATTTATTACATTATACAGCGGGCTTGATTTTTTTTCAATTTTATTTTACTCTAAAAGGCAAGATATACTACTTATAAATTTTAATTTTATTTTTCTAATTCTTAAATTAATTTTTTTTAATTAAAAAAATTATTTTAAATTAAAAAAAATGTTTCTCTTTAATATTAAAATGGTGGCTGGAAAGTTGGCTTGTTGGGTTCAATGCTTACAGAGTTTCATAATTGAACCTTTAAAAAAGTGTTAAACTATTGAAAATGTCGATTCAATAGTTTTTATTAGAATGAATTAAAATATAAAAGTTGCTTTACATAAAATTAAATGTATAAGTATAAAGTAGAAAAATGAAAAATATATTACAGAATTGTAATTCGGGGAATAATTCCAACAGAAAAGTGGTTTTTACAATATAAGTATTCTTATGTTGAACAAAAAACGTTGGGAATAATCCCCTGAAGTTTGAAGTAGCTTTTATGAAATGATTCTGTATTCCGTGTAAAATCAAAACAAGTGGAATTATGAAAATATTCAAAAGTTAGCTGTTGCGAGTTTCACATATTTTCTAATTTATTTTTGGACATTTTGAAAAAATAAAAATAATAAATTGCATTCCACCAACATTTTTTTAGATGGAATAAAACGAAAAAAAAATCGGAAGTGGAACGCAGAACAGACAAATAATTTGGAATACAGACGGTTTTAAAGGCTCTTAAATTGAAGAATAAACACCATAAAAAATATACCCACCATATAAACACCATAAAAAATATACCCACCATATAAACACCATAAAAAATATTATCCCAAATAATTTCGATTTTCGATTAAAAATACAAAACAGCACTGATAATTTCAGTAGTTATTGCACTGAATCAATAACTCATAAGAATATCATGAAAAAAATTAGCAACGAAAAAAATTATTATGTTTTTATCATTAAATTTTTTAATTTACTCTAAAATTTTGTTCATTTTTTTTAATATAATTTAAAAAAAAAATATTTTTACTTAAAAAAAATACACAATATTTTAATATATTTTTAAATATTTAAATTTTTTTTGTTTTTTTTTTTTGAAATTTAAAAAAAAATTTACTAAAACTTTTTTCAGTATCAAACATTTTTTATTTTTTGTGACTTGTAACTTAATTGCATTAAAAACAAAATTTTATCAAACAATTTAAAAACTCCGTTGTTACATCTCTGCTGTGGCATGTGTGTGTAGGTATTTCCAGTAACAATAATAAAATTGTTGATATTGTCGTCATTTGTTGTTAGGGGGAGAGTGCAAAAGCATATGTATTACATGCTGCATAACTTAAGGCGCTTTTTGCTAAAAATAACTGTTTCATAGTTCTATACATAAAGAAGTATGTGTGAGGTAGGGTGAATGCTTTACTTGTGTTTTTTCCGTTTTTTTTTTTTTGTTAACAAAAAAAAAAGGAACATTTCATGTTGAGCAAAGCCAAACAATAGATGGCAAAAAAATACTTTTAAAAATTCCATTTATAGCAACATTTTTGCAGCAATAATTGGAAACATGCAAAGAACGAAATAATCAAATTAATTGCATAGAAAAAAATTATACACAAATTCTTCAATTAACTTATCTAAAGTTTTGTAGCAACACCCACACAGCTGCAGCAAAGGCATTTTAGAAAAAAATAATAAGTTTTTTAGATAATAAATATAATAACAACAGGTATCTGTAAGAGAAAAGGGGTCGTGAGTGAGATTAATTTCTACACAAAGTGCAGTTAATGATTATTAAATTAAATGAAAATTTTGCACAGAAGAAAATACAACAGAATTAAAACCACGATTTCTTTTATATATGTATGCAATGCAATATTTTAAAAATTTAATTTTACATTTATTTGATATGAATATTAATTTAAAATTAATTTTTTAAGTATACATTTTATACATTTTTCTAAGTGTTCCTTTTTTTTTAAATAATTTTAGAAAAATAGTTCATCATGCGACTGGACACAAATTCAAATGAAGATTTCAAAGCGTTGGGTTCCACGTTTTGTGTAAGTCAAAGCCAAATTAAATATTTCAAGGTTTACAAAGCTAAAAATAACTTTAATATTCTTTTTTTTTTTTTTTTTTTTTTTTTTTTTTTTTTTATATAGAAAATAAAACCTGAAAACTTATCCACCTGGGGTGGTTCTGCCAAACAAGATACAAGACTGCCAATAACTGATTATTCAACTTTAGGAGGTCCCCGTCACAATTGCAGTCCCTTTCCCATATCCCGTGATGTCAATAATCGTTTTATTTTATGGTACGAGTATTTATTTACTTCAATTTTCATGGCATAACAAATAAAATCGTTTATTAATTAATGAACTTTGCATTACAGGGATGGCGATATTACCACACTAGAAGTGGACGCCATTACCAACACAACCGATGAGACTTTAACTGAAAGCAATATTGTATCGGAACGTATTTTAAATGTAGCTGGTAATCAATTAAAAGAAGATTTAATTAATAATATAAGAGGTAATGAAATTTAAAATCATAAAAAAACTTAATTTTTTTCCTCATAAAAAACCAAAAATTTAATTTTGCATTAAAAATTCGTTTAAAATAATTTTACAGAATGCCGCACTGGTGAAGTACGCGTCACAAAGGGCTACAATTTACCCGCTAGTTATATATTACATACAGTAGGTCCTGCATATAAGGAAAAATTTAAAACCGCAGCCGAAAATACTTTACATTGTTGTTACAGGTTTGTTGTTTAAAGAATTTTTAAAAATTCCTTTAAGAAATAAATGCATCTCTCCTTCTCTCTCTCTCTCTCTCTTTAATAGAAACGTTTTATGTAAAGCAAAAGAACTGAATTTAAAATCTATAGCCGTTTGCAATATCAGCACCAACTTGAAAACATTTCCAGCTGATTTAGCCGCTCACATTGCTTTAAGTATAACTTTGATTACAAATTTGAATATTGAAAAAGTTTTTAAATCTTTTTACATATTAATTGCAGGAACTATACGCCGTTATTTGGATAAATTTACAACACAAATCGTAATATTTTGTGTTAGTCCTCATGAGCGTGGCATTTATGAGGTATTAGCTCCTCTATATTTTCCACGTGATAATTTAGAGGAACGTAGCGCATTATGGCAGTTGCCAAAGGATATTGGCGGTGAATATGGTGAGCCACAACATCCCGATCGACAAATACGCATTATACGCAATCCACAGCACAGTGTATTAATGCGTCATCAGGGTATGTATGTGTAGGCTTAACAATAACTAATTAAAGAAGAAGAATAAGCAAATATGCCGAGCTTCTTGGGTAATCTGCAGAAGAAACCCAAAGAGAACATTCAGTGTTAAAAAAAATGTATTTTTAAGGGTCACGGAGAGAATTTCGATCTTTTCAGGTTAGAATATTAGGATGTCTTTGCTTTCACAAATTTTTTTACTAATTTCTGTGCCAAATTAACTTGAAATTTCTTTTTTTTTAATAAATTCTACGTGCGCTAATATTTTATTCTTGTAAATTTCTAATTGAGAATATATTTTTGCAAAGAGAACACTTCTAATGAAGAACGCTCTTGCGCAAGTGATTTTTTGGAAGGTTCATATTCTTCAATTGAGTAATGTATTGCCAACAATAACGTGCTACTCGGATAATGGGTCTGATGTCCCATAACTACTGTTAAAGTTGCCAATGTGATTATACATAAAACCGGGAGGGCATAAGCTCGGTGTGGAGTTGCATTGCAAACGAGTGACGTTACTCATAGATGGAAAGAAGTTTAGAGGGCGGGCTATGTCCAAATAACATGAGTTATATAAAGCGGCGAGAGTTTGGGCCTTCAACAAATATTCACGTTAAGCACCGACATATTTTGTCTACTTCTGAGTAGCATCTGCTAAACATCTCTACGATGCTTTGAACGGTAACGGACTATTTTCTTCTGCTCTTCACCTCTGACTTTTTCTCTGCTTCGAAACGCTACCTAGTAAAGCTTTTTGTACTGTCAAGTGCAAAAGTTTTTTTCTCGTCTTCTGAACGCCATCTTTCAGGCCTTTCTGCGCTGTTAACGGTAGATTTTGACAAGCTGCATAACTTTGTAAGAAACAGTAAATGATTCAAAACGGACTCTTTTCTTCTCCTCACTTCTCATCTTCGTTTTCTGATCTGTTTTTGATTGCTACTTTCCAGATCTCTCTATGCTGTCAATTGTGGGAATCAGCCGGCAGTAAATGACTATTCTTGTTTGCTCTTCACTTCTCAATTTTTTTTTTTGCATTTTTTCTCTCTTTGACTTTCCCTAAGTACCATCTCTGTATTCTTCTTCTTTGCTTTTGAGCCTATACAGACATCGGAAAGAGATTCCACCATGGCAGATGTACATTTTTTGCTCTCCTCGTTTCTTCTTCGATATCTGTCAAAATTTTGGTTACCTTCTGTGACGCTCAAAATACATAAAAAAGTGTATAACCGGCTCTACTTTTAATTTAGGAATTTAGGAACAGTATAGTCATGGACCTCACCACTTGAACCCTCTTAAGTCTACCTTTTTTTGCGGCTAGTGTAACCCAACGTAATCTAATTAACCTCTAAGTAATTTCGGTACTACTTATTTTTTATGATCATTTTAATATGACCATTTTTTAATGATTTTTAAATTTCCAAATAAGTGAAACTGGCCTACAAACATATCGCTAAAACTGACTTTTTGCTCATGAACACCATTTTTTTTTTTAATTTTGTTATAACTTTTCAAATTATTTCAAAAAGAAAAGTAAATCTTCCATTAAAAGAAACAGTTTGGGTTGAAAAAAAATATGTAACACAATAACAGATTGTAAAAACTGATATATAAATTAATTATTGACAGAACAAATAAGCAAACATTAAAAACACGTTGATAAGATCCAAAAGAGCCTCAACACTGCTGCTCTCTCTCTTTTCTATTCAATTCCCTACGCCGTATAGACTTAATTTTTCACCTTTTCGATTAATAAGCTGTTGGTTACTGTTGTTGTTCTTGTTGTACTGTCGTTAGTTTGATAAGATTATAATTTAAAAAAAAAATTAATAAAACAATAATTTCTCTTTGAGGTGTTTAAAATTAATATGAAACGAGTCACAAGTAATTTTAGTTTCAATCCGATTTATGGACAAAACGAGCTAAGCGCATTTTTTAAGTTGATAGTAATCAGTTTTTAATTAAAATTAAAATATTTTATTGTTGCAGTCTTAAATTTGAATAAATTTTTTATAAAAATAAAAAAAAACAGTGAGTGTAAATAAATCAAAATTAATTTTATTAGTCACTGACAATATTCACAAGAAATGGATCCATTGAAACAGTTAAGAAACAAATTGAATGGCAGAACCTACAAGAGTGAAATCCAGAGTAAGAATATGGCATTTGATATCGGAGAAAATTTTAATGGAATTTAACATTTAGAAATTTTATACGATATTGAATGCATGAGCATTATTTTAATCACTAATTTAATGCTCTATGAATATTTAAATTGATTTTTTATTAAGATGTTTAAATTTTCTTGGTTGTCTGATTATCTTAATCCTATCAACAGGGGAGGGGCTTTTCCAAAAATTGAACTTTATCATCCATTCAATTCTTTAATTTTTAATTGTCACATTTCCTTATAAAGAAATCGAAAACTCTACGAAACTCTAAATATTCACCTAAATTGTTTATGTGCTTTAAGGTAGGTCAAGGGCATAAGCTCGGTGTGGAAAAGTTTCTCTATACACTCTCGGTCTAATAAAAATAAAAAAAATAGACAGCACGTGGACTTTCTTTTCATAGTCCTAGAACAATTCTGTTGGTTAAAGCTAAATGCTAACAAAAACTTCTTTAATATAATTGTATTGAAAACAAAAACCAATTTTCGCGTATTGTTTTTGTTTTCAATACAATTATAGGAAAAAGCTTTTGTTCGCATTTAGCTGAACAGGCAATTAATTCATGCGATAGGCTACAGTCAAAAAGACACATTAACTCCAAGCGTATTAAGTTAGAGGGCTCCTAACAAGACATTTTAGGCTCAATTATTACTTGAATGAAATTGTTGTATTACAGAATGATTCCTGTCAACATCTAAATCCTTCCTGAGTGGTGAAAAGACACAAAATAAGCTAGCTTAGGTAGAGGAATACTGGCCAAAACCAATGCTATGAGAAACGTATCGCATTCCTAAAAGAACTTTATTTAGAAGGAGTAACTTTCAAATAAGACTTAATGAGTTTACGAAATTGGCTAGAAACTTAATGAACTGTACGAAATTTAAGAAAAGTTTAGGATTGTTTAGGTTTATTTTGTATATCGGGAAGCTTTTATGGCCCATCCTATTTAAAAATTGTGTTTGCCTAGAAGCAATTTTATAAGGCATACGCAACGGTAGAGAATCACTTACAAAGCGTATTGCCAAAGATTGCTTATTTTATGTATTAAAAAAAATCCATAAAAAAACTATTTAAATTGTTCTATAGAAAAGGGGGTAAAAAATGGACATGGCCAGTACAAAAGTAAATGGCGATACAGATTATGAATGTACCAAGTTTAAGAGAAATGCATTGGAAAACATAAAATTGTTTTATGGAAAAAAAAACAAACAGAAAAAAATTCTCATATTAACAGGAGTTTTTTTTTTTTTTTTTTTTTTTTTTGATTTTTTTCACTATTTTATGCCAAGAGCAACGTCGATGTAGACGCTAAATCGAACGATATACATTTTATTGTTTGTTAAAAAATCATAAGCACATACACTTTATCAGTTCTAGTTATAGAGCATATTTGTGTATGTTAGGTCAGATTGCACACAAAGGGGCAATCTTCCGATATGGCCCTTTGTGATATCTGCATAAAAAGAAAATGAAGAAAGATGGCAATACATTGTATGTCAAAGAGACAAGGGGTAGAAAAATAAATAAAAGTAAGGAAATAGTAGGAAAAGAAGAAAAGTACCCACTGCCGACCCCTATAGTAGACAGTGCAGTGAGATGCTTTAGGTGGCGCTCCTCGAAAAGAAGTTTTCTCCAGGGCAGGTCAAAGGTGGAGAAGGTGAACCACACTTTCTTCCTCCTCCTCGTCTAGAGAACTTCCACAATAGGCATACTTCTTGCATGGTTACCAAAACTGCAATGAGTTTTCATCAAGTGGGCTCTCTGGTGTCCCAGTTAATCTGTGCTGCGATTACTATCCAGCCTGCTTTAAATCTTGCTTGCTGTATTGCACCTTCATTAATTCTGCCATATCTAATATATTTATGTAAAAAACAGTGCAAATAAACAGCATTTCTTTCAGTTAATTTTTTTTTTTTTTTTTTTTAAATACATCATGTCAAAATAATTCCAATAGTAGTAAAAAAAACCTCCAAAATGTCATTAAAAAAATTTAAATCGCAGAGAAGACAAATTTTAATTGACTTCGTTCAATGTATTGAATTTTCAAAAGTTGATTTGAGTTTATGAACTTGTGTAGTTGAATTAAAAATCCCAAAACTGTCTAATCGGCTACCATGGAATTTAAAAAAAAAACAACAAAATTGTATTTAAACTCAGCTGCCTTTCTTTATACCCCCTAACATATGCTTCGCATCTAAATTCATTAAATCAATGCTCAACAATGCTATTCTCTCTAAGTAAGCACACACACACACACACACCCTTATGCAGTAACAAACGAAGGTGCAGAGAACCCTGCAGGGAAATTGACTGACAATAATAAAAAATTCATATTAAATTTTAAGAACTTTGGACCAAATCAACTGGAAACTGCAGAATTTAAAACAGATGATGTCAAATTGGCAACATATTGGTGTCAAAATGACAACATTTGGTGTCGAAGTGATACTATACGGTTGTTGAAATGAGTTAATAGTGTTAATAAATGGGAAATTTGACAATATATTGTTGTCAATTCAACAACGTTAGCTAATAAGTTGACAATATGCGTTGTCAAAAAAGAAAAATCTGAGCTTTTTTTCTAAGTTCTCAAACAACCATTGTCGATTTGTAGAAACAATTAAACAATTAAAAACATTCCTTGTCAATAAAATAGATGATGTCAAATGATTACTGATATTGCAATGCAAATTTTGCCTCAGAGCAGAGTCTGACTCGGTCATACATGGCAAACATGTGGATCAGTCAAAAAGACCTCTGCAGATTATGTAAGGAAGAGATGAAGATATAACAAAACACGTAGTGTGTCACTGTAATATTATAATTTAGACCTGTTTTCATCGCTACGTACAAACCTCTGATACGGCGGACAAATTATTTAAAAAAGTCTTTGAATTGTGTTATGACTTAGGTAAAATTTGTAACTTGAGGAGTAATGCCACAATATGTCTATTCTGGCCGAAGTGATCAGCTGACTTGCTCCTACTGCTGATTCTTATTCTAATACATGCGGTGTATAAGAGCCTCTTTATTTACTGCCTGCCTCTATTAGATAACAAAATCTCAGGAAATTGTAGTTGAATAAAGAGAGAATTTTTTTTATATTTTATAAAGACAAAACTTTTTTTAATAAAATAGTTTTTTTGTTTAATTATTTTATTGATTTTTTTTTTTTTTTTTTGTAAATCTATCTCTGTTTTTGCAATTTAATGTAACTTTCTTGCTTAACTCAACACACCGACTGTTTTAGTTTAATTAATGTCACAGTAATGATAATATTCTGTTCTGCGGTAAGCAGTACATAAACAACAAAATAACGTAACACAGCTTTTCTATCTTCTTAATCTTCAGTATTTCAGTCAGTGTGTTATCAAATAACAAACTTTTTTTTAACATAAAAAAAAATTCAAGAAAAATAAACTGTTTTAATGTTTTTTTGCCAAGAGTTTATTCTTAAGAAAACATTTTTATAAATTAAAATTAAGTGCGGAATTTTAAAGTGACAATTGTATACAAAATAAATAAAAAGAAATATTTTTAATAGAAGACAAAAGTGTAGTCGATGTTTCAACATGATTAACGAATCATTTCAATTTTCCTGTAATTCATCTTTGAATTTTATTTAAAATATTAAACTACCAAATTCATAAAACAAATATGTTTAATAAAGGCTTACTAAGCTAAATTTTCAAAGCAGATTTTATTTATAAGCCTTTTTTTAAATAAAAATATTTTTTAATGAATTTGACCGTAAAAATAATTCTAAAACATTCGATGTCGTATGAAACTGATGAAAATTTTATTAATTGTTTTGTGTGAATTAATTTTTTCTTTGTAAATTTGAACGTTAATATTTTGTGTAATAAATTCATTTTACTTTTAAATTACAAGCAGTCATTTTAGAATTAAAAGAAAATCCTTTTTGCATTCAGAAACTAAAATAGAACACAGACATTTATCAATGGTTGTTTCTGTTAGAGTGCCCTTTTTAAAATTTATTATCATAACTTTTTTGTGCAAGTGGCAACTCTGAAATTTGACAGCTGTCACATATATTTATTACGATTATTAAATATGTAGCGCTCTGTGAAAGAACAATTCGTTTAAGGGGTACTGGAGCACAAAACTATGTCAGTGCCTCAAAAAAAATCATCTTTTCCATGAGAAAAATTTAGCTACAATGAGCAAATGTCTGGTCCTAACTTTGGCCCGCTGAATAGTCATTGCAAATTTCATATAAATTTCTTATCAATCAAATATAGAGTTGTAATAAACGAATTTTTTAATTGTGACGACAGTTTGATAGATAAATATAGCGGTATTGCAGCTCGAAATAAGTAAATTTTAGGCTATACTTAAAAAAAAATTTAGTAATTTTTGGTAAAAAAGTGGAAGAGATCTTCATTCTGCAGCATGTTTGAAATTTAACAAAAAAAATCTGTTGGAAAACAGAATTGTCATCATTGCTTATTGCATATTTTCTTCATCATTTTATCATAATTTTTTTTGGTTAGGAAGTTTTTGTCTGATGTACGAGTATATCCACATCAGAGAAACCTTGTGATCACCCCTTATTTTTTTCCTATTGGGGGCGCTCAGTTGATCTTAACCTAACCTAAGTTTTTTTATAAGAATTATAAGATTTTTTAATATTTGAAACTTGAGAGTTGCATCCAACTTAGTATGTTTGAGACCGAGCTTGATATCATTTGAGATCGGCTGAACAAATTGGATGCAAGTCTACAGATACAGATAGAGTTTGTGATGTTTTGATATCATTTTTTTTTTCTGTTTGTGAAAAGTAAATATTTATAAATAAAAGTTTTTATTAAGAGAAATTATTTTAAGAAATTTAGCGTAAAAGCAAAACAAAATTAATTAATATTAAATAAATAAATAAATAAATTATAATACTTCAATTTTTTATGTATAAAAATTTATAAATATTTCGTTAACTTTGGTAAAATATTTTTGTTTTATTTTCAGCTGACGACGATTCCGATAATTGCCCGCACGATTTTGAAGGTGGTGGCTCAGATCTTGAATACGGTGTATCAGATTTGAGTGGTTTAAATCTTAATTCATACAGTGGTGGCATGCAATCGCAAATACAGGTATAGAATTCAAATCCATAAACTTTTAAGCATTTACGTTTTTACAATGTTTACAAGGCGACCATAGCGCATCAGAAAAAAAATTGTGATTGTGCAGTCTTTTATTTTACAGTGTGTTTAGAGATTTTTTCTTTTATTTATTACGAAATAAATATCAAACGAAACTACAAGTTCTGTTTTTATTTTTATTCCTATCAGTCCTGCAATTATTATTTTTTTATTTTCATTTAAATTTATTTCTTTACTTCTTCCCTTTTCAAAATATTTTAAAAATGTATTTTCTTATTTTTTCATGTTTGAAGGCCGACTTAGATCGTCAACATTTATTGGGCAACCGACCCAATAATGGTGTTTTTGAAAGTGTTGTTTCCAATGGCATTGAAGGCTTAGAGCATCAAGAACGGTAAGTCAGAGTTTTACTAAAATAAAAAAAAAGACACAAGCTCATTACAACTATATTGTTCCGCCATGAAACTAAATATTTACTTAAGCTGAAATCTTATTGAAAAAAACTCATTTAATAAGTAACAAGTTTTTTGTGCGTCATAATTGTGTAGATTTACTTGGAAGAAAATAAAATGTTTTTCATTATTTAGCTTCTAGGTTTTGTTTTAGATTTGTTAATTAAATGTATTCGTCTGCCTGTCTATATGTATTTACGCTTTATGATTTTTTGACGAATATTAATTTCATTTGTGCCCACAAAAACGCTGTAATTACATTTTCAATTACAAAAGCAAAAACAATAGCAAACAAAAGAAGAGAAACATTTCGTTATTAAAATGAAATCTAATGAATGAATATTTAATTCCGTAAACTAAAATTTCTTAATAACGGCTCCAGCATGTATTAAAATTTTAAATGGGCAGAAAAAACCTCGCATTGCGCTGTTAAATTTCACAAGTAACTACATGTTACCGGGTAGATAGTCAAAAATTAGAGCTCTGCAAGAAATACATTTTTTTGTGTTGCTTGAAAACAATTGTGATACAAAGATAGATGAAAAGTTATACCGAATAAGCTTTAACTAATTATGTTTGGGGTTAATTAAACTTTTTAATTTTAAAAAATTTCCACATTAATTAAATTTTTTAATTAAATCAATTAAAACTTTAATTAATGAAGATAATTGAAATTTTACTTGAATCCAGTAAAGTAAATCAATTAAAAATTTAATTAATGATTAATAAAGTTAATTAAACTTTTTAATTGAATCAATTAAATATTTAATAATTGGTTATTAGAATTAATTATTATAAAATTGTATGTGAATCTAGTTAATTGCTTAATATTTTTAATTGAATCAATTAAATAATTAATTTTTGATTAATTAAATCAATTAAATACTTAATCAATATGATAAAATCTCTTGGTCGAATTAAAAATAATTTTAAGGATTAAAAATTTAATTGATTGAATTAACATAGAAAAGTGTTACATAATTGTTTACCTGTGCAGCCTCATACCTGTTTGAGCGTAAAGTGAATATTCGTTAGACTTACTCTACCACACCTTGCGGTGAAGAGGGCCTGTAGCCTGAAAATTACTTCACATGCTACAGTCTATCAGCATCTCTCTTGGACATATAGGCAGAAAACTGATTTCTGAGTCGAATCAAAAAATAAAAAAAGTATAAATTTCGTAGGACACCCTTTCGTCAGCTTAGTAATTTTTTTATATTTTTTGTGCAAACTGTAATACAAAACTTAAAATGAATTTTAAGAAAAAAACCGCAACTACCAGTTGAAAAACATATAAATTTAGTTTTGATAACAATCAAATTCACTGAATATTAACAGCAAAATTTGTATAAAATTTTGCACGTTCGCTGACGGCAGACGTTGTTTACAAATTCTCATCACACCTATTTTTTGTATTTTTTGTGGGCCTCCTCCTCATTCATGCTGCTGCTACTGCTATTGCTTGGTGCTCATTGATATGAAAAGAAGATCGTGTGTGAGCAATTCACAAAAAAAAATTTTTTTAATAAAATTAAAAAAAAATTTTTAATACAGTTTACCTCTAAAAATAATTTAAATTGGTTTTTTTTAAAGGTGTTACTTGAAGGTATATTGCTTGCATTTTGTTTATCAAGGAAACGCTTCTTTCTTTATTTTATTTTTTTACTTTCCAATAACAATTTTAGTTTATTTTTAGACTTAAATGACACTAAAATAGAATAATTTTGTACCATGTCCTTCACCCCCCGCCACAACTGGCTTCACCAAAGGCCATTTCATAATGAAAATTTCAATAAACAAAAAAAATGTATGTAGAATTTCTATAGAAAGAAAAAAAAAAAAAAAAAGTTATTGGGGTCATGACTAACTGTCTTTATGACGAAAGCAATACACAAAATGTAGCTGAATAACACTGACGTCACCAGTCACCCTTTTATTTAATTAAAAACAACAGAAAACCGGTGAACTTAATTCAAAATTTATTTAACGTACCAGAAGGTATGTCAAAACACCCTCCCTCCTCCCACACCTTCCCTTACATTATTACTTTAACATTTCGCCTAATGATAAGAGTCTGTTTTGTACTCAGGCCAAAGAAAACAAAATATTGAAACATTCAAGCGCATTACGTACATTTCTAATGCTACTATTAATAGATAGTTTTTTTTTTATTTTTTTTATTCAATAACAAAGTCAAAGTTTAATTATGAATTTCATAAATTGTTGAATAGTCATGCCATGGCTCGTGTTTCCCATCCAACGTTATTTTAATTATTATTTTTTTTTTTTTTGCATTAAAAATTCTACACGTTTGACTTTCTCTCGACTCTCTTTTAGGCAATTAGCATGAAGGTGTGAGTATTTACATAAATAATTACAACTATTTATCCATTTAACGAGTTTTTTTCTTAACATTTTTGTTGTGTTAACTAAACCTCATTAGACGTTACGTTATTATATGAAGCCGTAATGGCTAATACGTAAACCATAAGCCTTTATCATTATCAACACTTGGATAAACGCAAAATTTCTTACATGTTTTATGAGGACGTCGAAGTACAAAAATCATGAATCCTTCAGTTTCTAAGGATAATTTTTCTAATTTTTTTTTCTTTTTTAGTTTTAAGATGTTGTTAAACAGGTTGCTTTAGTTATGTTAACACAACCGATTAGCGCTCATATCGCATTCTTGAAAATTTTGCGTTAACAGAAAGAATGTTAAAAGAGTTGCTACACTGAAAGAATTATGATCGAATGAAATGATTTCATTAAAAATGTTGTACTAAGTAATTTTTCTAAATTTTTCCTTGAGAATATCATGGAAAATAATTAGAATTTTGCACACCAACATAAATTCGAACTAAGTACGAATAAAGATAAAATTTTTTTAATTTTAAAAAATTTTTAAAGTCTACGTTATTGAATTTTTTCATATAATTTTTTCACAAATTTTATTTTAAAGTCTACACCAAGTTTTTTGAATAAAAGGGTTAATATATATATAATATATAAGTCTTGTATAACAAAAAAATTCAGTAAACCATAATTCCTTATAGTCCCTCAGTTTTTTTACTCGGTAAAATAAAATTTTCTTAAATTGCAACAACTGTTTGTCTGTTTAAGAAAGTAAGTAACTAAAAATTACTTGTTAGAAACAGAATTTTTTTCCGGACAAAAATTTTTTATATCAAATTTAAAGACTCTCGCATACATTTTTTTAACCCTTCTGAGTGAACACTAGGCTCTAAGCAATGCTATTCCTAAGCAGTAAGCTTAAGTTGGTTTTATACACTCAAAAAAATTTTTTTTCTTTTAATGAATTTGATCATAATATCAATTAAAACGAGCTAAAGAAGAAGTTCATTAAATTAAAGAATATCATAGTGCCTTCCTGTCGCGTTATTAACTAATGGTACAAAGCCGGTAGCAAAATGATATACTTAACTAAAATGCGAATATAAGAAGTAAACCTTGGCACTAAGAGCTGATAAAACATTGTACTCAAAATAATAATAAAAAACACAGACATGGTTTAATAATTTTTAATTTTACTTCTTAAAACAATTAATAAAAAATGTTTAATTGCTCTTGCTTCTGCAAGATAATATAAAAATATTATTTTCTGAAAGTTACAGGGTGACAGATGAATTATGATACAAGAAATTCAAATAACAATAATTTTTTCTTAAATCATATCTTTGTTTCAATTGGTAGAGAAATTTATTTTATTAAAAGAATTTAATTGCCCTTTGAAACAGGCATGGTCAGCATGTTACCTATAACTGCTTAAAAAATTTATATAGAAATCGTTTACTTCAAATCATATAAATTTGGTGTTGTTATTGTATAATCTTCCAGGAAAAGTCTGCTGCATTTGAGTCTGTGGACCAGAGATGCCAGAGAATTGAATTTAAATAATTTTATTGCTTAAATTCCAGTTGAACATTCAAGCTTGAGAGCTTTTAACTGTATTAAGTCTTCATTTAATAAATAAATAAAAAGGTCTTATAGAGTTTACAATCTTGGCTTATTAATTTGTGCTCTGCTTTATTAATTATTGTTGAAAAAAGATATTCCATCATTTGACAAACCCATTAGCATTGCCAGATTATATTAACCCAATAGATACACTAGCACATGGTACTTATTACAAAAACAAGTTTAAATATTAATGCAGAATAATCACAACTACTGTTGACTGATAAAAATTTCTAATCAGAATGTTTGGTGTGAATTGTATAGCAACTGCTATAGCACAAATTTTTTTTTTTGGATAAGGCCAACAGTGCCCTGAAGCTCTCTTTAGATATACAATCCAAATACGAGTTTTATTATATAAATTTTCCATTTTTACTAGATTTAGATCACGATCTAACATATAAAATAAAAAATTTAACTGATAAACTTTCAAAGTTTATCTCGAACTAGTTTTTTTTATGAGATGTTCAATAAGGGAAGAACAACTCTCTTGTATTCAAATGAAAATAAACGATAAAACCACTTAAATATAAAGAATTTGCTTTGATAGATGATACAACATGTAGTTGTTCAAATGTGCCTTAGAATTTTTGTTAAATTTAAAAAGAGACCCCACATTTTGGATATTTGCCTCTAAAGGAATACTTATTTCAATTATTTACTTTTAGTTTAATATTAGCAGAAATTGCAAAAACATATTTCAAAGCAAACAAAATATTTTTTAATAAATGTTTATGTTGACCTAATTTAATTGCACACACATGTTGATGTAAATAGCAAATTTTGTTTGGCTATTAAAAATTGTTTTGATGGCCTGCTTGGCCTTAAACAACATAAACATAATGAACATGACTGTATTTATATTACAGACAAATTTTTTAATTTCACAAAAAAAGCGTACCTATGTGTGTGTAAGCAATAGAATACAGAAAATGTATGATTCAAACAATTTTGCTCAAAATGTTCTTACACTAAAAAATTAATTTAATTTTAGTCAGGGATGGACAAGTGTTAAAAGATTAATGGCGTATTAAGAGCCACAACAACCAGGCCACCCGTCACGCCCAGAAAGGTTATTTGTTTTCTATTGAAATATTTTTAAAATAAAAAGTGTCCCTATAGAAGTGCACTTGTTCATTTCATTCCGCAATAAATCAATATTTCCATCTGTAACTTAAGCGGTAAAAAGCTTTGAAATTATTATCTTTATTTTAATTTTAAAAAAATATAGTTTCCAAATTTGCTCGAAATGTGCTTATACATTTTCATTCAGCACTTTTGCTACAATTGCCAAATGGCTTTAAATTATTTCTGTTTCAAAATGTTTTTTTTTTTTTACACAAAATCAAAATTATCTTTTTAAATACAAAAATTTCATAAATTTATTTTTAAATATTTTGATTTTCTCTTGCTTGTTAATTTTACGTTTCAATGGAAAATTACGTTTTATTTAAAAATTGTTTTCGTAGAACTTTTCAAAATAAAAATTGAATTTCCTTTGCAGATTTTGTACCAATGCCTCGGATGTTTTTTGTATGATTCATCTGTAGTATTAATTAAAAAAAAAAAAAAAAAAAACTTTCAAATTAAGGAAACAAATAAAAATCAAATAGCGGATGCTTTAATTACAAGTTTCACATTTTTTTAATGATAATAAAAATCACTGATATACTGGCAGAGTGTTAAATTTTAAAAATATATATTTTGAGGGAAAAATTTTGAAAATGACAGGCTTTTACTAGTATCTAATAAAATCACATACTGCAAATCATTATCCTCATAATCTCAGGATCATAATAAGCTGACAGATTGCTTGGCTAACGGTAGGCTTATCACTATTAGAAATAAAACTGATTTCTCTTGTTCAAACTACAATTCTTAAAATAATGTAAACCGTTGACTGGACTCATATAAGTAACACGGCTTATCACCAATTTCTCAAAAAGCCTTTACGCTCAATAAGTGTAATCTTTAACATCTAAAGGGATGATTTACCTTTCACTTTAATCTTAAATATCGTCAGTATCGAAATTTGTTGAACTAGTCTTTTCAGGTTTTTTTTTCAAAAAAGAAAATTTTCCCTGTAAAAAAATTTTGCGGAATATTCATAATTAGACTTTTTGTGATCAGGTAACCTCCATTAGCTACATTAAATAGTTTGCATTATAACTCTATAACAACAACTATATATTTTTCAATACAAAAGAGTCACTCCAATATTTTACTCACGCACGCTCAATTATGCTACTTTTATTTTTCCTCATTCAAGCATGATAAAGTGAATAAAAAGCAAATAAATATATTTAGTATCCATAAATATATAATTTTATAACCATAAACAGTCACCCAAAGGTCGACTCATGTCACTTTTACTTTTTCTCATCATAAAAAGCATTTAGTTTATACAAATATTTTTAGCAGAAGCAGTCACACATAATGCCAGTCACTCATGGTATCAATAAATATATATTTTTCAACAACAGACAGTCACGCAAATGCTGTGCACATGCTTAACACTCATGTAAATTTTATTGTTCATCATACATGTGTCTTAAAGTGAATAAAAAGCAAAATAGTAGTAATAAATACATATAGTTTGACACAAGACAGTCACGGAAAAATTCCACTCACGTAACTTTTATTTTTTTTCATTCATTTATTATAAACAGAATAAAAATCAAATAGTAGAAATATATGTATATAATTTTTTAACAGAAGCAATATAACTCACACACGCTAGATCATAGCAACTTTATTTTTTTCCTAAAATCATGTACCACAAAGTGAATAAAAATCAAAACGTACTAAAAAATATATGTATATGTTTTTGACACAAAACAGCTATGCCTAATACGACTCACGAAGGCTCACTAATAACAATTTTTAATTTTTTTTATAGATATATAATATTGTAGATAGAGTGATTAATAAGCACAAACATATTTTTTTTTTTTTGTAACTCAAAACAGTCATGCCAGAGTTCCACTCACGTGCGCTCACTTATGTCACTTAAAATTTTTTTAATGCCTGTGAATGTAAATAAAAAGCAAAAAAAGGCAATAAATATATATTTTTTAATACAAGACATTCACGGTTAATACCACTCACGCACGCTTGCTCATGTTATTTTTATTTTTTCACATACTCATACATCATAAAATAAATAAATTCAAAAAAAAAAAAAATTAAAATGGTTTAGAATCAAGCCTAGTTAAGGCACATACACTTCATATTTGCAATACTTTTTATAAAATAAAATAAATAAGTTCAGAAAATAATTTTTCTTCTGCTTAACAAGCCAAACGACTATACGCTCTCATGCGTATTTTTCTAAACAAAAAAAAATTGCTAACCCATATCTTAAAACGCATATTTTTTATGTTTATTTACAATTAATTAAGGTGTTTTTGAAGAAAAAATTTTTCTTAAAAAATTATTTGTATCAAAAAATTTGTCTTATCAGTTGCGAAATGAATGATATAAATGATGCTGCTCTAAAATTGTCCCTGACTTGTTGCGTTTGTAATTAAAATATGGTTAACATTTTGTTCTACAAAACAATAATTTTATTTAAATTTTCATAAATTTTAACTCAACACAAGTTTTGTTGACATTTGCTAAGAGTTATCTTGAATGCTAATGTCGTCGTATCACGTGTTAAAAAATTAACTTTTTTTTATATTTGTGTTTAATTTATTTTCTTATTTATTTATTTTTGAAATCTTTTTTTAATTGTTAAAAAGAAAAGATTTATAACAAAGCAAAAAAGAACCCTGATTTCTATTAAGGTTGACAGGGTACCAGGTAGTCTTTTTTTTTACGGATCAAAAAAAATGTTGTTTGCCAGTATGTTTTTTTTTGTCATATATTAATACGTAAGAATTTGTATGCAGTGTTTGGTTCTCTGGTGCTTAAGCAGCTCATCAAATTTTTTTTTTTTTTACTTTTTATTGGTGCTTGACAGAGATAGTCAATCGAATTTCGGTCAAGAAAAATAATGTTTTTAATTTAGTATTTTCAAGCTTAAGAGCAGTGTTGCGATTTAGTAACTTTTCTTACGAACATTCGTATCGAAAAAACAAAATATTCGGTACATTACAAATCGTTATTTGCGATCATTATTTATGTGCTGTTAGCTTCTTCGCAAACTTCAACAAACAATGCAGCTTAAGACGAAGTATTCCATCATGATAAAATAAAAAATGATTGACGATTTCAGACCTACGGAAAATATTAGCAGAAAACATTTCCACTACAATACAAGAACTACAAGAGCCTGGGCAATAAGTAATATTGATGTTAATTATAAAAATTTCTTTGCCAATAATAGCTGGTCTATATATAAAAATCAAATTTCATGTTTCATGTCTTTTCCATGCTTTTCAGTGAGTGCTAAAAATAAATTTGAATATAAACAAAAATCGAAATATGCTCAATAAACAACACGCTATTTATTAATATTTTTTGAATTATTTTCTGGTGATGAATATTTTTAAAAGTGTTTAAAAATATATTTAAAATAAAAATTGTTTATGAAAGAAAAAAATTATGAATTAAATAAAATCAAACAAATAAAATTTAAAAAGAAAAACGAGGATAGAAAATCAGTAAATTAATTATAAACATTCAATGAAATGCAATAAATTTAAAACAATAACAACAACAACGAAAACAATAAAATGTATAGCACAAGGAATTATAATAAATATTTAATACAGTAACTACAAAAATTGACTCACTTTTTGGAGAGCACCAAACTAAAACGACTGCGCGAAAAATTAATACTTTTTGCTGTTTGAGTGCAGGGTAGTCAAGTTTTATTTCACATTTTAAAATGTTATATTGAAAAAATCTCCAATAATAGAAGAAATAGAGTTATATTAGATAGTTTTTTAAAGTTTATTCAGGGGTAAACAATTAGTAGAAATTTGTTAAATGATTTAAAAATTTTAGATTTTAAAGTTAAAAAATCTGAATTTTAACTAATAAAACGTATCAAGTAAATTTCTTTGGAAAACAAAATTTGGATTGATAAAAACCTAATTAAAATTCTTTTGTTAGAAGTAGGCGTATACGATAACTTAAAAGTGGGCGTAAATGTGGTCGATAAATTTTGTTGGAAAACAGAATACCTATTAGATAATCACAAAAATTAACAATTAAAATAAATGTTTTTATTTATAAGTGTAGAGAAACATCGAATTTTTAATAAAGAAATTTTATAAAATTTTAAAAGAAAATAGATAAAGCTTGAAAAATTCATTTTAACTCAAAGTTTCAGAAATATCCAATAATTAACATAAAATATTGCAAGTTAACAAGTTCAAAGTAGCTAAGCCCTGCAAGACACAATGGAAATTCATCGAAAATTTACTAAATTTATATTGATTTTTTATTAAAGAATATATACCATTTCCATGTAATTTTTTTTCAATTGCAAGGGGTGTCTCAGTAAGATTTTACTTTTTAAGTTTAATGTAATTTTTTTATGCAAATGGCAGCTCTTAAACTTGCTAGCTGTCATATATACTTCTTCCGATTATTAAAAATGAAACGCTTTATGGAATAACAAATCATTATGATTGTGATGGAGCAAAGTGAAAACAATGCCAATTGTTCGATAAAAAATTATCTTCTCCGATCAAGCACATTTCCATGTGAATGGCTTTCTTGAATGCACAAAATTCTAGAATTTTAGGCTCACAGAAAATCCTCATGAAATCAATAAGAAATAAAATCATTTATTTGTCGTTTGTTAGTAGTCGTATCACTTCAGAACGGCTAGACCGACTTGTCTAATTACTTTTTGTTCATCCTAACCCAACTTTAATAAAGAAACATTTACCACACAAATTTTTATTTTTATTTTTAAATTTACATAAAATCGGAGAAGAGCTGAACCGATTAGTCTAGTAAGCCAAGTGATACTGAGAAGACAAAAATTAAGAGATATTAACGTGTTAGAGAGAGATCGATACCGAAAACAAATTGTGCGTTTCGCTCTAGCACACTTCTTGATATGAACCACCGGAAATAATTTTTGACAGGAGGAGCCTCAAAAGCTTTCTGAAATGTTATTATTTTTATATTTTTTAACTTACCTAGTTTTCTTATATCACGGTAGTAATCTAATTTCTGTTTTTATATAAAAAACAACTCTTTACACTTACTTTTTTAGCTATAAAAAAAATTAAACTATCAAGTAAAATTTCGTTTGTGTGAACTCAAGATCATAATTCAAGTTAAGTTCGCTGGAATTACCAGGGCCCAAAACATCGCATTCGATATCGAACGAAGTCCACTGAAATTTTCCTTTTTTTGTATGAAATAATTGAAAAACTTCGAAAGATAAAGAATGCCGTAATTTGGCCATAGGCTTAAAAACTGACAACCTCTAACTAAAAGTTGGATTGGTAGCTATAGTGTTGTGAAGTATGAGTATAAGCCAATCACGGTTTTCTAAATGGCACTCTGCTTATGGTGAAAGGAAAGTACTAAGGATAAGACCTTTTGATACCAGATATGTCAATGATTCTGATTGTCAATGACAATTACTGCATCTCAAGATAATGCATTGCTTGAAAATCAGAGCTTTTGCCATGGTAAATTGTATGTAGCCTGTTCCGGTGTAGGAACACTTTCAGCATTATGTGCTTACTCGCCAAACAACAAAACGAAGAATTTCGTTTATCATACAGCATAGAAATTAACGAAAAAAAATATTTTTTATTTCAATTGGTTACCTGATATCTATTTATCACTGAGAATGTAAATAAAACACCTTAAGATTCATTATAATTGCAAATGTTAATAAAACATGCCCCAAATGACCATTCACGTTATTTTTTCTCTATAAATAAAATTTGGAGGCAAAAATGAGGTAAGCTGAATCGAAAAATTTTCTTTAAATTCTGTTTAATTTCATATCTTAATATTTTTTCACTAAGTTTGAGTAAATTTTACTTTTTTTTTTTATAATTTTTTTACTTATATTACTCTACTAGATATTTTTGCCCGGTCTCGACCGTCCTGGTTTTTTATTACGCTAGTCTATTATATATATCAAAGGCAATAAAAGTATTTATTTTGATATAGATCAATTTGTTACTAAGAAATATGTACGAGTATTAGAAATAAATTATCAATTTCTATTGTAATTATGGTTCACTACTCACAAACATTCGGCTTTATAATATTAGTAGCATAGAAAATCCACTCGATAAAATAAAGCTTAGTTTGCACTATGCATTTTATGTTGCTGCAAAGAGAGAGAGAGAGAGAGAGAGAGAGAGAGAGAGAGAGAGAGAGTTAGAAAATAAAGATTGCCCTGTCCGTACGTCTGAAATTCTCTTTTAAAACTGTAAAAAAAGATGTTTAGGTTACTTAAATGTGTAAAAGAACTGCCAAATAAAAATAATTTTAAATAAATAGAATGAACGACAGAGTTGCTGCAATAAAAACTGCTAGTATAAACTGAAACTATTTTATAAAATTTGTTTAAATTTTTTTATCTATCAGACAAGTTCACTGAGAAGTTTTCCAGATTAATTAAAGTGTTCTGATTACAAAAATATCACTGACTTTTCTCTAGCAGCTCAATTTTTTTAATTACAGACAAGTTATTTCATACAGTTACTGCGGTTGAATAATAAAAATGTTTTTTTTTTTCTAAGATTTCGACTAAGTTTTCAGTAGTAATCAAACATCATATGTACGTCCCACCTTCCTAAGAAACGTGCTTCCATTGACAAAATCGATCTAAATGAGTATGTATATGTGATGTAGTATGATGCCCATGTTACAGCCGAAATGTTTTAAGTTGGACAACATATCGTTAACTATTGGAAAATAGTCTCCCAATTTATGACTCGTGAAATTATTGTTGAGTAAATGTTTTTCTTTAAAACGAAATGCCAAAATTTCGGAACATTCTTTCGATAGATTCAAATCCCTTACTAAGTCGTTTAACTCGCTTTGATTGAATGGTTGAGAATTTAACTCTTGACTAGGTGTGAAATCAGAGTCAGATTTATATACTTCTTCTTCAATTTCCATGTTGTCAAGGGCACAACAGGTTGATGATGTGGATAGCACGTGTAATTGGAAACGAATACAAACACTCTGAAAATTTTTTATTAAACAAACATGCAAAGATTTATTTTTTTTATAAAAATAAATTAAGCTGTGCTAGATTTTAACCATTAAAAATAAAATAAATCGTTATAAGAAAAGAAAAAAACTTATAACTGCAACAAAATCTTATCACTTGTCAAAATGTTTGTCATACAAAACGTTTTGTTAGTCCTCCCTGCAATGTCTTATCTCTAGTTTATTTATTAAAAACAAAAAAAAAACACATTTTTATTAAGTTTATGATGTTACTTACAAAAATAAACTTTAACAACTGCCACCCCCAAAATGTCTTAGTAAACAGTTGGCAACACTAAATGAATCATAGAATGGAGAGCGATTAACAACGCATTTGAAAAATTGTCTTCAACACAAATGGATGCATAAGTAAATTTAGTCGATAAACAGCCACGTTTGTAAACGGTCGATTTTTTATTGTTATAAAACAAACAGTGATAGAGAAAAAGAAAAGAAAACAAAAAAAAAAACAAAAATCAAAAACAAGTGCAACAAATTTTTCTTTTAAGAAAGAAAAGGAGAATTTAATTTTGTTAAAGCAAAAGCTTAAATCTTTTTTATTGATTTTTTTTTTAAATTTAAGAAAATTAAAAAATATTTTTTTTTCACAATTTAACGAGAGTATTAAAAGGCCAAATTTTACAGCCAAGAAAATCGATTATTTAAATAGAACAAAATTTAAGGAAAATAACAAACACACTCCCACCCCTTTGTGATAATTGACTGTCCTAAAAGAACACAAGAAATTAAAATTAATACAATCAGAAAAAAAGAAAAGAAAAGTACAACCACCAAATTTAAAAGCAACACAAAAACAAAAAAAGAGCTTAATAAATCAATAAATTTTTAAGAGGTAAAAAAAGTTTTACAAAAACATCAATTAGTGCTTCCTGTCCTCTAAGATTATGACAATGTTGGAAGGTATGACTTCTATAGACTTGGGCACAAGTCCCATGCAAGAAACGACCAGAGATGTGGGCGATATATCACCAGATGAAATCATTGAAACACCAGAAGAAAGGTTGGTTATTTAGTCAGTTATTTTTATAATTTTATTTGACAAAAATCAAATAACTTAGAAGAGGGGTTAAAGGTCATGTACTCTTATTAACGTAGGGTATACTGCAATATTTAAATTATTAAAAAAAATTTTTGACTAATTTTTGGCCTGTAAATATTCTTCCATTCTTTATGTTCTGTTGAGATTTGAGGCGCCTGGTTAAGTAAAATTTAATTCTTCTTCACTTTTTGATTTGTTTTTTGTTTTTTTTTTTTGCTAGTATTTTTATTGATTATTTTCCTTGCTTTTATGCTTAAAACTAAGGTACTATAAAGGGTGCTTTTTTTGAGAATTTTGTTCATATATCCTCTGCATTTTTATTATTAGTCCAATCAAGAATTCTTTATTTTTTCAAACGTGCCATTGTTTCATTAGAATAATGAAATTTTTTACAAATCCATTGAAATATTCATTCATTTAATGCAATAAATTATAACATTTATGAATAATTCACTAAATTAATGAAACCTTTCATTAGTCTAACGTGTTATTCACTAAAATATAATGAATTATTCTTTTAGTGTACAAAACTTTTGACTCATAATGCACTCACAGTTCCAGAAGGGCTTTTTCATACTGATTTTATACATAAACAAACGTTCATTTTGGCAATTTAACTAAAAGCGATAGAAGATCGCAGTTGTAGTAGATTAAATCTGTTGTCGCATTTTGTTTTTCTCGAGCAACAATGGCTGAAATTGTTATAATACCAAATTATTCACAATTACTTTGAAAACAAATCATCATTTTGAGTAAGTTAAAAACGACTTTGTGATCATTAAATCAATCATCTATCTCAGCAATATTTCATAGCACACATTCTAAATTGTTGCATTCATAAGAGTGCAACTATTGAGTGTTTATCTGAAAAATTCATAGCTGAGCAATATCGCTCAACTCAACAATTGCTGCCAGTTTTTCATCATTAAATATTTTATTTGTGCTGTCATTTTTCAATTGTTTACATGAATCAGCTGTTCATTAATAGCATATTCATCAAGCTGTTTCTAAGACATAACTGTTGTACTCAACAGTTGCCAACAGTGGTCTAAGTCCCCATTTACACTATGCACATTTCTGTCCGGACAGACGTGGGCGAGGGGACAAATACGCAAGGTGTGTAGTACACGGCCGTCTGTACTAGACTTTTTTTTGTCTCTCTTTTCAACTTTTCGTAATAATCGTCTTGTTGCTTCATTTCATTTTTGTACACTGTATTAATTTGCCCATATTTTTATAGAAATCAATTTTTAAAATGTATTTATTTATTATTAATTTAATTTGGTTTGCTTCAAAAGTTATTTTCTATTAATTTCCATACAAATCAATTAGGCACGTCACGAAAATAAATGGAAAGAAGAATTGAAAAAATTTCTATCTGGACATTAATGTCCGAAATGTAAACGGCTTAGGAAATGTCCATAATGTAATTGGGGACTATAAATTGAGCTCAACAGTTACGTTTTATGAACGCATCCAATAATTTAATGTCACTTACTGAAGAGAATATGACAGCTGTCTCGAATGTTTTTAATGCATTACGTTAATTTTTATTTTTGTAGCGAACAATGAACAATTTAGTGCTGCCAGTATAATAGAAAACGAGTGTTTAAAAATATTTCATTTTATTTGACAATCAAGAGGTGTTAAAAACATGAATTGGATTGTTTTTACTTTATTACGTGTTATAGGTATATCTATATACACAAATGAATGTTTTTTGTGAGCTTGAATAAATAATTTTATTTTCACACATATTACAAAATTGAACGTGGCACCACTGAAATATGTCTTTCTATAACCAACAGCTATGTATTTATATTCGCAAGCAATTGCTGCTGAAGCTTCTAAAATAATTAAGTAAGTATCTGGCCACACGACGACATTTGTAGCCAACGTCATTTGTAGTCGTGTAGTCGGTATCTTGCTGTCTCGAATATGTTTAATGCATAAGTTGGCGACAGCTACAACAGTGGTCGTATAGCCGTGCTGTCGTGGAAATAATCATTTGTATATAAGCACATGTATTTTATTTTTGACAGGTTGTAGTCGGTAGCCTTTTGTCTCGAATGTGTTTAAAGCATAAGTCTACAATGTCCTATCAACAGTGTAGTGTAGAGCTTGATTTCATTTCTACTAAGGCTAAGAATAACATCAGTTCTCTTTGACTGTCACATATCTTCTGCGGCTCCCCAGCAATATTGTGGAATTTGTTTTCCCCCTTTCCGAAATAAGGCAATAAATGAAGTGGTATAGGCCCTTTTTAGCAGATAGTTCGACATTTCATTGCCCACATGCCCTTCATGTTCCGGTATCAATACCAGAGTAACGGAGTTCCTCTCTCCCAGAACAGTGAGAAGCCTATAGTAATCCTGACCCAAAATTAAAAGTTTAGAGTGCGTTATAAGTCGTCAATCATTGGATTTATGGCAAAATTTAATGCCCAGAATAAGCTTCTTTAAGAACAGTTGCTTTGGTTGTGTATTATGTCGTATATTGTATCTTCGTATTGCATCGCTAAAACCAACTGCATTGATAGGAAATTGTCCGTTGCTGTAATTGCGGTTCTATCTGTCAGAAATTGTCCAACAAAATTGAATGTCAAGTAGTGTTTCGGCTGCTTTAGTCATACGTCATCGGTCACTCAATTTAGACACTGTCTATTCACTGCAAGGAAAATCTAAATAAAATAACAGAAGATTCAACTGATACAGGAATACTAATTAACGTTTCGAATGAAAAAAATTTTTTTTTAATTATTATTAAAAATATTTTGTATTATTTGTGCAGCTGTAAAGAAAACACCATTTACAAGCTACATATCTTTATAATATCATGTGCATTGGTATGTTGTTGGCTTTCCATATTCTCTCATAGCATTAATATTAAAGCTTGCCAAGTTTGGTCTTTTAAATTTAGTTATTTTACTTTTAGAACTAAAAACTCTCAACTCTATTATATGAAAAAAAAACGTCCATAGATTTGCTTGCTAAAGGACAATGACGTTATTAGCAAAAAAAAACTGACATCATTATAGATAGACTGCAAGTCTGTTTCACTGTGTGTCTATCTTTCTATCAGCTTGGCGTGTGTATATAAATAATCAGCTTGCCGCCTCTTGAATCATTTTATTGTAAATTTCTTTTAATAATTTATTTGTTTGAATTTATGATTACGTATTGTTTTTTTCTATATTTTTTTTTTTTTGTGTTTGATGTTTGTTAAATATTTTACTTTCATTATTATTATTCACTTAGTAAATGTCTGTTTTGCTCTCAATATAAAATTTATTTCAGTTATTTGAAATACTTTTGTTTTTTTTTTCTACAGATAAATTTCATTATAATTTTTAACTTACAACTTTATGTCACGAATTTCTCTACACAATATAGTTTTTTTTTATTTTGTTATTTGTTTTAGATACTTTTTTTAATGAAATTTCCACAAAAAAAAATTTTCTTACATTAGATATGTTAGTTTGTGTGAGGCCTGTTAAAAATTAAAATAATTAGTTTTTGTGTTAATTTCCTAATGGATTATTAATACAAGTGTAGGTAAATACCGGGGATGGAAATTATAACAACTTTTTGTTATTTTATGTGCTTTGCGTGTCATAGAATAGACTTTTTTTTAACAAAGAAAAAGGTAAGTGCGCTGTTATAGAGTAAACCAATTGGCTTCATCTGAAACATTGAATAGGCTGCACAAAACACCTGTGGGCTGCGCTACATTGTGTTTATAGATACACATAAATCTTACCTCTTACACTATTTGGGCTAGCATAAATTAATTGTATATTAAATAGTAGAAATAAAAGAAGCTTCTCTTATGATCCTTTCCCATTCAATATGGTTGAACGACAAATCATTCGCATATTTAGATTATAAGTATAACGTCGGCTCATTAGTAAGTGAACCTAAAATCTCTTTGGTGAAAAGAAAACTAGACGAAAATAAGTAAATGAATTAATTCACTAAGATTTAGTGAAAACTCACAAAAAAACCTGGAAGCTGAATGAATTAATTCATTAAATCTTATTGAAAACACTCCAAAAAAATCTAAGAGTTGAATGAATTAATTCACAAAATGTTATTGAATTAATAGACAATTTGTTTAAACACATTAGACAAAAAAATTAGAACTAAATGAATTAATTCACAAAATTTTATTTAAAAATATACCGGAAAAAACTAAGGAGTGAATAAATTAATTCATTATTATTGTTTAACACACCAGACAATAAACCGAACTAAATGAATTAGTTATTTAAATCTTATTGAAAATTTACCAACAAGAAGGATGTTAAGAACTGAATTACTTAATTTACTGAATCATGCTAAAAGTACAACAGGAAAAAGTAAGAACTGAATGAAGTAATTCATTTAATCTTAATCGAAATACTCCAAAAAAAAAAAAAAAAATTGGAAGTGAAAGCATAAACTCACTATTTTTTTAAACACACCAAAGAAGTTAAAGAACTAAAAGAATTAATTCTCTAAATGTTACTTAAAAAATTAAGCTAAAAAACACTAAAATTAATAAACTAAATCATTTTAAAAATACATCAAAGAAAAAAGAAACTAAAAGCTGAACGAATTACTTCAGTAAAATTTAATGAAGGCGAATACTTGCTTTTCTAAATGTTGATTAATAAATGAGTTTAAAATAATTTAATATTTATTTTATTGATAAAAAAATATTGTTTCAATTATTTAATTTTAATTTAATTGACATTAAATAAATTCAAATTTAATTTGTTTTCTTTGCTTATTTTCACCATTCAAAGGAAAATATTTGAAAATCTACAATAATTTTTTTTTTAATTGTTTGATTTTTATGTTCGTAAGTATGTATGAGAGTATAATAATAATTGATCGTACAATAATTGATCTAGTTCAATTAAATTTGAAAATTCTATTAACAAAAAACAATTACACAAATATTATGTTAATTAAATGTTAATTATATTTTAATAACCCTCTGTGTTCATGTTAATTAACTGGGAATAAATTCATAAATTAATTTATTTAAAGTGAGGAGTTGCGTGTGTTGCTTTTGTTTGAAGAGAATTAAATGATGAAATAAAAGTTCAAGTTTCTATATTTTTATTTTTTTTAAACAGATATCATTTGATTTTAATTTTTTTATATCATAAAAGTTGATCTATGCATCGTTTAAAGTTTTCTCGAATAAACACAGTGTCGTAGCATGAACATAAATTCTGATCTTATTATCAGAATATCTATCAAAATATGTTAATTGACGTAGCAGTCATGGTCCACTGACAAGACTACGATGTAAAATGAAATAAAGTATATAAATCTAGATCCATCTGGTAGTCTTAAGATATATATTTTTGTCCAAAATATTTCAGACAGATTATCCAGAAAATGTACACAATTATAACGAGTTGTTATTTCGTAAAACGCTTCTTTTTTAATAATCGGAATAAACATATGTGACAGCTGACAAATTTCAGAATTGCCACTAATACAAAAAATAGATGATACTAAATTTAGAAGAGTTTAATTAAAAACATGTAATGTGAGATCTATCTTTAGTGATATGAATTTATGTAAACCAAACAGCAATCGCATAATCTACCTTTGAGCAAAGCACGCGCTTCTATTCATCTGAGTGTTTGAGTACTACTACTCTGCATATTATAACTCTGTACTCGTATGTTTTGTTTATAAAAGCTTTATTTTAATCTTCCGTAAATAGAAAAAAAATTTTGTGCTTAAGGGATAAACTTTAGCAAAGCAAATGAAATGCTACTGGCTTTTAATTCTATTCCAAATCTGTTTGTATAACAAACCACAATCTTAAGTAACTAAAACAAATAAATAACAAGCAAATTATAATAATCTCTCATTTTATGATCAGTCAGCTGTTATCAAGTTAAATCCCTCCAGATAAGATTATTTTCAATTACGAGAGTTTATACTCGTACAACTTTTAAATCTTATTTCTATTTACATAAAATAATTTGAACAGCTATTTATTAGGGAAACACAAAATTTGCCATCTTTAGTCTGACTATGGTTTAGTCAATATTATTAGCAGCAGTTAACTAAAGATGGAGAATTTGGTCTTGCGTGCAGAGGAAAGGCGTATCTATGGTATTCTTTATGTTCTTTATTTTTATTTTGAGAATGTGTGTGTGTTTTCGCATTGCGTAAATTTCTTCTTTTATTTAGTTTTTTATCTGACATCCTTCAGTTTGTTAGCAAGCGTATAGTTTCCGTATTAAATTTAAAATTAAATTTTTACGACACTGACACTGTGTGTTTACTTGATGACGCAATTTGCTTCTGTAAAAAAATACAATTTAAAATTTGTTATTCGTTGACATTCTTATTTACTTACGAGAATGCATGCATACATTGCAGTGATAATATATTCTGACAGATTTTATATTTAATTTTGTTATAAAATTATTTATTTTTATAAAATGCTTGTTATTGTGGTTGTTTTTGCTGTTAATGTTTTGGTTCAAATTGTATTTTTATTGTACAATTAAAAAAATATTTTTATTTTTTTAATAATGAAAAAGTGTTACCGGTTTTTCATTAATATGCGTATATTTTTAACTAAAGCAGAATCGCATCAATATGCAATTTAAAAGCCCATTAGCACGAGTTTTAACAGTGTACAGGCAAACGAGTACAATGCTCCTTACAACTCATTAAATTTAATCTGTCTTGCTCTCCTGTGTTTGGCCGTATTTGATCTTTAAAAAAAATTATTTCAAATTAATTATAACTGAATATTACACCTTTTGTCAATGTGATTACAAATGGAATGTTGATTTGATTTTTTAAATTGTTTTTTTATTTTTGTAAAATTTATCTATACCCACGTCGTTCGTTTGAAAAATGATTTATATTATAGAAGCCGAAATTTTTTTTAAATGCGTTACCGTAGTGGTGGCGAGACAACTATTTTTTTTTTCTTTTCTAAGCTACAGGAAGACAAGCTTGTACAAAAAAGTTTTATATTCTTTGCTTCAATATTATTAAAAAAGCAAAACTAGATAAAAAAAATTTAATATATATAAATTTTTTATTCAGCTGGCTTATGAAAGAGCAAATTACTATATGGCGCCAAATATTTCCACAAAGCATAAACATTTAAAACATGAGATTGTACTGAGAGAATAGAGCACGTTCTGTTTTTTTACAGAATCAAAGTTTTTGAAGCATTACAGGCAGCTGTACATTTTTTGCTCTCCATCGTTTTGGCTTCAAAGTTTTTAAAATTTATTTACATTGTCAAAATACATAGAGTGTATGTGATTGTATGACTGGATCTGCATTGATTTTCTTCCTTCTTATTTGATACATACGATATTCTTGTAGGCAATGCCTTACCGTGTTGGTTTTGCCATGCAACGCACGATATGTTTCTGTTTCACAATGTAAAAGTTGACATACACAGTGTAAAAAAATCTCGTTTATGGACAACTTTACCCTACGTTTCCACATGCAAGTATTTGGTCGCAAGTTGAGTATACGTAGATAATAAGTCTTGCAAATTGTATGAGTGTTTGTATAGAACAGTGCATATTAGTTTTTAGAATATCGGCAAGGGCTTTACTTTTAATGAAAAAAAGTCTGCGCCATTGGTATGAAGAATAAAAATATATGAACGGAGTGCTACCGCGTTGTCAACACCTACTAAAAACTTTGTTGTTATTATTTTTTAAGTCAAAACTATGAAATTGATATTTAAATTTAATTTTTAAATGTGTTGCTGGGTCATTATGTTCGTTTTATTTATTATTTTGTTAAATGTGCTAAATATCACTTACTAACGTAACTTAAATTTTTCCCCAGACTAATTATTTAATTTAAAACTCATACTCGGTAGCAATGTCTTTCATTTGTCGATTTACTTGCTGCAAGTGAAAAAAATTAACTTGCAAGAGAATTTGGTTGCCAGTTCAGCTGCAAGTTCGAAAAATATGAGTGTGTTAGTGAAAAAGCGAGAGAGTATTGAGTTTTTCGAACTTGCACCTGCATCTAAACAATTTTTTTTAATAATTTAATTTAAAATTGAAGCAAAATTTTAACATTTAAATATGCACAGAAAAAATTAAGTACCAATTAAATATTTTAATTTAAAAAATTTATTTAAATCTAAATGAAATATTTTAATTACATTTTCTGTTTGTTTTTATCATGAAGATTTTTTCTGAAATTTGATACCTATAATATTTATACTCAAGGCATAAACCACATCCACTTTTCATACAGCAAATGAGATTAAAAATGTGCTTTTTAAAAGAAGTTTCTCAAATTAAATAGTTACGCTCTTTTTATTCTAATAATTCCAACACCTAAAGTATAGAACCGGGCAAAACCAAGCCGGACGATTCTGAGCCAATTTAAAAAAGAAAGTTAATACTTCTTAAATGAAATTGTGTTGCGAAATATCGAATTTTTTAAAACAAATTGAACGAACTGCTTGCAGTTAACATTCACCATTTTGTGTCACTTACTCCATTCAGACAATAATAACATTGGTTTGATTTATTTTTGGCCAGATTCAATTTTAGTTTGTCTTTTAATTTATTTTCAAGCTATTAGGCCTACATTTCCTTATGAAAATAAAACACAATTTTTATTTCATATTGTCCCGACGTTTCGTGAATTTTATGTTCACTTTTTCAAGGGATCTTGTAATATAAAGTATGTATGTGTATTACATTGAAGTTATTGTTTTTTTTTTTTTTTTTTTTTTTTTTAATATAAGTTATATATTAATATAATCTTTAACTTTTATTATCTGATAAATTTTAACCAAATTCGTCTGTTGCGTTATAGAAGTTACAAATTGGCAATCTTATAACGCAACAGACGAATTTGGTTAAAATTTATCAGATAATAAAAGTTAAAGATTATATTAATATATAACTTATATTAAAAAAAAAAAAAAAAAAAAAAAAAAAAAAAAAACAATAACTTCAATGTAATACACATACATACTTTATATTACAAGATCCCTTGAAAAAGTGAACATAAAATTCACGAAACGTCGGGACAATATGAAATAAAAATTGTGTTTTATTTTCATAAGGAAATGTAGGCCTAATAGCTTGAAAATAAATTAAAAGACAAAATAATAACATATTTTGGAAGCGTAACCCTCACGGGTTTTTTATAATTTTTTTTTTAATTGATTGGATTTCCTTCTACTGTGTGCAGCATATAAATCGTCATATTGATTAAATAATTAATTCAATTAATTATACAATTTAATCAACATGACAATTTTTTAAATTAAAATGTTTGATTGGATTTCTTCTTTGTGTGAACCATATACACCATCATTTGGATTAAATATTTAATTGAATTATCAAAACATATAATTAATTAATTTCAAATTAAAATGTTTGTATTTTTTTCTATGTGATATAAATCATCATACTAAATTTATATTTAATTGAATTAATTAAAAAATTTAATCAACATGAAAATATTTTAAAATAAAATGTTTGATTAAATTTTTTTTCTGCGTTAAGCATATAAAAAAATTTAATAAACATGACAATTTTTTTAATTAAAATATTTGATTATATTCATTAAATATTTAATTGAATTAACAGGTAACATAATTAATCAATTTTAAACTAAAAATGTTTTTGAATTTTTTTCTGTGTGAAGGATATTAATTAAATATTTAACTAAATTAATTAAAAAAAATTTTTATTAAAATTTTTAATTAACGTAATAATTTCTATTTGGAATTTAAAAGTTTAACAAAATATTAATCTTTATTTGTGCTTAATTCCAGAAATTGTGTTGGTTTTAAAATTAATTCTTTTACTCATGATATTCTCATGATATTTATTCAGTACAATAAAGCATAAATAGAGATTAATATTTTGATAAAAATATTTTTTTGTAGAAAAACCTTATGTTTTTCTTATTATTTTTTAGAATTTTTTGTTTTTGTTTTTCATATATTCTTTAATTACATTCAATAATATCCACCTGGCATTCAAATGTAAAAGAGAAGAGAAGAATAAAAATAGAATATATAGTTTTCAATATTAAAATGTTGGTTGGGAAATTTATTTATTTATTCAGTTCAATGCTTACTGAGGTTTTTGTTTGAATATTTGAATCTTTTTGTAACTATTGATTAATAATTCTTATTTAGTCAATTGCTTTTACAATATAAAGGTTCTAATGTTTGCAAGAAACGTTGGGAGTAACCTACTGAGGATTCAGAGTAGCGTCTGATGAAATGGTCCATATAGGTATGCTATCCCCTTCAGTACTTATTGTACTGAATAAGTAACTCATGAGAATATCATGAGTAAAAGAATAAATTTTAAAACCCACACAATTTCTGGAATTAAGCACAAATAAAGATTAATATTTTGTTAAAATTTTTAATTAACCATGAACGTATTTTGCGACTATTTAGAACTCTACACTTTGAAGGATTTTAAAGACATAGTTAGCAAAATAGTAAAATGAATAGAATACAGCGTGATGCCTTGCATATCTGCCAATAGACAACAGAAGCGTTCTTAAAATATCCAAGAAAAAATCAGGTAAACTTAGATCTTTCACGAATCTAGTAATCGTGTGTTCTTCTAGGGCAACTCATACCTGGTCAAATGCACAGAATGTCTCATAGCTTTAAGGCGTAGAACTACACTCAAAAATTTTGTTCGTTAATCCCATGATAAAATTAATTAATTATACTTTTAGGGTAGAAGAAGCTATTAGCTTGCGATTCTAGTATGACTCATAAATATACAACAGGTGCCTAATGGTCCCTTTCAATACACTAAATGGTATTTTTTAACATGAAAACTCTCAGAAACAAATGCATCAAGAATTTTACAGAAAAAAAAATATAACAGTTTTAAGATTGCTTTTATAATTTTTTAATTGCACTTTTATTTACTTCTGAAACTTTAAATTTTTTTATAAAAAAACTGAGAAAGTAAAATGATCCTCTTTTAAAAAATCTCTTTCTCTAATAACTATTTTATTAAAATTCTCATATTTTATTTTAATTTTATTTTTTAGATATGAACGTTTATTGCATCGTGCCCAAATTGAAGATTTAAATGAAGTTTCGGGTATTGGCTGTCTTTATCAAAGCGGTGTTGACCGTTTGGGCAGACCCGTTATTGTATTTTGTGGTAAATGGTTTCCAGCCCAGAATATTGATTTGGAAAAAGTAAGTTGGTTATTTTAATTCAATATTTTATTTTTAATTTCATTTTGTTTCCTTACAGGCCTTATTATATGTAATTAAATTATTGGATCCCATCGTAAAAGGAGACTATGTCATTGCTTACTTCCACACTTTAACCAGTACCAATAACTATCCATCATTACATTGGTTACGTGAAGTGTACAGTGTTTTGCCTTACAAGTAAGTATGATCGGCATTTGTTTTTTTTTTTAATACAAAACTACACTCAACGAAAAAAAAACGCTCACACGATAATCATAGACACAATTTATTAAAAGTTTTATTACAAGTTTATAAAAATATTTACCTCTCTTATTAAAAAAAAAATTAACTCACACTCTAAAGTCAACGTTATCCAAATTTTTCACATATTTTTTTTTTTTTTATAAATTTTACTTTAAAGTCTACGTTTTTTTTTTTGATATTCAATGTCGTTTTAAAAAAAATTACTGGATTTAGTGTAAATAATAATTTTTTTTTGTATAATAATATGAAATTAATTTAATACCCAAACAAATAAAAATAAAACTCATTTCCAAAACGGAAGTAAGGGCTAATTATTGCTCAAAATAAATTGATTTAAAAAATATAATCTTTTTTGGTGTTTAATTGCACATTAAAGAATAAATTTTCTTTTTTAACTGGGTATTTACACTTTAACGAAAACAAACCAGTATCTTTTAGTGAATTTTGATGTTTTATTTTTCAATTAATTTCTGTTTAATTTTAATATTAAATAAAAAATTTGTTAGTTTTGGGCGCTTTATATTTTTTGTGAATTTTTAAAATCAAAAATTTTTATAATTTTTTTGAAAATATTTTTCTCCACAACTTTAAAAATAATATTTGCACTAAAAAATCATATAAAAACGAATTCAAGTTAATATAATGTAGAATCTTCCAAGATACATATTTCGTAACAAAATCAAATATCTCGTTTTAAAGTTATACCAGATAAGATGTGTGAAGTAGCATCTTCAAAAATCTCATATTTTACAACAACAAAAAAATAAATTAAATTTTTAAGTAGAAATTTATTCCCAAAATTTAAAATACCAATCATTTTTAAGTGAGGTGACCGTAGATTTTCGGAAGAAAACAGTGAAAAATATTTTCTATTTGTTGTACGGTGTAATTGAATTGAAGAATTTCTAAATCCAATAAAATTAAACCAATTTTAAGTACTTCTTACAAAATTAAATTAAGCACAAATAAAGATTAATATTTTGTTAAATTTTAAATTAACTTTAATTAAATAAATTATATACCAGACTGCGGTTAGAGGGAAATAATTCATGCAAAAGCTTTTCTCTCAATCTATCCTCCTCAATTTAAATGGAAAAAAAGAATATTTAAAAAAAAACATTTTGTCAATGTTTTTAATGTAAAGCCTTTATTTAAAAATGTATTTATATAAAAAGCAACAAAACCTTTAATCACAAGAATTTTTTATACTAAATATTTCCGCCAGTGGCTTTCACATTTAACCCATCATCCATTCTTCACTTGGTGACCAATCAAATTACGAAATAATACCTAAATTTGTTTTTATTAAATACTATGTATCATTTAAGCTAGCCATACACCAACACCGAACAAATCAGAATTACAAAAACACCGACGAGTAAACATGAATTGCGAAGGGAACGACGAAATTTCTCTTTTGGTTATTTTTTTGTGTGCTCGAAAAGAGAAAAAGAAAAGAAATAACAAACATTTTTGTTTTGCATCATTACTTTTGTTTTTCCAAATGGCAGCTTGTTCTTTTAAAATTTCAATAAAGTCTATTAAAAATTATTTGCGAATATTTGCTTACTAGCCATCCATTGTAATTGAACATTTTCAAACCCATTCTGATATATTCCATACACATCCAATAAATCAAAAATCACACACACATCATATATGTATGTACGGCCCGCTTTACCAAAAATAACTGTTTCTTTTTTTCCAACAAAAAAGTGTGGATAAAACAGCAAAAAATTAGAGAAACATGTTGGTTTATTTAAAAATGGAAACTTAATGAACTGCATACTCGTACGTACATATTGATTTACTCTCACACAATGTGCGTGCTTGTATATGCTAATAAACCGGTTATTATATGTAAAAACATCACAGCCATATAGTCCAGAGATAGAGAGAGGGAAAGAGACAGCACAATATTGAATTAGCGTACTCAGAAATGAGTAGGAACAGGATCATCCATTACCAACATAAAAAACTTATGAAAAATGTTTGCTAAAAAATAGTGGAGCGCCATTATTCAGTAGCCATGATTTTTTGTATCTAACCTTTCATCCATGTTTTCAATAGTCTACTAATAAAATTTACTTCTACATATTCAAAAAACTTAAAAGAAAATTCGAATCATGTTCTTTTAATTAAAATAAATACACCAGGCACAGAAAAACAGTTTAATTGAATTAAAAAATAAGTTTTATTAAAATTTCGAACATAATAAATTTTATATAATTAAATTTGATACCGAAATTAGTTACACTATGTAACAAAACTTTGCGAAAATTGCAGTCAAAATTATTTTCAATTAAGAACACCGTGCAACAAAAATTAATTATACTACGCAACGAATATTTTAAAATTAAACAAAATTTTAATTAAACAAAATATTAATTTCAATTTTTAAAAATTGGAACTAACTTCATTATAAGTACGAAGAAATTAGCTACACCAGGCAACAAAACTTTAAAAAGTTTTCAATACGTTTCTATTAATTTTTTTTTTTTTGTAACATAAATAAATTTTTTTAGTAATTAATGCTACACTATACTACAAAATTTTAATTTGAATTATAAATTTTTTTATAAAAAAACACTTCTCAACAAAATACTTAAAATTTGTTGTTTTAGTATTTAAAAAATTTTTCAATTAACAACACTATGCAACATGAAATTACCTAAAAAATTTAAATTTCATTCTTTTTTATTAAACTAAGTGCACAACAAAAACTTTTTTTACTGTGCAACAAAATAATGAACAACATTTTTTCGATTAATGCTACACATTTTTTAAACCACTTCACAACAGAAACCAATTACACTATGCAACAAGAACTACGCAAAGAACTCAAACAAATTTCTTGTTATTAAAATCAGTAAAACAAAAACTAACAACACTGTACAACAAAAAAAAATTTGAAAATTATGAGCATCTAATTACTATATAAAGTAACAATTTCCAAAAAGAAAAATCTATTATGTAACTTATTTTTATTTTAAAATCACCACTATACAATAAAAATTAATTACACTGTTCAGTAAAAAACTACAAACTTTATATTTCTAATATTACACTATGCTTAAAGGTATCATAAATTTAATTTTTTTCTTGTAAGAAATTTATTTAAATCATTTAAACCATTTTTAGAAATGTGCAACAAAAAATTAAAATTAATTTTTTTAAGATACAGATTTAGTAAAATTTAGTTACAGCTTTAAAAATAAAACAATCTGTACCACAACCAAAAACAAATTTAAGTCACTTCATGTACTCGTATATTTCATTGTTAACTTCAGAGTTATTAAACTAAATTAGAGTTTAGGAATAATGTAATTATGTTTAGTTTTTTTATACTCTTCACTGTAAGTAAGAAGGGTGTATATAACTTTGTGATTCCGTTTGTAATTTCTACATCGTACATGGGACACCCTATAAAGTATATATATTCTGGATCCTTATGAATAGCGGAGTCGATTTAACAATATCAGTCTCTCTGTCTGTCTCTCCGTCAAGTGGTTGAAATCAACTTTCTGAAGTCCCTAAGCGACGTACAGAAAAGCTTAGAACACCAATCTATCAGTTATTTTTCTCAGATTATTGCTATTGAAATTCAGTCAAACCGGTTCATAAATCGCGGATCTATGAGTCAAAACCCACAACTACCTCTATTTTTTACCATTTTTTAGGAAATTTTTGCGTATTTTTTTGCTTTGTGTTTTTAGCAAATTTTATAATTATTGTAATTTTTCAAATATTCTTTTTTTTTATTTACAGATACAAGAAAAATCTAAAAGCCTTTTACATTGTACACCCCACATTCTGGACTAAGGTAAAAATTAAAAAACTTTTTTTAATAATGTTGTGCTGATTTTTTTTCTGCAATTTTCTAAAACAGATGATGACTTGGTGGTTTACTACATTTATGGCACCTGCCATTAAGGCCAAAGTACATTCATTACCCGGTGTCGAGCATTTATATTCATCAATATCAAAAGATCAATTAGAAATTCCTGCATATATTACTGAATACGATATGGCCACAAATGGACTACATTATTTTATACCACAACCACAGTTGACACCATCATAGACTACAATCATTAGACCAGAGGCTGTATAAAAATATTAAAAACAACAACAACACACACACGCAGACTTCTTTTCTTAATTCTTACTTTAAGTCCAGTATGTCAATCATTCATACGAGTTAGTTTATTTAGGCCATAGAAAAAAATGCATACTAACTAATTGTTAATTAAAAAAAATAAATAATTAAGCAAAGAAATTAATAGCCCATCAATATTTAAAGCAGAGAAAAATGAAAATTTTTAGAAAGCATACTAACGAGTAAAAATAAAGTTTTGGAAACTAATAATGTACCTTTAAATGAAGAAAAATAAAACTAAATAACTCCACATTATATATATATACACATATTGTTAAATTTATTAATAATATTTAAAAAAAATGAGAAAGCAAATACTTAGAAAAGTACTTAATAATTTAAACAAAAAAAAAAAGAAATAAATATAATAAATAAAACTGAGTTAAAAATAAAATCATTGGGCCATACTCATAGTCACACTAAAGTCGGCATCTTTTTAAAAACGACTTAAAATTCATATAATACTTTTGAACAAAAGTCAGCTCTTAATAAAAGCCTATTTTTTTGTGACTATGATTATGGTCCATTATTTTCTAGCGCTTAAAACCGAAACGAAATTTGTTTTATAATTTTTTTTTAATTTACTTAAAAAAAACATGCATTACACATTTATGAATAAAATTTTTTGTATTATTAAAATATAAAAAGAAATACATTTATAAGGGATGTTCTGTATATCAAGAGAGTTAGTTCGAGAAAGAGAAAATTTTAATGAAAATTTACAGACAACTAAAATGACTTAAAATTTAAGTAAAATAAAAAGTAATTAAAGTTCGCAGCATTAACATCAACTTTTAGCAAATTATTATTCACTTTCCCGATTACAGCATAAATCTTTAGTTTATATACGCCAAACAAATAGCAAAGCCATTGCAGAAAACGGAAAACTATTAAATGCCAAGTGGCCTTTTTGAAAAAAGTATTACTTTCAGCGGCTAAACTAATGGAAAAACATTTTTATTTTTAAAGATTTTATTTTGATAAGTAAATTGTTTACAATATTATTTTAAAATATTGTAAACAATTAATTTTTTTTAATTGTTAATATTTTATAATATTTGTGTTTAACAAAAACATCAAAGGCTTGAGAAAATAAAATTATAAAATTTAAATATAAAATAAAAACCCTAATGCATTAAATACATTCGAGACAGCAGGCTACCGACTACAACCTGTCAAAAATAGAAGAGATTTGTTTATATTGAAATATTATTTACACAGCCATTGTTGCAACTGTCGCCAACTTAGTTTAATTTCTATTTTTGTCGGCGGCAATGAACAATTTAGTACTGCCAGTATAATAAAAAATGAGCGTTTGAAAATATTTCATTTTATTTGGCAATGAAAAGTTGGCAGAGAAATGAATCAAATTGCTTTTAAATACATTCTTATATGTTATAAAAGTATCTACATACACAAATGTTTTTTTGTGAGCTTGAATAAATAATTTTATTTTCACACATATTAAAAAATTGAACGTGGCTTTCTATAACCAACAGCTATGTATTTACATTCCTAAACAATTGCTGTTGTCGCCTCTAAAATAATTAAGTAGCTAGCTACACGGCGACATTTGTAGCCAACGTCATTTGTAGTCGTGTAGTCGGTATCCTGCTGTCTCGAATGTGTTTAATTTATTTTTTAACCAAAAAACTGGCTAATTATACTGTGCAATAAGATCAAACATATTTTTTTAAATAATTAGAAACTGACCAATTGTAATAGAGGGCATTAAAAAATGTACACGTGTTTTGAAATTTGTCTTAAAATGTCTCGGTAAGAATGCACTTTTTCATTTTCAAATAAAACCACGTATATTTTGAGACAGATATAATTTTTGTATTGGATTGTTAGAACACATGTTCCCACTAAGTAGGAAATAAAATATTCATCCACGGCTCTGGAGATAGACAATTACTCTCTTCAGAAATTTTCAATGGTTTTTTCACAGAGATGTGGCTGCATCTTACCGTTGACATGTTGGATGTCATATTTAACCTTAGGATTTGTGTGTATCACAAAACCCAAAAAAAAAATTTGCACGCCACTAAATTGCATAATCTTGGTAGCCAGTTGTCATCAGAATTTCTTCAGAAAAATTGTCCTAAAAATTGTTGCATGTAACGCATGTCCCAGCAAGAGTACACTTTTTTTTACATGGCTTCATGCGCTGTGTCTCAGGCGACGCCTTCTTTCTGAAATCACATATCGGTCAGATATATGCAATTCAATTGAGCCATTCACAGTTAACGCAATTTCGGTCTCATCTTCAAGAAAATATTTCCTGACCAAAATTTTCTATTGGCACACTGCTCACTCTCAACTTACAAATTCTCTCTTGGGTGATTTGTCCGCCATGTCTAACAATTTTAGGTAATGACTGACATAATATGTGCTCTGCTATCTCTTCCTCTGCTTTACATAACCTGCAGAGGTCATTTTGACTACCAAGTGTTTCAATACTCTGCAATCTTCAGTTATAAATTTTCTGCACATTTCATGTAGCTAAAATGGAACATTGACATCGACTTATAATGAAAATATAAAAAAAATTAGAAACTTTAAATAAACTTTCATCGGCCTTAACCAGTGATCGAAAGTTTGTTATTTTTTGTGTTGCACAGTGTAATTTTTAAATAAAATTTTTATAAATTTGTGTGGACATATTTAGGCCATTTAACTTGCTTAAAACGTAGTTAGGGTGATTTGATTTCTCATTTTAAATGCGCTGTTATAAAATACAATCCTATTGAATAAAGCCACTTTAGAAAAACGAAATAAATTTTTTTTCTTTCATCTTCATATTCTTAAAATTTAATTTTTTTTTTGCTTAACATTTGCCACATCTACTCTTAAAATCTAATAATTATAAACGAAACTAAGTTAAAAGCTTAACGCCTGGCATTTATATTGAAATGTTATGTTTAAGGAAGAGCGTTGAAATGGCGTATGGTAGCTAATGTTGGAGCTCAACCGCTGCTTTCAATATAAAACAAACTATCGTGTCATATGAAATTTCGATGCGATTGAAGTAATCAAATCACCGCATACGATATATATCTAATCGCAATTTTTGATTGAAAATTATACGATTAAAATGATTCAATATCGAATGCGATTACATAGACTCCTGCTTAATCTTGCTTAATACAACTCACTTAAGAGAAATAGATTTAAAAAAGTTTTTAGTTATTGTTAGGTTATGATATGGTTTTGGGCTTGACTTTTACCTTGAAACTAAAATACTAAAAGACACTTAACTTAGTGATTTCTTTATCTTGTTAAAAGTTTCAATAAAAAAGGGTTTTTGAGCCCTACAAAAGTTTAACTCTTTAATTATTGATAACGCAGGCCTACAATAATTTTTGTACTGCCAAAACTAACATTGATTTCAAGTACACTCGATACTCTGAATCAAACTGTTTACTTTTTTTTTAATCCTAAGTTATATAGAAAAAAGAGGGGTGTAATCCATATAATTTGCAATAATTCGAAAACTAGCTCTGTGCTTAAGCTTACAAGAACACGTAAGTAACCTTTAAATTATGTTTTCATCAATTATTTACCAATCTCATAGTATAGGAGATATTTACAAAGTTTTCTCAAGAGAAATAATTTTTCAGAAAATTTAAAAAAAATTTAAGAAATCCATTAAAAATTGAATACAAACAAAATTTAAAATTTTTTTCTAAATGTTGAAACCTTCATACGATACAAATAAAATAAGCCATAATTCATCCAAATCCAGTAATCAGTTCTGAGTTTATTCACAATTTAGTGGTTGTACCTAAGATCCTGCGCCATTTTATATATTTTAAAATATAAAAAAACTCTTATTAAGAAAATTGTATGGCACAGGGTCTTACTCACTAAATTGTGAATAAATTCAGCTCTTAAAAATAGGTTTTAATGAAATATAACTCATTTTATTTGTATCATATGCAGGTATTAAGATTAAGAGCAAAATTTTAAATTCTCTTTGTATTAAATTTTAATGAAGTTTTTAAGAAGATTTTTTTTTTTTTAAAAAAAACTCTAAACTACAAGACTGGTAGAAAATTGATAATAACACAATTTAAGCATTATTTTATTCCCGATATTTAAGAGCTTTTGTAAATTTAATCAGAGAGCTATATCTAGTGTAATTGCAATTTCCTAGCTTTTCTAAATAACAAGATATAAGAACTACACGTAGGATTAAAAAAGTAATTTATTACGATAGGTCATCAAATTGAGCATAAAACTTGAGGTATCACAAAAAAAAGTTAATTTTATAGGCTTGTGTAATTTAAACAAAAAAATCATTTCCATTCAACAATGCAATTCAATTAGTTTTAGCATTTAAAAAAAAATTAAATAAAAATTAAAACAAAATTTGTTTAAGAACCAAAATTTAAAACAAAATTAAAAAGCTAGAAAAAAATTATTATGAAAACAGAAAATTAAAAAAACATTTGTTGTTATTGCATTAAGAAAAACATTTATAATGAATTTATAAAAAACAAAACAAAAACCAAATTATTAATTAACAAAAGTATTTGATTCCTTATGATAAGAAAATCTTTAAAGAAATCCTACAATTATAAAACAACAACTAAATTTATGATTTAAAAGAAAGTCAAAACCAACTATTGTATGCAATTAAAAAAAAATATTTCATAAAATATTATTTAGAAAACATTTTATATATTTATCAAGAAGCCAGCATAAAACTCCTCTTTATACTCTTAATAACTAAATTATACAACCACATACGCATGTACTTACCTACAACATTCATACATTGATACTGATATTTAAATAAACTCAACAACAACAATCTTCTTAAAAAACTATAAATACAAAAAATCAATAAAAAAAATATTTAAAAAACAAAACAAAAAACCCCAGCATTAAAATATACCTTCAATTTGAAAAAAAAGAAACACGCTGAACTTTCAAATTAGTGCAAAAAAGGAAAAAATTTATGTGATGTTTTTGTAATTCAATAGTTTAAATTGCTGAAAAAATTTTGTATAGAAAATATTCAAAAAGTAAATGTTTTTCAGACAAATTTTCTAGTTGAGTAGAACATTTGGGTTACAGAAACTTCACCTTTAAAGGAAATATTTTTGGCTAGAAAAGTAGGGTTTAAACACAGACAATTACTCAAAAACTCTTAAGTGCTGATAAGTATAAGAATGATAGAAATATAAGACTACGCCATGCAAATGATTTCTCATTAGATAACGAATCTGCGTTCTTTAAAAAAATTAACTTCATCTGTAAATTGCTAGAACGTACGCATAAGTAACGTGTGAGTTACCATATGAAGTATACGTCATATTTTTGCTATATAAATATATACAAAACCTAGACGAGTTCATAAACCAAAGATGTCTTTTTTTACAAATACAAACTATTTGACACACAAAGATACTTGATGTTTGCCCCTTGTACATATCCGCCTTGTACAAAAATATTTCTCTTAATAGTGAGACTAGATTATGATTTACCTAAAATCTTGATTTTTAGCTCATACGTGTAGATTAAGTTACACAGGGCACCGACACCTCTAGTGTGATCAAAATGTGATACTAGTAGCTATATAAAAAGAAGTGAAGAATGATAGAAATAGAGATAGAAAGGAAATGAATAGGAAAACAGATAGAAGAAGATGAGTCTTTCACTTAAACCAATTGCTATTCCTAACGAAACGAAATAGCATGTCGACAGTACAGGGAGACTGTGAAGGCAGCGATCTCCAAAGTGGAGCTTACGCTGCTCCTCTAGGGCGGGACATTAGCACAGAAGGTGTTTTACAGTTTCCTTCTCGTCTTGATAACTTTTACAGTAGTCGCTTGCAGGTAAACCCGTTCTCTCTCTCTGGATACAGAGTAAATTTCTGCTGCGATTGCTATCTAGCTTAGGCTAGACTATCTCCATCTGCACTGTGCTCTTCGCAAATATATGCTCTCACTCTGCTGTTTGCAGACTGAGAGAGGGATGCCGCAGGGCATGTCGGTATTCTGCACTAGCTGGCTAAATCCTTCTCTTATCTTTAATTAAAAAATAAAATTTTAAGCTTTTTTGTTTATATTTTATTGTTTGTGAGTGTGTATGTGTGTTTTATATTTTGCTTTCTGCTTTCTTTTATTGGGAGTTTAAGTAGTGTAAACAATGGAAAGCCAAGCGAACGATAAATTAAATGTTAATGAGCCCCGTTTCCAGTCGAAAATGAATGACTGGTTTTGTTTAGCTTTCGCTTCGCATCGAAATAGACAAGCTTTATTTCTGATTAAAAAATTAATTTGTTTAATCAATGACACTGCGACCTGTTAGACTTAATGCGCATCGAGTTTATGTCTAACAGGTCGTATAATATTTTTGATTAAGAATTTATTTACTTTGTATTCAGTACTGTTCTATATTCCGAATCCGAAATTTTATTCGGAATAGAAAAATTCAGCACCTTATAACTACTCTGTGGTCCATTTTAAAATTTTTAAAATTTCGTGTTTGCTTTATTTTGGGTGCGAAATTACTGGTAGAATTAAAAAAACATAAAAGTGTTCATTTAATAAGAGGAAAAAAATTTAATTCCACATTTTTTCAAATCCGTGTGGATTACAGAACGTGCACGATTATTTTTTTTTTTGGATGAGAGTTTTAGCTTTCAGTTGTCATTTATTTATATAAAGCTGTTTATAAAATTGCAACAATGTGTTATAAGAAATTCAGGACAATTGATATTTTTTTATTTATAGAAGACCAGGTAAGTAGTGACGAAAAGATATGGTGTAGTTTATAAGTTACGCCACCTTTTTATTTTAAATTTTTATAAATTATACTAGAATTACATCGCTACTTTTTTCAAGACCTCAATTTCATAGTTCTAATAATAACAAAATTAAAGTCCAGTCTCATAGATTTAAATCGAAAAGTACTATTAAAATCAAAGAAAAGAACTATTGTGTCATTTTAATAAATTTTTACCCATTTTTTTTCACTTGCTAGAGTAGCTATAAAAAAAAAAAAGAGTATCAATAAAATCAATAAATAGTACTATTTTATTCTATTTATGATATTTTACTTAGCTCAGTATGGTTTAAGATCAGTATGATAGTTATAGGTTCCTTAATATTAACAAAGTTAAAAATAAGATCAATAAAAAATACCATTTAGTCTCATTTATGATTTTCTAAATTTGTTTACAACCGTTCACGCAAAGAAAAAAGATGGTTGAATATGGTCACCACAAACATAGTATGTTCTTCATAAAAATATTATTATTAATTTGAAGAATCTAAGCATTATTATGATCACGATAAACTTGTTTCTAGTTATTTTTAACCATATTATGTTTAGCGTCTTAGATCAACCATATAATTATCATATTATTTTTGATAAAATTTTATTTGAAACCATAAATATGTTCATAGCAAACATAATAATGATAAAAATATGGTTGAATGTAAATAGCTTTCTATTTTGTTTCTTCCGCAACCATATAAATAAAGAGAGTATAAAACAAAAACTTAATCATTGAAACTCAACTGAGCTTTGTGGCTGAAGTGGTTGAGTGGCGAGTTAATGCTTTATAAGTTTGAGTCCTGGTAGAGTCAACTAAAATTTAAAATAATAAATTCAAACCCGCTGTATTATGTAATAAATAAATACAAATTAATAGCAAAGAAAAATCAATGGACAAAAAATTGAAAATAAATTTTTTTTTAAATTCATATTAAATTTTTTTTACAAATTTTTATATAAAATATGTATGTATTTAAAAAAAATAAAAAAAAAATTTTTTTTTTTTGCCCTGCCCGGGGTTGAATCGCAACATCTGCGGTTGAAAGGTATCTTTGATTAAAAAATATATATGGTTAGAAGCAATCATAAATCTAACTATACTATGTTTCCATCAGAATATGGTTGCCTTAACCATATTTTTTCTTTGCGTGTTTAAGCCCAATATCGTACTTCTATATTTGTTAATTTTAAAAAATCAAAACGGTTCAAAATGGAATCTTAGGATTCTAATTGATGATAATAACAAAAAGTACTCTTTTTCCCTCTTAATGAGGATGGAACCATAAAAAGGCATTACTTTGTGCAGTTTTAGGCAACCTGTTTAAAGTAACAAATAACTTAGAGGCAGAATGTGTTTTGAGAATAAAAAAAGTCATTAGAGAAACACATTAAGGGCTCAATGGTAATATTTAGTCCGTAGCCCATATATCGAAATTTTGCACCATTAACGCCCAGTATTACAAACCACCCATTAACAGACACTATTTACTTTGCTAGAAACAAATGTTGCCGTATATGCGTGCACTTGGTTTGGTCTGCGTGTTTAGTTGCAAGTGTGATACTGCATGTGGCAATTTTTGTCTAAAAGTAGTAGCTTCACTTATTTGTAAATAAAATCATTTGTGCTTCGATTGTATTATAATAAAATTTAACTCGTTTTATTAAAAACTTATTGGGCTATAAGTTGTTACAAAAATTTTGACAGATTTTAGTTTTCCTTTATTATCAATAATTTTTTAAAAATTAAAAATGTTTACATTTTGTGTAAAATGATTTTTTTAATTCAAAGAAAATTTCACTACGAAATTTCGAATTTATTTTAATCAAATAATATAAACCGTTTTCGAGTTCACTTACTATTTTCAAGAAATCTTGCAAAGTGTGATGTGTTGGATTTAAATTTTTTTTAATCAGTTCCCTTTAACTAAAAAAAAAATAATATTTGTTTAAATGGCAAGAATCTTGTAAGCTAATATCTACAAGTAATAAAGGTTTTAGTATGTTCATATATGCAGCACTACAGGGCTGGTGCACTGCCACCTAGAAGTCTTTAATAACATTGAAGATAGTACGAGTATCATTTAAATATAATTAAATTAAGTTTTTTGCTATAAGTGAGTAATAAAGTCTTTACAATAAAATTCACTATTTAAACAAAAATATTTCCTTTAAAATATTAAATTTTAATTAAACTTAAAGCAACACAAATTAACACATTAAAAAATTTTACACAAACAATTTTACACACCAAAATGTTTGCCGAAAATATAAACTGAAAATAAAATAATTAAAAATTTTTTTTTCTTTCCACTAAACAAAACCAAAAAAAATAAATTTGCAATGAGCAATTTTCCTACTGAAATAAAATTTTATAAATTAAATTATAAACTAAAAATAGCCAATCACACAAGCTGATAGCAGCACATGGCATGATATTTGTATAGATGAAGTAAGAAATTTAACATATCGGTCGTTTACTTGAATAGTGTCATAACTCAAAAAAATATTATAATTTTTTTTATTAAATGTTTTTTCTAATTCTGTAAAGACATTTTAAGCACTCTTCTTTTCAAAAAAAAAATATTTAAAATTTTTATCGCAAAACTTTCAGCAAATTACTCTACTTAAAAGACATACTGAAGTAAATAACACGTTATGAGCTAGATGTGTACACGTATAACACCCGTGTATAAGTGTTTATATCACTACCATGGCAGAATTATACAAGATAGCGAGAAATCTACAACAAATATTAAAATGCAAAAACAACAAGCGTCTCTTCTCTGCTGTGCGTCAAAGATATCTTAATTAATATATAAAATTCGACTGTACGTGTGTTAGATATTGTACTCCTCCTAAACGGCTGGACCGATTTAATTGAATTTCTATGAATGCCTTTGGGTTACGCTTTGGAAGGTTTAGCGTCACAAATCCATCTAGCAGATAGTGCTGCAGCCGGCTTATTTATCTACTACCTGTCTTTAACCGGTCTTGCACGGTCTATGAGTACGATTTCTTAAAGTAACAAAATGGAAAAAACAAAAACTTTAAAGCAAAACAACGATTGCTGGGTCAGCTAGTATACTACTAAAAGAAAAAATATCAATGTAATCCACTCATACACTTACACTTTCTATATAAAACATCGGCTCGAAAACAAATTTTGACGCTTACTAAAGATTAGTCTTGGGTAGTACACGAACGAACTATTCATATTGTACTATTCACTTATTTGAACTGAACGAACTAGTCCGCATTTTAAATTTCTATAGTTCATTTGCTTGTTGATCATTTTAAATGAACGAACGAACTAAACTTGAATGAAAACAATGACGAAGGAACGAAGTTGCAAATAATTTTCTTTTGCAAAAATGGTATTTAAAACAAATAAACTGAAGAAGAAACTGTATTATGCGTGCTAAAAAGTTTAATTTTAAGATTTTAAAATTAAACCTTAATTTTTTTAGCCATAGTGACTAAAGTACTTTTTGAATTACATTATAAAAAAGAAATCGAAAACTAAAGTTAAAAATTTTTTGGTATTTTTTTGTTGTTTTGCTTTCTATTTTCGTAAAAAATTAATATCAACCCCTATTTGATATCATTTTATATAATAAAGAACGTTCAATGACAATCAAAAGTATAAGTGGTAAAGATACAAAAGATCAAATGAACTAAATGAACGAACTATTTATTTTTAATTTTTGAACTAAGAAGAGCGCTCACTAAAATGAACTACGGAGCACAAGTCTACTAAAGATAGCAGAAGATGTATGCTGTTCTAGCGTCAGTATCTTTTTAATTCTGCCATGATCACTACCAGCATTGCCAGTTGAGTAAGAATATATCGTTTTCAGAAGCAAAAAAAAAACACGAACTAAATTATGGCACTCTTGATCGAGTTAACTTTCATAACGAATAAAATGCCGTTATGTATAGGGGATTATTGCATTCCATAGCTGGCTGAGGTATCGAAATTTTTATAAATATTGCGAACAAAATTTTTTTCTACTATTTAAACCATGTATCCTCAATTGGTGCAGCCACGCTTATATATACGATACTAACACATATATAGCAGTGTATTTGTGTATGGCTATTTTTAATTATTCATTTCAAATATAAAATCTATTTTCTTTTAAAATTAAAAAAGAGATGCGTAAATGCACCCCACAAAGCCTGATAGTAAATTAATGTTAAGAAAATAAACAATTTTTTGGCCTCTAAAACACATTTTTTATTAAAATCCCGCTTTTTATATAAAAAAGTAATTAAAATGTAAAATAGGATATTAAAAAATTTTGAAAAAAAGCAAAATTTTACTTTTGTAACTCAGGGATTAAAATTTGAACTTTCTTGCAAAACAAACAAACAAAATTATTAAAATCTCAACAATTCCTGATACAAAAAATATATAAAAGAACCAGCTAAATATAAGAATAAAATAAATAATTACCCTCTTATCCAAAAAAAATGTAAGTAAATTTTAAAGTCAACCTTAACGAAATTTTTCATATAACTTTTTTATAAATTTTACTTTAAAGTCTTTGCAATTTTTTTTTTTTTTTTTTTTTTTTTTATAAGAAGGTTAGACTCAAACACACATGAAGTTGTTTGAATAGGAAAGATGAGAAATTGGAAAAATTGTTCATACATTTGCTGTGAAAAAAAAATTGCACAAATTTAGACAGGGCAAACTTTTTATCATACTATTGCACATCCGAAAACGTACTCAATATAAGTGACCTCAGACTGCTAACGAAATGGTAAAGTCCTGATTTACATTATGGACATTTCTTGCCGTATATTTTTTCAATTCTCTTTTGTTCTTTCCTAAACCCTTTGCATTTCGGACATTAATGTCCAGATAGAAATTTTTTCAATTCTTTTTTCCATTTATTTTCGTGACGTGCTTAATTGATTTGTATGAAAATTAATTGAAAAGAACTTTTGAAGCAAACCAAATTAAATTAATAATAAATAAATACATTTTAAAAATTGATTTCTATAAAAATATGGGCAAATTAATACAGTGTACAAAAATGAAATGAAGCAACAAGACGATTATTACGAAAAGTTGAAAAGAGACAGAAATGTCCATAATGTAAATGGGGGTTAATACAGCATGGTAGTCTTTGATTTCATCAGTGTGTGATAGCATGACACTTATTATCCATCAAAACTTTATAAGCATTTAAATGGAAATTGCAATTCATATCGAATAGCATAACCCGGCTTTAAGTTTTGCAGGTTAAATGGCCACACCTCAGTAACCGACATACATAAACATACCATTTAGGCCATTATTCACGACCTTCAGGTAACTAACATAAAAAAATTATATTGCAATTAAAAAACTTAAGTAAGAAAAGTATCAGGTTGATTAAATTTTTAATTGAATCAATTAATTTTTTAATCAAACCGATTAAATAATTAATTAATAAAAAAAAGTTTTTTAAAGGAGTTTAAAAATTTACATATTCAACAGTGACGACATGAAAATAGTATTATCGAAGTCACGGTGACAGTAATCGATTCCTGTCTCAACTCAACGGTGAGTTTAAACACTAATGTGCTGTTTTAATAACTCGTCTGAAAATTTTATATGAGTGTTTTTCATTCAAATTGATCGTTTGTGTTATATAAAAATAGCACATTAGCCTGTAACACGAGCATCAAACTGCACTATTTACATTTTCCTTAAAACCTTGGAGATTACAATGAAGAGCAAGGTTAAAGGTTTCATCTAGATATTCATATAACGTAAGAACGTCACCGAGGGAGATAGGACATACATTCAAGAAAATGTTATAAAAACATATTTTGCTCAACCACAGTAACTGTATGAAAAAAAAACGTAAAAAACAATCATAATTTTTAACCTGCCTGTAAATTAAAACATTGAGCTACTAGAATAAATTTCGTAATCAGCACATTTTAGTTATTCGTAAACCAATACAGAAAAAATTTTTTTTGTTCACCAGTTTAATTAATTAATACAATTACATATAATAATTTTACTATTTTTTAATTTAAAATTTTTAAGTTCTGTAAACGACTGTTATCGCGGAATACTGTTGAAACCATATCCTTTATACTCATAAAGGCAAAACGTTATTTTTAGCTGGTTAAATAAAATTGTAAATTAGCGTATTATAGCTAATTCATACAAACAAAAACAGAAAAATTAAACTCCAAATATATGCCACAGGGTCCCTCCTATTTATAAATTTAAATTGAAAAAATATAACAAAATTTAAATTTTATTTTTAAAACAAAAACCTCTTAATTAAAACTTATCTTATAAGGAAATCAAGCATTTTTCTCAACAAGAACTTAAACTGCTTTTAGATATAAACATTAAGTAAAAAATTATATAAACTACATTAAATAAAATAAGAGAAGATAAAATAAAATGAATTAAAATAAAAAAAAAAATTTTCAATTTTATAAAAAATGTTCTACGTCTTTGTACTCTGCAAAAGCAAATAATTAAAAAATAAAAACTAAAAACAACACAAATAATTAAATAAATTTAAAACAAAAAACTTTGTTAATATTTCACTGAAATGCAAAATTAAAAGAATAACAAAAATGTTATGAAATGAAATTAGGTCACCGTGTAAATTTTATTTTATGAAAATTAAATTAACACAAAACAAAACACTGAAAACTAAAACAACAACCAAACAGTATCCAAAACAAAACATATTTAAAAAAATAGTTACACCGAAGCAATTTAATAGAAAATTCTGGTTACTAATGACAAACTTACAAGCAAACAGACACCAAACATACAGACTGGTAACAAAAGAAAAAAGTTTTTTTTATTGAATATTTGTTTTATATTAGTTTTATTGAAATAAAAATATGATATACATACAGAAATATTCAATAATTTAGTAGATAAAAGAAAATTTTTAAAAATGTAGTGTAGGTTGTCAAAGAAAAAAATTTTAATTAATTGTTGATCCTTTTTGTATATAAAATGATTGATTAAATGAATAAGTTATTAAAATTAAAGAAAGAAATGAAAAAAACGTTTTATGAACAAATAAAAATTAAAAATTTCTTAATTAAAAAAAAATAAAACTCATATTAAAAAACGCTTGCTTAAAAATAATTAAAAAAGGAAATTAAAACTTAAAAAAAAATTGCAAATAAAAAAAATTAATTAAAAAAACTAAAAACATATTTCATTTCATGGGTAATACAGGGTAGGACAGAAAAAGGTGCATATATGTTACTAAAATTATTCAGGCATCTTATTAATACTCTCAATATGATCTCAGTTAAAAGCTAATAAATTTAACACAGAAACTTTATTTTTCAACAAAAAATATTATAAAATTTATTGCTGAAATAGTTATAAATTATTTCTTTATAAAAATTAAAAAACTAAAAAAACATAGAAAAAATCAAAAGTTCCGGAGATATAAGAATTTCGATTTTACCCGTTTTTACCCCCTTAATATTCGGATTTCCAAAAATCCCTTCTTTTTCGTCTTGCACATTGGGACAAAAACTTGCTCACCAAATTTCAAGCCCGTAGCTTTAGCTTTTTTTGCTGGGCGATGATGATAAGTCAGTCAGTCAGTCTGTCAGTAATATTATTCTTTTATATGAATAGATAAAAAAAATTGTGTGTGGAACAAACTTTTCATTCAGATCAAGTGAATAAATTCAACCTAACACAATTTTATTTAATTGATTTTAGACTAAAACCATTTTTATTTAAAAAAAATAAAATTTAAGACGATTATTATTTAACAGTAGATGCCTTTACCGGTCTCACCAGGCCGAGTTCTTTATTACGTGAGTCGGTATACTTAGAGAGCATATGTACCAATTTTTAGAGATCTCCGTTTGCAAATATAATTTTAATTGTTAAAATCCCATCTAAATACATACTGCAAACTATTTCCTACTTTATAAAGTGACTCATGTTTTTACTATTATGATTATCAGAGGCGACAAATAAAGTGGTGAATACAATATTTCAAAGCATAATTTCAGGCCTAAATTAAGTACGGACACACAACTTTTTGAACAGTTGTCAGTGAAAATCGTTGAAAAAGGAGCGTCGAAATAGGCGTTACCAGTCCAAAAGTATATGGTGACCTTCTTTGTAGTACAGAGTCTATGGGTTTTTTTTTTTTTTTTTTTTTTTTTTTTTTGTACGGAGCAAAATTTTGCTATTATGGACTCCGCAATATAGATAAATTTCGCACGGAAAACTAAAAACTAACGGAAAGATCAAATTTGTAAGAAAAAATAAAAAAATTTCGCTAAATTAAAATATGTTTTAGCTTAAATTGGTTTAGTTATCAAAAATAGTTTCGTTTTATTTATTGAAAATAAATTTTCTGTTTGTTTTTTAAAATTTATTTTGATGTTAAAGAATGCAATTTTTCCTTATCATTTAATTTAACACAATTCATTCACAATAGATAACTTTATAATTCACAATTAAATGAAACAGTTCAAAATAATAAGATAATTCCGCGGGAATGAATAACAGCAATTTGCATATCGATCGATATTTCTTTCCGCTAAATTTTTCTTTCCGTTCGGAATCAATAATTAGACCCTAAATGTATCAAACTTCAGAGAAATCTATTGGAAAACAAAAATTTGTATAGGGAAGAAACACACAAACAGAAAATAAATTTATAAAGCAACATTTTTGGGGAAAAAATTTTTTTTGAGCTGCCAACTATTTGTAGCAAATACTGAATAAATACAAGTTGGGCTAAAAGAAATCACCCTATTGGAAGATGCTCTTATTTTTGCAAATGGCGGCCAATGTCAAATCTGTTTTGACAGATGTAGAATACAAGTGAACAAGCCATGGAGCGATACACTCCCCAAGAACACGGAATAATCGAAGTGGACGATTTTTCGACCAAAATCATAATGTGCCATTACACCCACTCAAAGTGACTGCATAGTTCGCTGTTCATGCTGGAGGAGTCATCGGGTTGGTCAAACGATAACAGTAGACGGTGCGCGCTATAGGGCCATGTTAACCGAGTTTTTTCTGCCACAATTGAACGAATTAGGACTGGAGGACATGTGGTTCCAACAGGAGAGCAACGGCATACACTTTATTTTCATTTAGAAAAAAAATGAGAGCCAAACAACATCGGATGACTTCTTTTGGCTCACCTTGTATAATATTTTATTTTATAATTCTTATTATCCGTTTCTTTTTAAAATAGTCAGTCTGTGGGGTTCGTGTTCCGTGAAAATAAAACAAATTAATTACTTTCAATTCCAAGGCGTATATTTATTTTGTACTTTTGTAGTTTTAATTTTAATAATAATGAAAAGATTAGGAAAAATTAATTGAATGTGTTGCAACAAGAAAACGAGGAAAAGCAAAGAATAATTGTCAGATATTCTAGTGTTAGTTAATATAAAAATAATAAAAAATCGTTTTCTTTTAAAAATGTAAGTTGAGTGCTGATCACTCAAATTGAGTTTGACAGCTGGCTGCGTTTACACCACAAGTCCCAGCAAAGCTTCATAAAAATTTCTTGCTTTATGGGATGAATGACAAACGGGGTTACAACCACTGATTGTAATTATTTTTGCTTATGTTGGAATCAAGAACCACTTGTTGAATTAAGCAAATAAAGCATTAGTTGAGAGTTAAGAGCAATTGAGAGCATAAGTCAGACAAAGAAATTTATAGTTTGTGTGGTTCGTTGACGTTGCCCTAGAAGAATTTCGCATAATTTAATAAAAATTTCCCTGTACTATTTAACTTACACACTTACATATAACAATAATTTGCTAATCAATAAATTTTTTTTTATAAAATTATTTCGATTCCAGCCAATGGTATTATTTTGTGGAATACGAGTATATCGCCCCACCATAATAATTGCTCAACCTTAATAATAAAGTTATCGAGTTAATTGTGACAACAAGTTAATTTTTACTTATGTTGACTTAAGCGATTTTTCCTTATTAGAACCAGAATAACATAACACTTTCGTTTTTTGAAAAGACTCTGTTGCTAAATTAAAAAAAAAACACACACACACACATTTTTAAGTCATTGGCCTACTCTTTATCAAAACAGTAAGAAAACGCTTTGAAACTTAACCCAGTGGTTTAAAGTACTAGTGTGGCTTCTGTATTTTCATTAGCTCTTAGAGAACTAAAGAGTGATTTTTTTGCTATTATCTTTTTGGCAACACTAGTTTTGACAGCTCACGCACGTTTTGTATCTTGTGTCACTGTCAAACATCTTCAGTTTGGTCTATAATTTAATCATGAATCGTCTTACAAACGAACAACGCTTGCAAATTATTGAATTTTATTACCAAAATGCGTGCTCTGTTAAGAAAGTTCATCGCGCGCTTCTTCCATTTTATGGTCAGTTTAATCGACCTACTGAGGCTTCTATTCGGGCTATTGTAACAAAATTTCGCACCAAATTTACATTGTTGGACATTAAGCCACCAACACGCTTACGTAGAGTGCGAACTGAAGAAAATATCGCAGCCGTATCGGCCAGTGTTGGTGATGACCGTGAATTATCGATTCGGCGCCGTTCGCAGCAATTGGGCCTCTGTTACTCCACTACGTGGAAAATTTTGCGGAAGGATTTGGGTGTGAAGCCTTATAAGATACAACTGGTGCAAGAATTGAAGCCAAACGACCTACCACAACGCCAAATTTTTGGTGAATGGGCTCTTGAAAAGTTAGATGAAGATCCACTTTTTTATCGAAGAATTGTGTTCAGCGACGAGGCTCATTTCTGGTTGAATGGATACGTGACCAAGCAAAACTGCCGTATTTGGAGTGAAGAGCAGCCAGAAGCATTGCAAGAGCTACCAATGCATCCACAAAAAACAACCGTTTGGTGCGGATTATGGGCTGGCGGCATCATTGGGCCGTATTTCTTCAAAGATGATGCGAATCACAACGTTACTGTGAATGGTGAGCGCTACCGTGCGATGATAACAAACTTTTTTTTGCCCAAAATGGAAGAGCTGGACTTGCATGACATGTGGTTTCAACAAGACGGTGCCACATGCCACACAGCACGCGAAACAATGGACCAATTGAGAGGCGAGTTCGGTGAACAGTTTATTTCACGCTTGGGACCAGTCAATTGGCCGCCCAGATCGTGCGATTTAACGCCTCTAGACTATTTTTTGTGGGGCTATGTTAAGGCTAATGTCTATAGGGACAAGCCCGCTTCGATTGACGCACTGAAAGCCAACATTGCCAACATTATTCGTGAGATACCGGCCGAAATGTTGGAAAGAGTATGCCAAAATTGGACTAAGCGGATGGACCATTTGAGGCGCAGCCGCGGCCAACATTTGCATGAAATAATCTTCAAACATTAAATTATATCGACCCAACTATCGATCCAAATAAATATTTCATGCATTTTTCTGAATTTTATGTGTGTTTTTTTTTAAATTTCCGATAGTTCTTATAAAATCACCTTTTAGTATTATTCCACCATAATCTACGTCAATGGGTTTTGACTATAGAATTTAACATGGGGATGTCCTATGGTGGGGTCAATTGACCCCTCTCTGCATAACCCTTATCTAGTGATATGGATATCCACACAGATCTATACATTGCACTACTCCCAAAGACTACCTATTATACTAGTCCTTAGAAGCTAGTACAAGGTATCCTCTTCCCATAGCACTAGTACGCTTACCAGTATTTAATGTACAGAGAAATCGTTAGTACTAGAGTGCTACAATAATGTTTATCTATGTAAATAAAATGCATTTTCGGTTTTTGTTTGTTTTTAAACTCAACTGGTTTATTAAAAAAATTAATTCATTAAAAAATCAAAAATTACATTTTAATAAAATATATATACGTTTTTTTTTTAAGTTGTATAGCTTTTCTTAACTGAATCTGAATCTGAAACATATACATATATTTGAATGCATATATATATATATGTGTGTAAAGCGCAGTTGCATTTCTTACCTAAAAGAGTTGTATAAAAATTAGTAAAAAGCTTCAACGATTTTTTTCCATGAACTCCTTCGATATTGTACCCGTAAGTTATTTCAGGCGACATAATGTTCTTCAAATTTTTTTGGATGCCATTGGAAAGTATAAGGGATTTCATAGCTTGAATCTAATAAAATTCGAAAACGATGAAATGAAAGTGCTATTAAATGATATTTAATTATTTTTTGATACTTACAAATTCCTTTCTATTTTCAGGTACAATGTTTTGATTCATTTCACACAATTGCTGTTCATTTATTATAGAAAATTTTTCAGTCAAAGAGTCTACATCAGATTGTTTACTATACAGTGCATTCAAAAGCGCACGTTGCTTTGCAATATTTTCTGCTAGAAATTTTAACTGATCTGAAAAATCGAAAAAAATACGACTTTAAAATAAAATTAGATTATATTTTTCTTGTGTTCTTACCTTGGATTAATTGATCCCTTTTTTTAAGGTCATCTAAAAATATTACCATATACGTATATTTGTATTACAAACTTTAACAAAAATGTTATAAACCATGACTTGAGCTTTTTGTCAAGACTAAGGTTGTTAATTATTTTTGTACTGTTAGACTTTTGCTGTTTTTCAATTTTATTTTCTTCATGAACTGTAGTACTTTCGAAAAAATTTATTACTGTATCATTGCTTTCGCTATTTACTTTTTGTAATTTGTTAAAATCTTTCATAAATTCGTCAACATCTTTTTCTTCATTACTTTTATATATTACACTTTCGCTTTTTATTTGGTTGAATTTTTCCCGTTCTGCTTTAAATATTCTTCTTATATTTCTTTTATTCATTCCTAACTACTTAAAAAATATAATTCACGTCTTTATTCAACAAAATTTTAAGCACAACTGAAAAAGGCTAACTCTTTTACTAGTCATTGGTGGCAATTGCTTCTACTTATGCCACTGGGAACTTATATACGAAAACATATGCATTAAGCGACTCATTTATTTAATTTAAATTAAATGAAAAGTACCAACAATATTTTTGTACTTTAACTTTTTCCTTGATGTAGTAAAATTGACTTGCTGAGATAATTAACAAACACATGGGAGCAAACATATTACGTAAATACCATGTAAATCAATTTTATAAAATTTCTAAATTGAATATACAAAATTAATGTAAATGTTTTTTTTATTCTTCACTAATTAATAACTAATTCAGTCTGATCAGCGTTTTCTATGTACTTGTGTTTGTATTTCTTAAACATTTCATTAAGGCTATCTATAACTTTTCGATGAATTTCATCAACATATTCGGGACTTGGATTTGCCATTTTTTCCACTTCGATGGGGGCACCAACTACATTAGGAAATTTATTTTAAAAAAATTTAATTAATAAATTTGATATGGAAATTTTATAAAAAGAAAGAGGGAGTGCATTTTTTTACTTACCCACTTGTACGATATGTTTTCTTTGTGGTAAAAATCCAAAGGAATACTGAAAGAAACCTCTTCCTAAAACAATTAATGGTGAAACTCCTGTTAGTTGTTTAACAAATGTTTGCACTTTACGCAGCAAAGAGTGGGGTGGATTGGCCACCTGATCGAATATATCAACTTCACCAAATGAAAAGGTGGGCACAATGGGTGAACTAAAAGCAAAAATGTAGTAAGCTTTATTACGAGCTTAAGATGGTATATTTTCTATTCAATAAATTGTTTCATTAATTCTTAACTTACCCAGTTCGTATAGCAATTTTTACAAAGCCCTTGCGATTTTTCAATGTCAATATGTAACGACCAGGATGGGCATCCAATGACTCTTGGGCACCACCCACTAAAACCGCTACAGCATTAGATGTAAAACCATCTTTGTTATCTGCATGCTTGGGATCATTGGATTTTTTAAGGTGATATAGTAAAGACTCTTTTGAGCATGAAACTAAACCCCAGAAGCGTAATATTTCACGCATAAATGGAATGCAAAAATGCATATCAAGGGTGGCAATTTTGGGTCTAATGCCAGGAAACAGTTCTAACCATTTGCCAATATTGTTGCCCATATTAATGGAAATTCCGGTACTAAAAAAAATAGAAAAATAATTTCAAAGAATTTTTATTATTTTCACCAGACAACGAGAAGTGTTAGAAGACCAAAGATAGTGTGTGTTTTCTTTATTTTCTTTTCTGCCCAAATCAAAATTTTATATCAAAAGTTCAATAAAGTTATCCAGTTGTGTCATTCCGGCACAGAGGAAAAATCACAAACTGATTTCTCTTTTTTATTTCTTAAGGGATCTAATAAACGAAAATAGCTCTGGCAGCCTGTCAGTTAACTGTTCGGCTATGGACATTGTTCATTTTTGAAAACATATACTGTGCACATGAACACACAAATATCTAGATTAAATTTCACAAATTATTTCTTCAATGATAAGAAAAATTAATTTTTATTTCAAATTATAAAACTAATCGTTTTTATATTTTGATAAAGTAGAAACTATTATTAATCTCAATGACTGTTGTATGAATGGACATGATACACAGTGGGGCAGATTTAAATTTAATTTAAAATAATTGAAGAAAATATATTAACAAAAAATTTAAAACAAATTTTATTCTGATTCCAAAAAGAATTTAATCTCCATATACACGATTCACAAATGCACAGTGGGACAGATTTAAAACGAATTTAATTTAATTTAAAACTAAGCCAACAACTTGCAGGCTGTTAAACTGATTTAGAATAAAATTTCCTATGCTGGTACAAAGAAATTAATAATTTCTAAAGAAATCAAAAATATCATATGCTGGTATAAACGGTGGGGTAGATTGACATTAAATGAAATTTAATTTAAAAATAAATCAATAATTTTTAAACAGATTACCTGATTTTACATGCTGCCAAAAAGTCACAGTGCGGCAGATTTAAAAATAAAACAAAAAATCTGATAATATAAAAAATCAACTAATCCAAGTTTCTGTTCGTAAAAACTGTTTACAGTCATTTTGTTGTCATCCAACGAAATTTTTCGCAAATTGGCATTAAAGTAGGTTACTTTGGATAAGGGAATTTTTTATTTTCTGTTTTACTTAGATTGCTGATTTACTTCTAAATGATTTTAATCTGGCTTACAATAAAATACAAGGAAGCAGAGGTGAAATTCTTTTCACATACGTAAAATGTGACAGTAACGAAATGTTCTGCGTATGAAAGAAAACACTCACTGTGCAACATTTGAACTCTAGTTTGTTTGTTTTTGTTTTGCACAATTAAAAAAAATGTAAAATGTTTGTAAAGCTTGTTGTTAGTGGTGATTGTTTGCTGGTTGCGGTCAAGTGTACAAACTTACCCAATAATGCCATGAGGAAAACTGGCTAGCAAATAGTTACGATTTGGTTTTAATTCACAGGTTTTTATTAAATCAACTGGAAAATAATCACGTAAATGACTCATCATAAAATTATTGCGTAAAAACATCCAGCTGCAATTAATAAAAATAAATTATTATTGCGATCATTAAACTTGTATTGCAACAGAATTTTCCATAATTACTTACCCATTGCCGTCAATAGCTGAACTATATTTATGATGATCAATGTAAATATATGACAAATAGGTTAATAAGAATAAGCGGCCTACATAACTAAAATAAAGCTAAGAGAAAAAAAGAAAAATTAAGGTTGACAAATTTTTTATGTAAGATAACAGAAGTTAAGCGATGACTTAAAAGCCGGCCTTATGGAATAGAATTTTTTCACTCACTAGAAGAAGGGTCTCTGACGACCTTTACTGAGAATTATTTAAGTCACTTTGTAGCGAAACGAAAAAAGCTCATGACTTTTTAGTCATCACGTGTAATTAAGCACTTACGAATGTCAGAGCAGTTAATATTAAAGATAAAAATGGCAAAATCATAAAAACATAAACATAAACAGCGGCCGCTAATGTTTGTATGCGCCGTCGAGGCGGTACTTTAACCGGTGCCCATTCAATTTTTTTAATATTTTTCGAAATTTCTTTAATGATTTTCTTATTAGTCTGTTTTAAATGTTCTACAGTTTCATGCACCTCTTCCGTAAGTTCTTTAGTAAGCCCACTAAATGTAATCATTTTTTTTTTGTTTGCTCTCTTTTAATTGTATTAAAATAATTAAAACAATATAAAACTAAACTTAATTAAAAAATTAAAAAAAATACGCAAACACACACACGAAAAAATTAAAATAAAAAAACAGAAATTGTTTTGCAAAATTAAATTTGCTGTCTGTACTTGTTCAAGTTCTAAATAAAACTGAAAATGTTTTCAAGTAAAAATATATGCTTTTATTTTCTATTATATGACAACAAAAAATTGTTTTTTATCGCTTGCATTAAATAATTTTATGTTTTTGTACTTTAGTTTTTTTTTTTTTTTTTACTTCACTTTTTATTCCAGTTCAATTTCAATCTTATCAATACCCTAATCTCAGAATTTATGTACACGAAATTTTTGTAAATTTTTTAAAAAACGATTTTTAAAAGAGACTGAAAAAATAGCAATTGAAAAGTATTTACTATTTTTTAAATATATTTTTGTACTAAATACGCGTGCATACACAAACAAAATACAATTTATTATACTCGTAAAGAGTATAGTTAGTTCTTTACATTTGGGCGCATTACAATAACAAAACACAATAACAAAAATATTTACTACAGAGCTACTAGTAAAGCTAGAGAATAAAAAAACTGACGAGTCAGCTTTAGCAGTATTCTTACTCATGTGAGTTTCTTTTTAAAAATATTTGTAATATTGGATACACACAAGTGCGAATATGTAAGTCTCGCTGCACTGTCACTATCATATTATATACTAGAAAAACCCAATTAACCAAATCATCAACAACTTGATAACAATATTTTTGAATATTTCCCAAAAGTTAAAGCAGACAAGTAGACAAAGAAGAAGTCAAAATAAAAATAAAAACCGAGACCAAATCGTGTTATTCGATATCGAATAATTTCAATCTAAATTTTCAAATTTTTTCACACAAAAATATTAAAATTTTAAGCTTTCACTCAATATCGAATGTGACGATTTGGGCCCCGATTTAATTTATTTTTTTTGTGTAATTTTTTCAAAGCATGATGTCTTGTACAGTAGATTTTCTTTTTATGTTTTTTTTCACTCACTAGTAAAAGGTCTTTGATGAACTTTTAATTTTTTTTTAATAAACAGCATAAATCCGGAAAGCTTTTTTGCTTGTCAGCACAGGAATCGAACCTGATACCCACCCTCTCCCCCCCCCCCCCTTGATAGGCTAGCATACTACTCTACTACTACTGTTGCACATTATGGGGGCACTCTTTAAAACATTTTCTAAACTACTTTGAAATGAGAATAAGAAAAAATTGATGACATTTTAGTCGCCTTATAATTGTTCTCTAAAAACATTGAAATGAAGCCAACAGTATTGTCGACTTAGTGGTTTTTAGCACTGTTCTACTCGGAAAATGTTAGTAGTAAAGGGTCTAAATTATTCATTCCGTTCTACGATTGCGGGAAGCATTTTTTGTGCGGAAGCAAATTTTGCAATTATTCATTCGGTGGTGCAGTATTCTTCCGCAGTTGAGGTAATATCTCTACCGTGGCAGTATTACCATATATATTATTTATTTCGCAATATATATAAATTTCTACATTTCGCTTACGCTCACGGAAAGCAACAGGAAATATCAAAATTTTAACAAAAAATATAAAATTCACAAAGTCTGGTATTCAAAATGACTAATAACGACTTCAAGTAGAAATTATGAAAAAAATTTTATACAAATTTGTCACAATATCGATTTGAAGTCTACTTTAATTTTCTTTGAATACAAGCAAAAATTTTTTAGCTTTTTTTTTTAATTGTTTGAGATTATTTTTATTTTATTTATTGAAAATTAATTTTTTATTTGTTTATTTAACATTTATTTTTATGTTAAAAAATTAAATTTTTTTATCACCAACAGCTGACGCAATACAACAAATCATTCACAATAAGCAACTTTTTAATTCACAATTAAATGACACAATTCAAAATAAAAGCAATTTGCATATCGATGGATAGTTTTTTCCACTAAATTTTCCTTTCCGCGCTTTCTTTGATGCCTTTTTTTCTTCATCAGTGACACTAAATTTGTGTAAAAATTGCCCAAATAAAAAGAGATGATAATTAGCAAAATAAGGGTATAAATTTTTGAATTGTTCAGTTACAAACAATTTCGATAGGCTGTGAAGAAAAAACGTACTTAAAATATGTGGGTTGTAAACTTTTTTAACTGATTATTTTAATTTTAGTTACAAATCCTTACTAATGCCCAGTATTCGACTTCGGACTTAAGTGTCATTTGAACTTTAAGTTCCATTTAGATACAAAATTGAGTTTCTAACTATAAACTTAAGTCATATTCAAGTTGCCAATCTTGGGCATTTAAAGTCCACTTAAGTTGCACATATTAAACATATGATTTTGACAGTTTGCTTTTTTTTTTTTTGTAATAATAATGTTTTCAATTATGCTTTTTTATAGCAGATAATAAAAAGTCAACTTCAGCTGAAACAAAATTTTCAGTTCTTTTCATTTGATTTAATGTTGCTTTTTCATTTTTTATTATCACTGTTTTTTTACTTTGATACAGCTGTTTTTTGGATAATGATCATGAATTTTTAATAATTCATAATGCTGCCACACTTTTGTCGCAAATAAATAAGAACAATCATTTAAGACTGAAACTGTATGTATGTGCAACTTAAGTTCAAAACGACATTCAACTAATTCTCGATTTGAATACGAAGTCAAAAACTGGGGGTAATATTATAACCGGAAAGCTTGTAAAAGAGGTTAGTCAAAATATATATGGCAACCTTCATAGAAATAAAGAGACCATGTGTTTAGAGAAATTCGTTGAAAAATAAAATTTTAATTATTAAAAAACATATATAAATTGTGTTAATAAAAAATGGGCTTATCCGGCCCAAAATTAATCCATTCGCGTTTATAATAAAGGGTTTCCCAGTAAAGTTACACTTTTTCTCATTTCATTCTGAAATACATCGCTTTTATGGCAGTTTACGCCGTCTTGCTGTTATGACCAATTGGGTATACCTGCATGACTAAATGTAGCTACAAATACACACACATCCCATTATATTTTGAATATAATAATCTTCAAATGCATAGTGGGCCATATTATTTTTTTATTTTCAATAAGCAATAAAAACTAGCGCTACTATGACTAAGAGCCAATATTTTTTTTAAATTTTGAATACCCCAAAATTAAAACATTTAAATTTAAGTTAGCTATATAACCCATAGTGCAATGAAAAACACATTTAAAATGCAAATACTCTCATTAACAAAATACTCGTATTCTTCGTGAATGGTATGAAACGAATTAAGAAGCACACTTTTGTCGGCAAAAACAAATTAATTATTAAACAAAAATAAAGAGTGATTACACAATTCAAATGAATTACAAAAAAGAGCCTTTTGAATAACAATTTATGAAATATGAAAATATCCTGTGCTGTTTATAAGAAACGAACAATACATACAATCGTCTAAAAAATTTTTGATTAAAAAACACTTAAAAATTAAATTTTTTCGCTTTTCTAGTTTTTGTTATCTTAACCAACTAATTTACATTTGTTTTATTATGTAAACTTTTTCAATAAAACTGAAATTAATTCTTAATAATAATTAATAAATTCTTAACTAAATTTAAACCGGTAAATGTTTTATTTTTAGTTATTATTTTTTACATTAAAAATTCATTTGAGTAAAATTAATGTCTGTAAAAATGTGGACTTAAATTAAGTCATGTTTTCTTTTTTTATAAAGTGTTATATTTGAAAGTGGTATAAGTCTTTAAAAAAATTATTTATTTTCTTAATTAATTACAAAAAATATTATTTCACAATAAAATTTAAAGTGTGTATAGCGTAAAAAACATCATTTGAAAAGATTAACGTTTCCCAATATTTTTGAATTAACTTAAAAGCAACCCTTAATATATCAAAACATGAAAAATAGGACTTGAAGTTCCTTTATATACATGTTTAGGAGAAATATAATTGCATTGCTAAAAATACGCATAAATACGTTGATTTCTTTAACAGATTTTACCCATTTGCAAATGAACCATAGAAGATTACAGGATGGAATACATATCATTTTAAAGAGAGGTCGTCCAAATTTGTAATCTCTTGCCCAAATACTCAGAAATTACTTTCGATTATTTTAAAAAAAATTTTTGAAATTCACTGGTGTACATGGAAACTTAAAAAAAATTTTAAAAATAATTCAAAGTAACTTCTGAGTATTTGGGTGTTTTAATACAAATCTAGACAACCTCCATTTTAAAATGATATGTATTCCATTATCTAATCTTCTATGGTTCGTTTTCAAATAGGTACAATCTCTTAGACAAATCAACATATTTATTCACATTTGTACCCACATATGCACTTACGAGTATATTTCTCCTAAACATATTTATAAATGTGTCATATATACTAAAATTATATATAAGGACGTAAGACGTATTTCATAAATATGCCATAAATACTGAAAAGATATTCACAAATACTAAAAACGTAAGGGGTTACTTTAAAACATTTTAACTTGGCATATTTATCTTCACTCACTTAATTTTAATTACTTCGTTAAAAAATTAGGCGTAGTAGGCATGGTCGGTCCAGAAGTAGATGTCAACCTTCCTTAAAAAGTAAAGAGTTTATATACCAAATATATAATTTTAATCATTTCAAGACAATGAACATGGTCGACCCAAAAACAAATATTGACCTTCCTTTAAGTATAAAGAGTTTATGTACCAAATTTTAGAAAAATCCGTTAAAATATATAATTTTAATTACTAAAAAAATTTTAATTATTTTTTTAAAAAAGTATGGCAAAGTTGGAAAATATAATTGTAGTTAAAAAAAAGACAGATTTCAATTGTTTTAATCAAAACTGAGCGTAAAGTGGGCGTAGCTATTTCAAAAGTATATGGAGACCTTCCTTGAAGTATAGAGATCATTGGTACAGAAAAGTCCCTTGGAAAACACAAATTTGTATAGCGAACAAACAAACAGGAAATGAATTTTTTTTATATAGATATTGCCCTCGTAAATGAAATACACTTTCATGAAGATTTATATTGACCGAATTATGGTCGATCGCGAGCTTTAAGGCTCTGCTTAAATTTCTAAATTCGGACCTTTAGAATGATTTTTATTGAGAACAGTTGGTCTTATGCCTTAAACCATTTTTAAATTGTAACGTCAGATCTTGAGTGAGTTTCAAATAAATAATTTTTTTGGTTAAAATTTAAATTTTTCTTTTATTTAATTTTTTTAATATAAGCCGCCTTAATATTTATTAGCGAAGACAAAATCTCAAGACTACTAATTATAAATTGTCAGTGAAATTGAATCTAAAAATACAAAAACTGAATTTATCGGCTTGTATCGACGAACCTTAATTAGTACTAAATTATTTGTATATATAAAAGGACAAACACACATGTTTATGGGATATTTTATATTCATACTACAATTCTTCTATAAATTCTTCTCTCTTTTCTAAATCAAATCACTGCAAATAAAAATTAAAATTTGAGAAAAACACTTATTTTGCAATATAATTTTGCAAGTTTAATTTTGCGTAAACAGTCAAGTGGCAGAGCAAATTAATGTGGATTTAATTGTAAATTAGTATGAATGAATAATAAACAGATTATTTTCTTTATGGCTGAATTGAATTAACCTTGAATTTTGTTTTAATGACAGAAAAAGTATTAAATACAGTCGACTTCGTGTTACACGAATAGAAATTGTAAAGAAGTTAAAGTATGAAACAGTCTTGCTGTTTATTACCCCTCTAAACGAAGACTCTGTTTGTACAAACAATTTTTGTTTGTGTAAAATTTTTGTTTAAAATTGATTTTGTATTTACAGATGCAACTTTGCTTCCTGCAATTTTACTATTCTTTTACATATTTATGTAGCTTAGTCGTTGTTTTTTAAAGTTTTTTAAAGTTAACTATAGCTATTTGCAACTTTATAGGCAAGTTGTAATAATGGCCATTAAAGTTGTAACCATAGTGTAAATTGGGACTTACAGAATTTTCTCTAATCCAATGTTCCACTTAATTATTTTTCAGCGTTTCATTAGACTAATAGAAAATTTGATTAAAACAATGTACAACTTGAATTGTAATCTGGATGTAGACTGGTGTAGGCCAAGATGACGCAAAATCAAATGGATTTATTGCTCTATAATCTAAATATTTAAATAATTTTTTTTTTTTTTGATTATTATCCTTCTTTAATTATAACAAATTACATTAAATTATATAGAAAGTTTAAAAAAATTCAAAAATACTGCACTGTTATTTTTAAATAGCGTGCAAATAAAATTTATATTTTGTTTCAATTATCTATCGGTTTTCATTTTAAGTTTAATGCATGTTTGGTTTTTTTTTACCTTGAAAATAAATATACTTGTATGTATATATTTTAAGATAACTAAAAGTATTTATGATTAGAAAGTTAAATTGTAAAATAATTCGAGAATTTAAGAAAATTGAATTAAAAATAAATAAATTTATAAAAACAACAGACTTGCTTATTTTGCTTTCACATTAAATTTAAGCATTTCCAAAAAAAAGCGCTCATCCATATTGTTATGGTTTCTTAACTGGAGCACTCATTTTGAGAAAGAAAATTTTATATAAAAATCATTATTAAAAAAACAGTCTTGAGTTGATATATGCATCCCTAAAGCAGGGTTTAAAGTTTTTAATTTCAAATTAAAATCTATGAAAAACAAATTAATTAAAACCATTACACTGGCATTTATTAAATTTAAAACGTTTTACGTAAATTAGCACTTTCTTGTGATTGTTAAAATACTTAAAAAAATAAATCTAACGAGATGTGAGAGTGACAAAGTTCAATTAACCAAAAGCAAAACTATTTAAAAATAGTTTTTCAATTTTGACGGGACTTTGTATTCAAGTGTTACTTCCAATTACCATGTCTAGCGATAATAATTCGTAAAGTAATAAACTCGAGCATTTCTTACAATTTTTGCTTATCAAAATATTATATAAAAATTGATTTATGAAAGTCTTATTTATTCGAACTTATGATAATATGATTTAATTTATTTTCACTCAAATTAATCAGTTTTCTTGGCTAACATCTACCCCAATTAAAAGACAAAAGTTTTTGTTACAATTTTATTTAAATCAAAATTTTATTTTTTCTAAACTTCACTGTCCAACTGAATACACGTCTATATATAAGATATAATTTTTATTTTAGTTATAATTATTTTAATACACGAGTATATGTGTTTGTACATTAAACTGATTCTAAAGGTTAACAAAGTTTAACAACATGAATTGTAAGAAAAAATTTGCATGTAACTGTGCTACTTCAGACAATTTAATAAAAACCGGTTAAATTGTTTATTAAAAAATTAATTGAGATAACATTTGTTTACTTTTCTCATTTCAATTTAAATATCAAGTATTTGAACTTAGAGCTTAATCAAGCAATTATGTGTCATTTATTAAAAATATTACATTAGTACGTATAAGGGGTTTTGCAGCAGAATAACTTGAAATTGTTTGGAAAGTGTTTTGAAACTTGGATTGTGATTTTTTCAAAATTTTCTCTTGTTTTCGAGATGTAACTCAATCCTCTAAATGATGGAACTGTTACGACATACATAAACATTACTTGAAAACGTTTAAATTTATTACATTAGAAAAAAAATACGAAATTCCGCATTAAAATTTTCTATATATCGATAAAAAAAAATTTAGGTATGAATCTTGGTTAACTTCAGGGCTTTGTCAAGAAAACCTTAACATACTTTATAGGCTCAGTTCTTATTCTCTAATAACCTTGAAAAATTTCGATTATTTATTTGCGTCAAAATTTTGTAGAAATTCATCTCCATTCCACCAAAAAATTTCTTTGTCTATTTTCACCACAAATATATAACACAGGCAGAAATCGTATAAAAGTAATGCATGCATACTGCATTAACAGTATGGCAGCACTCAAATTCAAACATGTTTTTATTTGTGACAATTATGTTTGTTAATCAATCAACGTTAATTTTTATATGCTATTTTATAAATATTTATTTTTTTTTTAGATTATACTTTTTTACTAAAAATAATACTCATAAAATTCATTCCAATGGCGTTCAATTGGCTTATTACAGCGGCTCTGTTTTTGCACAGTTTGAAAAGCTTTGTTTTAGTGCCAGATGACTTTCAAACTACACAGTCCTGCTAACTTTAAAATTTTTTATGTTTTAAAAATTATTACTTTAAACATTTTTACCATTGTGTTATATCCACTTTTAATATTTATTTCTGTTATCGAAATGTGTTATAGTTTTTGATTATAAAGGAAAATTTATTTACATAAAAAATGCCATATATGGAATAAATAAATATAAAAATAAATGTAACACTAAATCTTGCAAAAACACAACAAAGTTACCTAATTAGCATCACTGCCAATAATCAAAGTCAAAAACACCAAACAAAATAATTCCTCATTTTTTCAAGGGCGGTAAAAAATTTTTGTCTATAATTTTTAAGATATTCTTAAAATTATCATTTATTAATTAAGATTATTCTTAAATCACACACTCTATAAATTACTACTCAAACGGAAGCTGTCATAAAATGACTAGGTAAATAAACCTGAAGGCAAATGATTGTTTCTGAATAAACTAACCTACAATTCTTTAACTTTGTGATATTTTAGAGCCAGTATCGAATTGGGTGATGTTACACACCACAATATAAAGCAGTTGAAAAAACTAAATACAGTAGTTTTTCCCGTGTCCTATAATGACAAATTCTATATAGATGTATTGGAAGCTGGTGAATTAGCTAAATTAGCCTATTATAATGATATTGTTGTAGGCGCCGTATGCTGCCGAATCGATACTTCCGAAAATCAGAGACGTTTATATATTATGACTTTAGGTTGCTTATCGCCTTATCGTAGGCTAGGCATTGGAACTGTTATGTTCCATCACATTTTAAATTATGTGGAAAAGGATGGTAATTTTGACAGTATTTTTTTGTAAGTTGTCATCAATTTCTAAAATGTTTTCAATTGCTAATAAATTCTTGTTTAAAGGCATGTACAGGTGAACAATGAAGGTGCTATAGATTTTTATAAAAAATTTGGTTTTGAAATTGTTGAAACCAAAGAGCACTACTACAAACGCATTGAACCAGCAGATGCTCATGTGTTACAAAAGAATTTACGCCTACACACCTCCACATCTCACCATCAATGCAATGGGCAATTTGAAAAGCGTGATAAGAAAACTGCCTAATGTTATTGTTGTATAATTACTTAATTTATGCTATGTTTACTATAGCAAGTGTCCTCTATAGAGTTTATATAATACCTGCATAATAGTGAACACCATTCTATTTTTTTTTTTTTTCGTAGATGCAGTTGTCAACAAAATTTTGTATGTAATCTCTGCTTTTATATATAGTGTGTAAAACTTCTTTTGAAAAGATTATATGAGCAGAGAAAATATACCCATCTACCACAGGAAAATTGGAACAGGCTGTTAAACTATTATATGATTTCTTAAATTCATACCTACTTACCTTTGTTTAGAAAATTCTATATTAGTTAAACCATCGTTTAAAGTAAATAAACACATTGTAACATTCGAAAGCGAAAAACTCTTCTAAAAAATTTTAACTTCCAATTTTTTATACAAATTCAAGTAATTAAGATTCAATGTTAAAAAGTAATTGTTGCCATTATGGACTAGGGGTAAGTAAACAAACAAATCGTATATATGCTTGGATATAAATTTTCAAATTAGAATTTATTTTTACATATTCGAAAACTAATTAATTATTTTTCATATTTTGCTAATAAAAAATTCCTAATATCGAAAACGATTAGGAAATCTTACATAAACCTGGCTAATCTTAATGGATAAATAATTAGTAGCGTTATCATATTAATCTTCCCTTTATCAAAAAAAATATATAATTACTTATTCAATATTCGTGTTGCTACTGTGTTCTTATATAAAGCACATTAGATGAGCGCACAATATGTAATTGAAAGTAATTTGTCAAGTTGTTGGGATGTCATTTAAAGTGAAAAAGAAACTATTACCCGCTGGAAGCACATCTGAATGTTTTTACTTAATCTATATACTTTTATACTATACGGGTTGCTTGGGCTGCAAAATTAAAAATAAAAATGAGTTATATTATGAGAAAAACTATAATATATATCGCAAAATATATCGCTTAATATATTTAACTGGTTTCATTGGTGCTCTTCTCTATAAAGTATGCGATGCAGAATTAATTAAAAACTGGCTACTACCAGTTATCAAAGTAATACTCATACTGGAATGTATTACATGTCCAGTTATTTATGTGAAAGTTATATTAAATATGGATTCGCACAGTGATAAATATATAAACCTGGCCAATACTTTGCAGACTATAGATGAACAAATGAAAAATAATTTTAGAAATATCCAGTGGAACTATCAAAAAACTGCACGAAAATATAATTCGATGATAGTAATGTTATACGTTCTTTATGTTATTGCATCTACAATATTCATATTTCAAATAGCGGATAATTCTTCCGGTTGGATTAGTTCGGCAATAGTTTCAATTTGCTATACCTGCATTACGAGCAGTCCGGCTTTTGCGGAATTTTTATTCGTTGGCAAGATGGACATGTTACGGTTAAGATTTCGACTAATAAGAAACTTACTACGCCAATCTTACAGCTTTAATCACAATGAATATATATCAAAAATTAAGTTGCTACAAAACTATTTTATGCAGTACTCCAGTTTAATAGTACCTCTTAATCAGGTATTTTCTGTAACAACCGGTTCAGCCTTATATCACGATTTTGCCCTTCTAACAAGCTTGGGATATTTGTTGTGTTCCAAGGCATTGGACAAACAAACTAAAGTTTTAGAGTATGTGGTTATAAGTCTCTTTATGTCTCCAAGAATTTATAAAGCTGTTAGCACTGCAGTATACGGGTATGAAACACAAAAAGAGGTACATGCATAGTTTATAGTTTTTAATTCATATAGAATATAAATTGATTTTTGCTTAACAAGAGTTGTTAGTTAATTGTATATTACCTTTACCCTCCGCTGTAATTTCAATACACAAACTTTTTGTTATTTTTTATAAAAATATTTTAAGTCGAAATCGAATATTAAATGTGTTTGATAATTTACTTTTTGCATTTGTCTGTAATGCGTAAGTGCATATCAATGTCGTTTTATACATACAAATATCTTGCGATGAGCAAAACGCAAACGCAAAACTTTTAGCTTTCTAATCCCGATAAAGAGTAAAGTAATTTTTTTATTACGAAAATAGCACTGTAAATTATTCATTAATAAATATATATTTACAAATAAATTAATTCCTAGTGTAAAATTATTTTTTTCTATTGTAGCGAAAAAATTGTTTTCAAGAGTTTATTAAAATTGGTTACAACTTCAAAAAGTCAGATTTAATGCAAAACCACATGGAAACGTTTTTACATTGGCGAATGCATAATACTTCTTGCTTTACAGTGGGGAAAATTCTTGACTGTAATTTAAGTTTAATATTTTGGGTAAGTATGTATAGAAAAAATTTCAAATCCAAAATGCACCGAACGAAACGATGTATTGTGAAACTATAGATTGCATGGCGACATACTTTTTACATACAATTTCAATTTGTTCATTTTACTTTTCTTTCAGTCTTTAAATAGCATTGTAAATTATATTGTGATCTTGATGCAATTACACTTTCAGCAAAATCATATTGTCAAAATGAACAACGAATTAGCTATTAAGCAAGGATAATAAAGTTTTTATATTGATTTAGGAAAACACAAAAAAGGATGTAACTACAAAAAATATATTTGTGAGAACTAAGATTTCTTTTGTAATACTCGTACATGTATGTACAAGGTGGGCGAAAAGAAGTCATCCGATGTTGTTTGGCTCTCATTTTTTTTCTAAATGAAAATAAAATGTATGCCGTTGCTCTACTGTTGGAACCACATGTTCTCCAGTCCTAATTCGTTCAATTGCGGCAGAAAAAATTCGGTTAACATGCCGCTATAGCGCGCACCGTCCACTGTTGTCATTTGACCAGCCCGATGACTCCTCCATCGTGAACAGGGCACCATGCAGTCACTTTGAGCGGGTGTAAAGGCTCCTCGTGCATCACTCGTGTATTTTTGGTGCCCCAGAAGTGATAGTTTTGCTTGTCCACTTTCCCGCTGAGGTGGAAATGAGCCTCGTCGCTCATTATGATTTTATTCAAAAAATCGATTATTCCGCGTTCTTGGGGAGTGTATCGCTCAATGGCTTGTTCACTTGTATTCTACATCTAGTCTAGTTCACAAATGTCAAAACCTATTTGACATCGGCCGTCATTTGCAAAAATAATAGCATCTTCCAATAGGGTGATTTCTTGTAGCCCACCTTGTATATATCGTCATATGATTTCAAAAAAGCTCTAAGGTACTAAAAATTTAAATCGATTTTTCGATTAAATAATTATGATATCCCGAATCAATTTACATGTTCTTGGAAAATTGTTACTCCTACAGTTAAAACTAATGTTATTAATCTCAAGTTTAGACTACAAAACTTTGCGAATTTATATGACGATATGTATGTATATTAGATACATCAATTTGTAAATTAATTAAATAAATTTATTGTTAATTTTGATTTTTTTAATTTACAAACAGATCTAATAATGAAAAATGAAAAATGTATGAAAAGTTTTAAATAAAAAAATTAAGTACAAAAAGCAAATTATGGTCTTGAGTTCACACAAAAAATTTTAAGTGACACTTTAATTGTTTTTATTGCAATGTCCAACTTGTACATGAGTTCCCCGAGAATTTAAAATAATATTGGCGTACATTTTAGCGTAGTCAAGTTTTCTATAAGTAAAAACCTAAGTTGGCTTATGACAAAAAAAAATTATGTTAACCAAATCGGTGCAACGAACGACACTTTGTTTTTATATATAAAAGAATTAATAAAAATTTAATCAAACAATGATCAAATGAACGTATGAATATAGTAAAATAAAACAGAATTATGTAGATAAAATAATATAGAATACAAGAATATACTATAAAATGAAATACAATACAAACAGATATAAACTACAACAAAATAAAATATGTTGAATAGAAAATAAACTAAAATTAAAAACATTTAATGAAATGAAGGAATAGAATAACTAAAATGGCTATTTTGTTAAACTTGAGGTCTTATTTTTCAAAAATTTATTTTTATATCGATATTTCGCTCCAATTTTTGTAGCTTCTTCAGGATATAATTATATTAATTTATAATTATATTAATTTATAATTATATCCTGAAGAAGCTACAAAAATTGGAGCGAAATATCGATATAAAAATAAATTAAATTAAATTAAAAAGAAAAAGGTCAAATAAAACTAACTAAGGAATAGAATAACATTAAAAAAATATGAATAAATATAATTCAAGTTTAAGATCTTCAATAAAACATAAACGATTTTTTATTGCCAAGTAGATTGATGAGTAGGACACTAACTTATCAATCTGGGAGTCGCAGGTTCGATTCCTGTCTAGACTCTGGCAACTGATGGTTAAAGTAACCAGTGATCTTTAAAAAAAATTAATTTATAATATTGAATAAATTAATAAATAAAAAATCGTTTAATTTTATATTCCTTGTAATTTTTGTATATCCTTTGGATGTGTTTTTCAGGGAAATAAGTGATTAAAAAATATATATAAAATATAAATTACTAAAAAAATTAAATAACCGTTATAGTATTTGATCTGATTGTGGAATAGAAAATCTTACTACAACACATTTTATTTCTACACTACCAAACTAGAAATGATATAAATAGAAAGATATAACAATCTACCGTAAATTTTATTTACATGGGCGTTATATCACCTCACTTGATTGAATGCCACCTACAGGTTGCGAAAAGTAAAAAAAAAAATAATAATTACTGACCTAAAACTATCTTTCCTCTAAATTCAATTTCATTAATGCCTGTTAAGATATTTTTTTTGTAATATTTAAAATTTTTTTAAAATAACCTTTAATTTTATTCGCTGAGTACACCTATTAAGTGAATTATAAAGGCAGCTATTTTCAAACAAAATGTTTTACAAATAGAAAACTTTTCCAAAAGCTGTTTGCCATAAATCATTCATGTTTTGGTTAAGATATCAAATTCAGGAAATTGTTCAAGAAATTAAAAATTATACTTTATGAAGGGTTGAAGTGTAGGTTGTCTGCCTGGCATTAAACACCAAAATTAACAAGTGCGAGTAGATGGCGATAAATTTAAGAGAATATTTTACAAATTTATTTTTTTATTTTATTTAATACTCTAAGGGAAGGAGATGAGTAAGAGAATAAAAAAAGGAAACAGAAACAAGTTTTATGCTTTTGTTATGGATTAGTCAAACAATTTGAACATAACATGCAGCATGCTTAAGGGATGGCGGAAGTCGTACAATGTTTCCATAAATATACAATTGCTTGTGAATATAGGGCCTTCCCTTAAATAAAATAATCATTATAAATGTTACATCTGCGAAAAGCAAGAATACAAAATATTTGCTAAATTTCATTTTAAACACTAAATTAAAAAAAACACAATGTTTTTAATAAATTACTTAAGAAAATAATATTAATAAGCTTGAACACAAGAATATAGAAAAAAGTAAAGCGTAAATACATATATTTTTTAACGGCAACAATTTTATTTAATAGCCCATATGTTAAGCATAATGTGGGTGAAACTTGGCGCATGCGATTCTCTTTAACTCACAAGTGGTTTCATTTTGCCAACAAAATAAAAACAAATGACAAAAGGCCATTACGACTCACAAGGGGAGTCAAGCAGCACTTTCGTTTCAAAGAAGTCATTAATGAGTTACAAACCCTTTTGGGTTATTTATATCAAAAAGTACAAGGATTACAAACACTGTAAAAGAAAAGTAATAACAGCATAGAAATAAAAAAATACAAATAAACGTAAAAATATTTTAAAATCTAAACAAAACAATTGAAATTTGTTTAATCAAAATTAAAAAAAAAAAAAAAACGATTTTACACAAACTTCAAATTAAATGGCTGATGATGGCGGCAATCCGGAAAAAGAAGCCGAAAAGAAAATCATACATGTTTATCCCTTAGTTAAGGTAACAATCAAACAAAAAACTAGTCAATCTTAGTTAGTTTAAATTAATTAAGATTTTATTGCATCTAGCATTCGGATATGAATGAGGAAATGCGCACAGAAGCCATTGAACTCAGTATAACGGCTTGCGAAAAATATTCCTCTAATTATGAGGTATTTTTTAATTATTCTTTAATCTTAACTGCTCTTATGAACTGTTACATACATATTTTTATGATTTAGCAAGCTGCTCGGGTTATTAAAGAAACAATGGATAAGAAATTTGGCATTTATTGGCATGTGGTAGTTGGTGAAGGTTTTGGATTTGAAATCACATATGAGACTAAAAATATTTTATATTTATTTTTTGCTGGAAACTTAGCAATATTATTGTGGAAGTGCTCTTAGTTAACAAACGAGTATGTATGTGAAAATATATTAAACAAATTATTTAATAAAAATATAAAAAAGACCAGTCCATTTAATATTTACATAAATCTTTTCTGTAATAAAAAAAAACGTCTATTTATTTGCGTGAAATTCTTCGTTTCAGGTTGTTATAAGTTGTTATGGTAATTCAAATCAATCGATAAATTGTTTTTGAATGTTTTTAAAAGAAAATAAATTGTGCATATTTTAAATGTGTTGAATGTTAATTAAATATTTATTGAAAAACTGAATTGTTTTTTATTTGCAAATTTTGTTGATATATTGTTTAATAATATTCTATGGATGTTGTTTAATATTATTCTGTGGATATTGTTTAATATTTTCTCATTTTAATTTTTCTCTAATTTTTTTTAGTTCTTAACAGTTTCATAATAAAGGTCATTAGCACAAATTACCAATTGTTATAAACATTAAATTAAAAATATCGATAAGTTTAATATCAGATTGGTTGTCCTTAACTATCCACCCAAATTTAGTTCTAAAGTTTTAGTCAAAAGCCGATTATTTGCCCCACAAAATCCTAACTTTTATTATCGAAAGTTGTAATAACGGGCCTAAATATCGCTTATTTATTTCAATAGTGTTGTAACTAAAAAATGTGTTTTTTTGTGTTAATAAATAACTTTTTTTCAATTTCTTAATTTACATTCTGTATTTTTTTTTTTTTTTTAGAATAAAATATTAAAAAAATTTCCAAAACAGTGTTAGCAGACTATAAACTTTAAATGACTTTTCTGCAAAATCATGTTTTTTAATTATGACACTTTTCATATAAAAGTGAGGCATGATATCCCTCACGTAATGAAGGATATCTCTTTAATACAAATAGTCTCGACTTTACAAAATACTAGAAAAAGCTACAAATTTGGCGTATGCATTTGTGTAGCATATATTGCATTAACCTTCCTTTAATAATAAAATTATGCACAGACTAGTTTAAAAATTTTACATGAAATGGATTTATATCGCTTTAACATTTACTTTACAAACATATTACTGAAGTGATTTAAAAATGCTCTGTGATAAGATCTTTTTATATAAAGCCATCAGCTAATGAAATTTCTAAAAATTCAGTATACATAGATAGCCATTTATAGAATTTAACCAGCTTTTCATTCCCAGCGAATGTTTTTTATTTTATTTAATTCATTTTTGTTGTTGTAAGAAAAACTGCAAAAATTTGTTTAGTAATAAAAAATATTTAAAATTTATTGAATTAAAGGATCTTCTAGAGCCGTGTGAAATTTTTAAATCACTTGTCTATAGAGTAATTTGAATTATATTTAAAATTATATATTTTTACAGTTCTTTTATTTAAATCATTTTTTAATTGCAAAAAGAAAAACACTTTATAAACTAAACATCTTAAATTACAATTAATCAAAAGGAAGTCGTCAATTGAAATCATACTTAGGCATAAACATCTTCGCGATCAGCACCGGAACCATCGCCACCATCCTCCAAATTTGCAAACAGCAAGAAATGTGAAGGTCTATGAATTTCATGGTAAAATTCTTTAGGATTTGCTAATTGCAAGTCATATTTCATATTGGGGTCATGTCTTACCCCCATGAAATTATAATTCCAACTTCCCTGAGAGGGTACCATAAAGAAACCCAAGAATTTGTTAGATAACAACATTTGTACTCTTTCGTAATGCGAGGGAAGATAACCTTTGGGATTGTTACCCTTATCGGTATTCTTAGAGCCCCACTCAAAGCCGGATGGTGTCAATTTGTAGGCAGTCAGAGAACATGAACCAGGCGTAAAGGAGCAAGTAATAATTATAGTCTTTTCACCATCCCAGGTGGGATTTTCTTGCATTACTTTGGCATGTGTTGTAATGTCTTGCGGTGATAGTTGAGGCAGTTCATTGGGTTGTGTGTGAATCCAACCCAAAGGCTCCATATCTTTAAGATATTGATGCGTGGGCAGGCTATTCGGTAAATTGATAGTTTGATGCGTGCCCCACTGGGGAGGCATGACAATGCAACGAATTTCTTTTACCTGAGGATTATCAGGCGGACTTACACCATATAAATAACCAGCAATTTGTGCTCTTAAATCTGAAATTGTTACAAACTTCTTTAGAATATTTTTCGGTAATATATACGTGTAACCGGTTTCTTTAATATCATCTGAGCTAACATAAATGTGGTTTGTTCGAAGATGCAGGTTGGTAGCCGATATAGCTCTGACTCGCCACTCAGTTTTCGAGCTAAACGTTTGTGTCTCATAATTTGATGTTGTAGACGTAATGATTTCATCACCATGCTTGTTCGTTGTTCTCGTTGTGGTGGCTGTAAGTTGATTTTGCTCTTTAGTTTGCTTTTCAATTTCAGCAATCTGTTGTCTTTGAGCTGAAGGTGCACTGATTTCCATACCCAAAATAATGTCACGAATTTCTGATTGAGTTAATGAGGCCACATTAACATTATTCTTTTTACCGTAATCAGCTAATATAAGGTCTTTCAATTGTACTTCCACTTTAATCCATTCTTCATCGGTAAGCGTTGGCCAAATGTGATGAGCTTCAGTGATGGTGGTCTTGTCGGGTTTAAGTATGATCTTTGTTCTTTCAGTATTCACATGCAAAGCTCTTAGAATTAATATTAAACGACTGAATGCTGTATAAGACGAAATAGTCTTTAGCCAGTCATCGTACAAATTGAAAAGAACCATTTGTGGCTCGGTAGCTTTAAGAATTAAATCTCCAAATTTCTCTACTTTTAGACAAGCTTGGAATGGTAATTGTAGCTCAGAACCTTTGATCACAATATTAGGGAAATCCAATAAGTGCACTTCTAAAGGATCTAACATACCTTTACGTGTGACAATAATTTGCTTAGGTTGCTCTTCAACCGGCAATGAGCGAATAAGAGCAGCAACTTCTTCAGCTGTTTTCCATTTGGCCAATTGACCTAAGCGTTTTTGACCGGCCCACACTGAAGTATGGATAATCTTCAAAAACAGTTGACCCGTACGAGGATTAAAAATGAAAATTGCACCATTAATGGGCTTCGTAGTTAAATTGCCTTCAAATGTTTTGTGTATGGTAACACGATACACATTTGTATCGTCCACAAACCAAATGATCTGATTAGAAAACAGTTCTCCATAATTTTGCGAACTTAAATAGGGTTCAGTTGGTTCAGAAGAGTACAATTGCAACGCTTTGCGTATACGTTCTCTTAACACATATAGGGCAGGATTGGCTTTCATTATTTTTGCCATGGCTTGCTGTATAAGAGTCTTACAACCAGGGAACCAATTTCCATAAGCCGAATGCAAATTATAAGCTAAATCTATGGCTATAAGTACACCAGTGGGTGAAGGATAAATCGACATATTGTCTGTTGTATAATCTAAGAATTTCGCCCTAGCATAACGTTCAACATCATGAGAATCATAGTCACCCCAACGCAGTTGTATATCCAGCCAGTATTTCTGAGTGGTGGTGTTATCCATAGTGTCTTTTGTGTCGGCCAATAGAGAAGGTCGTGAAACATTCCATTTGTAGGCGGGGAATAGTAAAATATCAGCACAGGATGAGTTCATTTTGTACGATTTACGTGGATGTATGGTTTCTTTTTGAACTGTTTCAATTTCCAAAGCATCCAGTTCCTGATCAAATACCTGACACAAATCCATAACAATTGACTCATGTATTTTCTGCCATAAATGGGCTCTAAAGATTTGAATTAATGAGATTTTGAGGGTGGGTATCTTGCCGTGCATGAAAATACCCGTTAAATCTAATTGTACCTGGAAACCAACATAAACATTAGCTCTGTTAATAGTGGGTGACCACCACAATGTAAAACGACGATTCGGAATTTGATTTAAACCCGAACGCTGGGCGTTAGTCAATTTTTTATATTTCATAGATTCTTCAAAACCTGAAGCTTTTTCCCAGAAAAGACCCTCCCAAGTGGGGAAGTATGTGCCTTTAAAGAGTGTATGTTCTAAGATACCTTCAACACCACCCAAAGCCTGTATCATATCAGTACGATAATTATTCAAATTCCATAATTTACCATCATGTCGTTGATGCGTCCACCAGAATGGATTTTGTTTAAGCACTTGATATTGTTTAAATTCTGTACGTATGCGCCAACCTTTGTCATATGCTAGTGTGTGACGATCTTTCTGGAAAAGCGTGTTAATACGAGGTATACCACGATCCCATGAATCTTCCAAGTCTTCTAGAGTTAACCGTCTATTCTGGGTGCTAGCTTCTTGACGTTTCAAAGCATATTCAGCCCAAACACGTTGAGAGTCTATAAATTCACTTTCCCAGGGTTGTATGTAACGATAAAGATTGGGAATCAACTGATCCTCGTCATGGGACATACCTACAAAAATAAAAATAGAAAGTGATGAAGCAATGTATGGACACTTTTTTGCTTATGAAAATAAAGCCTTGAAATATATTTCACTTACCAGATCTAAAATGTGTAATTCCGACATCAGTTTGCTTAGACCATCTTAAATCTGATTGAGGTATTAAAACGTGACCCATACTCAACATGCCCAATCCGCCCAGCTCCTTGGGGGTATAAAATACCACCGGAGGGAAACGCGAAGGCATTTTAGAGTTCAATCCAATTTTAATACGGGTTTGTATTTTATTCTCACATTTAACCAAAAGATCTAAAAGTTCTTGAGTATTGACAACAGCCTCACGGAAATAAGTCATTAAGCCAATTAAAGCAGTATTCCATTTGTTAACGATCTAAAATCACAGAGGTAGATAGTTACAGAGAAGAAATCTCTTTTTATTTTATGAAAACGATCTAACCATAATGTAATAAGAAAAGGTTCGATACTATTTAGTTAATTTTGGTTCTAAAAGATTTATGTTTCAAAAACAAAAGTCTTATAAATGGGAAATCATAAAAAAAAGCTTTATTACCTTAGTAAATGTTGTTGAACCAGAAGCCATTAAAATTTGTCTTACACGATTATGGAAGCGACCCAAAGATTCATCGTCGACACGTAGGAAACATTGAGCCGTACGTTCTTTAGTAACTTCATTTTGAAGATTCCAAACACCATCACGATGTGTAAATTCCTCATTTTGCGTGCGACACTGTAACACAAAAATTTACAAAATAAAACTAAACTTACAAATAAAAGTTTTTATTAATAAGAACCTTAGGTAAAATTCGACATTCAAAGCCACACATGTTAAATAAAAGATTGGGATTGTCTTTCGAGTAAACCGAAACAAAAGTATTTTCCCAATTAATAGTTGTAACAGATCGAGGTAAACGATTTTTTATATCCCAGAAAACGGCGCGTCCTCTTTAAAATGTTGATTCATTTATTAATTATATTCTTAAAATAGTAGAGAAGAAAAAAACTTACAAATTAACATCGTGTTTCATTAAACGCATGCGTGCATCTCTTGGCCAACATTTTTTATTATTATAACCCACAATGTTTTCATTATTCGGATCTGGATGTTCTGTTAAATAACGTTGTATCAAATCTCTAGCCTCTTCTGCACTAAATCTGAAGAATAAATGAATGCGATCAACATAACGACAATACAAACGTATTGGATGAGCCGTTTCTGTGACAGTATCTTGAAATGTCAGAAAATCGTTTGGCATTTGCGGTGGTCCAGCCATTTCACTAGCCCTATGTAAACCCAGCACCAGTAAATCCAAAACTAATCCATAATATTGGGTAATAAACGAAGAGAACTGTAAACCTCGTATAATGCCATAACTGTTGGTATGATTCATATCCTTGTAATTGATGACCACATTATTTTTAGCCGTCATATAATCGGCAATATTATGATCGACAATAAGACGCAAAAGACGATTAAGTAGCGTTAAATCAATTTTTTCATAAAGTTTTTCAAAACGACTTTCTAACAACACATTGCATTCGCCTTCACTAACATCCCAAACATCTTGGAGATTATTAATACCTAAAATATGATATAGATATGTTTGTATGTATATGCAAAAATTATTTTTTATGCTGCTTTTATTTATATTATTAAGAATTCAATTTATTAATTAAAATAAAAAGTTTTATGCTAGACAGAATGAATAGACTCTTTTCAACGGGTTTTTAATGTTGCAGTTGAACAATTCTTTTAAAATAAAATAAAATCTTTTTTAATACTATTAATAAATAAAAATATTTTCTTTTCGACATTTATTTCACTTTTGTTCTTCGTTGTTTTTTAATGTCCAATCAGCGTGAGGTTTGCAACAAGGGGATTTCAAATACAAATCACCTTGCTTCAAATCACACGAAGAGTAGGCATACTTTTCACACAAATAACTTATGTAAATATGTATACAAAAAAACGCCTACCTTGACACCATTTATAAGCCAATAGTGGTGGTGGTTCAGTGTCACTGGGTTTAATCCAGGGTGGGAATAATCGTCTTTTGTCCGCTTCGTACCATAAATATTGATCCAAGTAGGCATCAGTTATCTTTTCAAGTGGCTCAACATCATATACGGGTATTAAATGACTATACAAGTCCATAAATTCAATACCAACTTCTTTAAAAGCTCGTTGCGTTAATAGATGTCTTTTAATACGTGATAAAGCTTCATGTGGATTATCATAGGCCTGCTCAATTAAGCCCAATTCTTCACGTTGACTTTGATTTAAACGCGACTTGACACTGTAAGCTTCCTTAAGGCGTTCCAATGCTAAAATCAATAGTTTAGTATCATGTTTATAAGATAAGGGAGGGAAAGGTATGGGTCCGAATCTGCGAGATTCCAACCAATGCACAGTTGTGGTATAAATAGCTACTGCTTCTTCAGGTGATATATAAGGCCCATCCTTTAAATAGTTATGCTGACGTTCTTGTTCAGCCTTTAGATAAAGACGCGTTAAACGTCCTAAATTTTTTTTGCATACAGTTTTATCGACAGTAGCACCACGACGTATGCGTTCACGATTGTAATGAGCGGTATTGGTCCACCAATCAGCTTTCATTTTCACATAACGCAAAATCATGTTTTCAATTGGTATAGGAAGACCAGGAACTTTCCAGGGAATATTAGCCTTCCAACAACGCCAAGCTTCCGATAAATGCTGCAGAATAGTTCTCGCCTTGTTTTGTTTTATACCTTCTGGCATCATATCAACAATGTCATGCATAACAGAAGCACGTAGTTCTAAATCGAAGTGTGATTCGACACGCTGTTTGGTGACGGTCTTGGCAACGCCTTTAGAATGACGTCCCTCAAATTGGCGTGAAAGTAAATTGCCTAACCAACGCTCCAGAAGGGGTGTTATACCACGCATAAAGAAAAGCCACACACGCCAACCAGGAGCCCAAAATCCACAACCGGGACCCTTACCTACTGGACCCTGAAATTAAAAGAAACGAAAGCACACAAATTAAACAAATTCGCTTTATAATTTAAACTCCTTGATTTTAATTACCGTGTTAAAACGATAATATATTAAATGCTTCAAATCTTTGCACATGCGAATTTGTCTCATAAGTTTGTATTTGTAACGATACATCCCCGTCAGTTGGCCCACATGTGCAAATATATACTGCAGACCATCAGCCAGCTGGAATGCATCAACGTTGTTCAAACGGTATTGAACATGAGAATCAATAATTAATTTTGTTAGTCGTAAAATTTCACGACACAAATGGAAGGCTAAAAAACACACAACATATAGATTTTTTACGTAAAATAAAATTGTGGAAGAAAAAATAAATATGTAAATCTATATAAAACATATAGATTTTTTACATTATATGTACGTTTGTTAAAGAAAATTCACACTTACCGTTGCCAAATCTTGACTTTTTACGTTCTTTAGTGGTCAAGGTCTTGACCGGTTTTAAGTTGAAATTATAATCCAAATGAAGGTAGTTCAAGTTTTTACGATGAATTAAAAGATTCAACATATTATAGCCTTGACGGCATACTTGTAAGCCAGCTTCTACCCAATCCAGAGTAGTTGTTTGAAAGAATTTTGTGGATTTAAATGAACGGAACAAATACCTAAATTATGAATATAGCATAAGAACAAAGCAAGATATTATTGTTTTCTTAAGCTGATTTATTTTTAAAGCCCACCTCTTTCGTTGCGGTTTTGGTCGACGATGTTTCAGAGCATTCAAAACATAATATTTCAATAATTTTTGGTAACTAACGCGAACTTTTACAGGATGTCCAGGTGGGCAATGTTCTTTATACCAACATTTTACTAAAGGTATATCAATAGCTCTTCTACAACGTCCAGATCTTAAGTTGAAAGGTCTTGGTGCCCACAGTAGTGATATACCGTTAGCAGTATTGTCTGTGTACAAGGGTGTATCTTGCAAAAATGGTTGTACTTCTTCTGGCAACGAAAAATCCTCATCATCATCTGGCAATGGTTCAGGAATTTTTGTCACATTAGCATGACGATGTGAAATAGGATTGATTAAAGGGTCAAAATAAAAGGCTGGTAAATCAGGATCTTCTGTCTTAATATATACAACATTTGGTGTGTGATACCTATAACAATAATATTTATCTTACTTAACTTGGTATTTGAGAGCATATACAAGTATTTGTACACAGTATATTAAAGTTAATTGTAAGACAAGTTCTTCATAAAATCCTAGCAGCCGTAAAATTTCGTTTATCTTATCGTTTATTTATATACAAATAATATTGAATTTATTATGTTTGAGTATTCTCTTTAATTTTTGAATAAAGAACTGTCAACAGAGGTTATTCTAAGGCTACATGATTTATTACTTAATATCTTAGAGTAGTTCAAGTAATATCTCCCTGAAAAACACATATGATATATAATTTGTTCGATCTGTTCAGCAGCAAAAATTTCAGACTTTTCAATTAAATGCTTGCGTTAACACATCACCTTTTAATTATGTTGTTTAATTTTATGTAAATTGTAGTAATACATATTTCTTATAAGGTTTTATTAATATTTCACTTTTATTAAATCGAATCAAATTAAACTTAAATATTTTGATCTTTAATTTTTAAAGTGAATGCTAAATTATTAAGAGGAAAGTGAGATATGAAACAACTTACCAGGAGAGATGGACAAAATGCGGCATATTGTTGTACAGATAAGGAAAAGCAATTCTATATTCTGTACGTATAGGCTGACGTATAATAACTTTATTAATGTCATTAAATTCATTCCAATCTTCATCTCTACAAAAAAAAAAAAAAAAAAAAAAAAAATAGAAACAAATCGAGATTATAAATAAAACTAAATGTATTTAACTAATATAAAAATAAATTGAAAGAAAAAAATTTAAGTACAAGACAACTGTGAAACGTTTGCTTACCCAACATTGTGATCCTTAATTAAAGGTTCAAATTTGGGACCACCAGGAATGGCCATATTTAAGGCTTTAGCGGTAAAGAAACTTTTTGGATCGAAAAGATAAAAAAAATTATCATCTACCAAATCGGTCAGTAACTGATTGGCCAAGCGATATAACGTAGCCAATTGGGGTAGTGTCAAATTCCATTTACGATAAGTGGAACCGTTTACGTACGGTGTACCTACTAATGGGCGATGATCATAAAACCATTTATAGACCGATCCATCTTCGTCTTGATCCAATTCGATTTGTATGGCTTCCAAAGGTTCAACATCTAATACATTATCAGCATAATCTAGGGGAGGTTCCTCATCATCGAAAGGAGGAAAACGCATGCGTTTAAAATGCCGACGATCACGTTTCTCACGACGCATCATTATCCACATTGTACCCCACTGCGCTATGTATACAGGTTCTATTACCCATGGTATCTCGTTAACAAATGTTATGGCACCAGTTATGTGATACAAAACTTGTACATCTCTTATTTGTTCCCAGGGCATGGGCATATTTTCCAAAAGCTTAAGTACAGCATGAGGCATATACTTTAAAGCGCCCAAATAAACGCGCTTATCGTGCCGGTATTTACGAGATGTCATATCACCATGGTCTCGTATAATTTTACGAATATGTTCTGGAGGCATATCTTCCTTTTGAGCATCAACGAAACCAAATTTACGCTTGTCGGCAAAACGCTTCGATTGCAATTGTTGCCATTTCATGGCTTTCTCTTGTAGTTTTTCCTCAGATATATCTGGTTTTGGGGTAGGGATTTGCCCAAGTTGAGCCTGTAAGCTTTGCGATGGGAGTCCCACTTGTGGCGGTGGAGGAAGGGGTGCACCTGGCGGTGGTATTTGTTGTATCTGATTTGCCATTTGATGTGCATGCATCTGTGCTTGTTGGGCTTGAGCAGCCGCAGCATACGCTTGAGCTTGCTGCTGAGCCATAATTTGGGCAGCCCAAGCATTGGTTGGTATCATATATGGAGGTAAAGACATTTTGTGTAAAATAAACCTCCTCTAATCACACAGCAACCTAAAAGAAAATTTTTAACGATATGCGCAATTATTTTCTAGTCAAGTCTTTGATTTTTGCGGCGTCGAGACACCAATTTTTTTTCGTCTGACACCGCATACATTTCTCTATTTTCACCCAAAATTTTATCACAGAGATAACCACTTTTAACTAAAACTATGCTTACTTGATATCTTTTTAATATATATTATTCTTTCTTTAAAATTTTTTTAAACGAATATAGTTATTAAATTATTAAAATAAACTTTTAACAAACATCAAAGAAAACGTTTTCTATAACCGAGGCGGTAGACATTTTTTCCAAGCCAGTGCTGTACATTTAAGATTTTCCAAAAAATGTGTGTTTTGTAACGGGAAAAAGATCTCTCTAGTAATTGAGCGATTTTTACAGTGACCACTAAAAATGTTGATTATAACATAATAAATTTAATGCGACCAAAAAACAAATCGAAAATAGTTAATATGTGACCCAGTGATTAATATGTTACACTAGCTAGCCCTGATGGCAACATTGTTAAGACAACACTTTATTTTACTTGGGGGTCACACGATCAAGTTTTCATTCAATTTTTAAAATTTCTCTCATTTTTTTACCAATACACTCACACTTTTAAAATTTGCTGAGAGTTTGCTTTCAATTTTTCGTTCAATTGAGTGTTTCAAATTACAGTCAAGAAAACAGCTGACTGCAGATTTTTTATTCCAAATTTGAATTCTAATTCTGCCGCCAGTATTGTTTTGTTTTTTTTTTTAAATATGTTTGTGAACAAATTAAACAAATATAACGACGTTTTGTAGTTCATGGAGATATACAGAAGGCATGAAGTTCTGTTTAACATGAATATTCCTGCATATAGACGGAATGATTTAAAAATTAAGGCATATAACTCTATTGCCGCCGAAACAAAACTGTCGGTGGAAGAGGTTAAAATAAACATCTTGTTGAAAAACTTGCTTTGAAATTGCGTTCAGCCTACGTCACAGCTTTCAATTTTTGTGAATTTTGACAAGCAATATATGTAAATTTCTTGAAAGAGAATTGTAAAAAAACTTGATCGTGTGACTGCAGTGTTAGTTGAATACAATGATGCATTCATGATTCAACAATTTATTTAATTATGATTCTATACGTGGGCAATATTCGAAATGTGGCAACTGGATTTTGTGGTTGTAGCAACACCACCTTCTTATTCATTGTCAGCTGTCTACTGGGGACACTTCATTATTATTTCGCCGTGGTCAATATGTGCGAATGATAAAGATAAAGAAAATTTGTAAAAATATAAAAAACTGTCAAAATTTTTCTTGAAGAGAAAATTTTACACGTATCGATGTAGTCAAGTGAAAAACAATAAGTTTTTGTAATTTGTAAACCGAAATATATAAATTTGTGTTATTTTGTTAGAAACTTAGTAAAAAATATAAAATGTTCGCAAATTTAAAGAATAAATTAATCGAAGAAGTAAAAGCTTCACCTTCAAAGTTTCAACAATTTGCTACTGCTGCCCAGGTAGTGAGAAACCTATAAAAATATCGAACGTAATTAAGATTAAGATATGTATATGAAATTGTACAAATGGAAGTGGCCAAGTAACATACATAATTTAAAAAAAGAAAACAATGCGAACAAAGTCTTAAGCAATCTAGAAAAATAAAACAAATTTGTTGCAAAACATAAAAATAACTTTTTTCTTTTGCTTATTAATATAGGCCGCCGTATCTTCAGCTGCAAGTACGCCCAGTGGCTCCGAATATACCGCAACTACAAACGCTACAAATGAAAATTTTTTCAGTATTACCGAAGAAGGTCAGTGCAAGAAACGAATATTCATAAAATTTGTTAAAATTATAATAAAATTAATTGTAGATACCCCTCAAAATTCTCCCTATAAGCCTTTAAAATTAACTGCCGGCACTGTGCGTGGTCGTAATTCTACTGCTCAAAGCGCTAATAATGGGGCAGGAGCTATACCCAGAACTCGCAAATTATCGAATTCATCCATGGCAAGTGATATATCATTTCGACAGCCAATATGGGATTCTGGCTCAGTAAGTTTTATATATTAGCTTCAACGTTGTATTAGTAGCAGACTATATATGCATACAATTATATTTTTTTCTTAGGTGTATAACTTTCAATCGGATTTGGATGAATCAGGAAGTGAAATGGGTGATACAGCTTCAACATCTGCAAAATTAGATGTAATAACAAAGGAGCAACTTTTTGATGCATACCGCAAGTCATTGGATCGTTATCACAAGTACCGATGTCGTTATACAGACTTGGCGAAAAAATATAAAGATCTTGAACGTGATAGTAGTAAGGCAAGGGTATGTCTTCGATAATTTATATTCCTGAGTATAATATATTGATACACTATTTTTTTAAACGTTACGAATGGATGTTAATTGCAACTAATTTATAAGTTTTTATTGTTGAAGAATTGCTGTTTGATAGAAAGAAACCATTTTTCCTAAAAGATAAAACCGGGAAAATATAAAACTTAAATTGTACTATTTTTTGTATTTTGTAGTCCGTTTTGGTTGAAACTCAAGAAAAGGCAATTCGTCGCATTAATGAATTACGCGAGCAGTGCTCTTTAGAACAGCAAGCTAAAGCTCATTTAGAGGAAGCCTTGCGCATTGAAATGGATGATATGCAGTGTAAAATGCAAGCCTATCAAACAAAACTTAAATTGCTAGGCGAAAATCCCGATAACATAGCAAATGCTTTGGCCACCAATAATAGTCAACAATTAATAGATTTGACTACGGAAGCCTCAAAACCCACTGAAAATGCGTTAATCGACACCAACGAAGCAGACATTAGTAAAAATGAAATTTCTGAAAACAAATCTGAGATTTATGAGAAACTTTTGCAAGAACGTGAAGAACAAATTTTTGATCTAAATAATAAATTGGATTTATTGCGCAAGCAAGAAGAAGAAAATGTTCTACTTTTGGCTCAAACGAAAGCTGCCATTCATTCTGAGTTGGAAAACAAGGAAAGCGAAGTGAAGAAGTTGAATGAAACTGTTAAACAACTTCAAGCCGACTTACAACAAGCAAACAAAAAAGACAAATTAATGACAAATGATGAACTGAATGAATTGAAAGATAAATTGAAACAAAGTCAAATGGGTAAACAAGAATTAGAAGCTAAAATTATTGCCACAGATCATATACTTCAGGAAATGCGTGAGAAATATGGCGATAAAGAAAAAAATGTTAAAGCAGTTGAAGAGCAGCTGGAGAAACAAACTAAAGAAAGCGAAGCCAAGTTACAGGAATTGAAACAGCAAAATCAACAACTCAGCGAAATGGTGACGCGATATCAGCAAAATGAAATTTCTTTAGCCGAAGTAGACAACGAATTAAATAGAACGAAAAATGAAAACGACATCCTTAAAACGAGATTAACAGAGAATGAAATAAAATTACAAGAAACTGAAAGCCGTTATAATGAATGTTTACAAAAATTGCAACAACTTCAGGGCGAATTTAATAACAAAGAAGAAATGCTTAAACAAGCATTAGATAAAATGGAAGAATCTGATACAATTACTAATTTGAAATCGGAACTTGAAAGAGCAACAGTTGATTTAAATCAACAACTTCAATTAACAAAAGATCAATTGACCACCAAAGAAAAAGAACTAAAATTATTAACGAAAAAGGTAACGAAAAGTGAAAAACAACAGGAAAGTTATCTAACGCAGATTCAGCAACAAGATGAAGATATTAAAAAGTTAAAAAGTGATCTATTGCAACAAGAAAATCTCATTGTTGCCTTGAGAGAAACCTCTCAACAAAGAGAGCACGAAATGAATGAAGAAAAAAATGAATTAAAAACTCAAATTAATAGTATTCTTAATGAGATTTCTCAAATGGAAGAACAAATGCGCATTGTCCAAGAGTCTCACCAGGAGTTAAACAATGAAAAACGTAATTTGGAAAACAAAATTGAACATCTGCAGCATCAGACTCAGACAACAGAAGAAGATTCCAAGCTTTGGCAAGAGAGACTTAATGCTACTGAAGATAAACTTAAGGCGTGTGAGCTAAAATTGCAGTTGGTTGAAAGCGCACACACGCAAATGGCTGAAAAGAATTGTTTACTAGAAGAAAATACACACAGGCTCGAAAAATTACTGGCTGAAAAAGAAAGACAACAAAATGAATCTGAAGAAGCTTTAGTTAGTGAACTAAGAATTAAGCTACAAACAACCGAGAATTCTTTACAAAAACTCAACGAAAAAATGCAAGAAGTATTAGATGAAAATTCCCGTTTGCACAACAACCAAGAACTAAATGATCATGATCAAAGAACTCTTCAAGATCGATATGATACATTAGAAAAAGAAAACGCCTGTTTAGAAGACAATAAACAGTGTCTACAAGAAGAAGTTAATACATTAAAAAGCCAACTTAATGAACAGTGTCATAGAAATGAACAAATTCAAAATGATGTTTTGAATTATCAAGACAAACTAAAAAATTTGTTAAAAGATTTTCAAAACAAAGATGAAGAACTTATTGCAGAAAAACGACTAAAAGAAAAAATTCATAAAGAACATCAAAATTTACTAGAACACTCCAACACGTTAAAGTATAATTTATCAGAAATTAATAATTCGCTTGACGAAAAACAGAAAACTCTCGAGGATAAACAAAATGAATTAAACAGTTTAAAAATGGAGCTGAAAAAAGCAAATGAAAAAACGAAAAATTTTACTGAAAAGGAAACGAAAATCTTGTTAGAGCAAGAACAGTTAAGTCACAAATATGAAGAAAAAAATTTAGAGTTAGAAAAGCTTAAAGTAGATTTAATTCTTTTAAAGGAAGAGAAAGAGACTCTTTGTCAGGAGTTACAAGATAGCAAAATAAAGGTTGATAGTGTGCTTGAAACTCAAGAAAAAATTGATTTAGTAAATAAAGAATTACAAGCGCAAGTAAAAGATTTGGTACAACAGAAAGAGAACAGTGAAATTCAGATTGAAACCTACAAAGAAAAAGAACAACAAATGACTCACGAACTAGATACATTGCGTAACAGTAAAGAAAACGAACTACAAGAATTAGAACATCTTAAAGAAACTTATTCAATAGATCTGCAAGAAAAAAAAAAGTTATTCGAAATAGTTGAAACTTCTCAATTACAATTAGAATTGGAATATGCTAACAAAATGAAAGAAATCGGCGAGTTACAGGAGCAACTTTCGAAACATACTCGTGAAACTAATACAAATGAACAATTAATTCTTGAAAATGAATACTTGAATAGGCATGTAAAACAATTAGAAACAGAGTTGGCAAACCAACAAGACTCACAAGAGCTAAAAGAAAAATTTAAATCTCTTCAATGTGAACTCTATGTACTCAAAGAAAATGCCGAAAAATATGAAACAGATATTAAAGAGCGAGAAAAACAAGTGCAGGAAATGAAATTGCAAAACAATTTGCTGAGCTTGGATCTAGAAAAGGAAAAAGAGGAGCTTCAACGACAGTTACAGCATATTAAGTATATAACGGAACAGGATGATACCGTACAGAAGGATTTACTGTCAACACAAAATAAATTAAGAGATTTGGAAACCAAATACAACAATATTATTAAAGAATACGAAACACTTAAAGAACAATCAGTTCAACAGAAGCAAAAGGAACTAAGTAAAATTAATAGCTTGAAAAATGATCTTGAATGCAACAGCTTGAAAATAGAAACTTTACAAGTTGAAGTGAAAGCTTTGAATAAGGAGCTGGAAAATAAACAAAAAATAGAAGAAGAACTACTTGCTCTGAAAATCGAATTAGATGAACATGCTAAAGTCCATTCAACACACACCAGTTCCGTTGAATCCGTCAACACTAATAAATCACCTGCAATTTCACAGGATTCAGATAATTTACGTAAAATAAATGATACATTACAGCGTGAATTGGAAGAACTAAAGCATAAATCGACCAGAGAAATGTTAACAATGCAACAAGAAATCGAAGATTTACAGTCTACTAAAAAACAAATGAGCGATCGTATTATGGAATTGGAAGTATTAAGAGCTGGTTTACAGGCTCAAAAACTTTTTGGCTTGCTAGACGATCCCACCCCTCAAAATGATAATAACTTAAATTCCGTAAATTCTTCTAATGATGTTGAAAAAAAAGAGTTAGAAACAAAACTCAAAACTATAATAGCTGAAGTACAGGATGTGTCAAATCGTAACCTATTTTTAGAGCAAAAATGTGAAAATTATTTAATACTAGAGCAGTCGAATGAACGGTTAAAATTACAAAATGCCAAGTTGTCCAGGCAATTGGATGAGACGTTGGTAAGTGTCCTAATTTTTTTTGTACTAATAATAATTTTTCGTAGAGTTAAAAACATGTTTAAGAGAAAAAACAAATTGTACAGTAATTTACATTTTAACCTAAAAATAAGAAATTTCGACTTTTTTTCAGTGACAGAAAATAACTGTTATTTTTAAATATTTACATCAAAAAAGCACACATAAAAAATGATCGTAGAAAATTTTGGTTATCATTATGATACATAGGTGATGTACATGCAAATTTTTGTATGACTTTTAAATTTGTGCCTTTTTTGATAAAAGTCAAAAAATAACTTTTAATTTTGACTTTTATTTTTTAAGGCAAAAATTAAAAGTTATTTTTAACTTTTATTATTTTACTCAAAAAATAACAGTTATTTTATAACTTTTAATATTTTAAGGCAAAAATAAAAGTCATGAATTAAATATTGCATAGTAATACGCAAGTTTTATTGATTTCAATGCTATAAATGATAAAACATCCGTTAGCACAATTTCAAGAGCATTGCAAAACACAATTCTCTTATTTTGTTATTAATAATTATTGTTGTAATAACTGCATAACTGTTAATTCTTTCAGTATATTTCTTTCAATGTGAGTTTAATATAGAATTGTTGAACTGATAACAAATGATAACGTTCAATCGCGAATTATAAATCACAGGAGATAGTGTTATTTTTTTTATTTTCAATGGGTAGAAAACGAAATTTGTATGTGCGTGACTTTTTTATTATCGAAGGTTTAAGAGGGAAATGTAAGGTTTGTAACAAATATATTGATGTGAGTTATGTAACTAATATGAAAAGACATTTGAGGTAATAAAACTAGCGTATTACTATGCAATACTTAATTCAAGACTTTTTTTTTGCCTTAAAATATTAAAAGTTAAAAAATAACTTTTATTTTTTGAGTAAAATAATAAAAGTCAAAAATAACTTTTAATTTTTGCCTTAAAAAATAAAAGTTAAGAAATAACTTTTATTTCTTGACTTTTTCTATAAAAGTCATAACAGTTACGGTCCCTGCTTTTTTGTTTTTAATTAAATTATGAAAATGGGTGAAAGTATTACAATTTGTTAAACAATTACTAATATTACTGCTATTTCTACTAGTAATGGAAGATTTTTTTTAAGGTATCCTTACAACATAGTGAAGGTATTGCTGCTAATACAGAATTCGAGTACTTAAGAAATATTATGTTTCAGGTAAGAAGAATATTAATACTGTTAATATAACATTTTAGAAAAAGAATAGAAAAATGTTATAAATTTATTTATAAGCCTGGTTTCTGTGTACAAAAAATTGCTTAAATTTGCAATGAGTTTTATTTTTGATATTTTAGTATTTAACTGGCTCGGCAAATGGTAACAATGAAACATTAGTTAAAGTTATATCAGCAGTTTTAAAATTTTCACCGCAGCAAACACAAGTTGCTCTTGAAAAGGAACATCAACGAAGGTCTTTGGTAAGTGCAATTAGTATAATTTGTTTCTTCATTTTACTGAGAAACTCTAAGGAAAAATATTTTTATTTCTTACAGATAAACAAAATTCTATAGCAAGAAAATGAGAAGAATTATTATATTTGGTAGGAATAGTATATACATATATTATTCATAAATAATAAAAACTAGTTTAAATATGTATTCCTTACTCAAAAATAAATAATTAATGTTTAACTATTAGAATAATAAATTATAAATAATTAATAAGTTATGTTAACTAAATATCACATAAAGTACCTTTTTTGAGAAACAAAAAATATATACTGTATTTAACAGCTTTTTACTAAAAAAAAATTAATAAAAATCAGAAAAAGAAACAAAATTTTATACAACAGTTAATAGAAAATATAATTACAAATTATTGTAAAAATATTCAAATAATTATTGCATTTTATATACATACATACATATATGTATGTATAGTATACATGTAAAATAAGAATTTTTATTAAGACAACTGTCACTTTTTTGAGAACCTTGTCCTTGCTTATTACATCGACATTTTTGGATAAATTATTGTCCATTAGGATTTTGTAATTTTTGTTATAATGTAAAACAAACACACTTATTTATATTACTGTGAGAAACCTGTTATATTCATGTTGTTGGTAATAAATAACTGCGTAAGCAGTTTAGAAAACATTATTAGAAACTTTAGATATATAACAGAATGTCGAGAGAGTAACCAGAATTTTAACAACTCGCTTAAGTATGTATTGATATCCACCTTAGCAATGTTCCCTGTCAGCCACACATTTTAGAAATGTTGCTTAAATTTAAGAGTATAATATGTAACGAGTGAATTCTGTAATGTGATCAAAAATAAGTCAGTACAGTTGTAATATCCGAAAATGATACAAACATATATCTATGTATGAGAAAAATGTCTAGCGGTGGAGGAAAATGGAAGGATAATTTTTGTTTTGTGTCTAAAAATAAAAATTTATTATTAGCTTTTAAGTTGTAATAAATATTATTATTTAACATGTATATACTTTACTTACATACATACATACTTTTTTATATGTACAAACATACATAAAAAATAGAGATGCAACGGTTCTAATTTAGAACAATAAAAAATAAATATTAATTTAATTTTAAAAGAAATAATAATTGTAAATGTACAGTAAATAAATAAAATGTTTATTAATGACATACAACATAATGACACACAACCATATTTCAGTTTTCATGTTGGAAAGTTTAGTAAGTAGTATTTTACTTTCAGTGAACTTTTTTTAAAGCCGAATTTATATTCAGATTATTTTTAATGTTTTATAGCTTCCCAAAAGAAAACTTCTAGCCCTAGCAATGCATAATGTATTATAAGAAGATCTGCTTCATATTCAATTCATTTGTTCTTTTTTTAAGATTTGAAATCAATTTTTATTATAAAAATACTGCAAGTATATATATGGTACAGATGGAAAATGAATGAATATGTACATAGATGCAGTTAAAGCAGAATAATTAAATCAAAATAGTTATAAGATGCTTGTAAAATTATAAACTTTTGATTAGTTCAACCATATTTTGAAAAATCCCACGAAAACATTTGTGGTATTTATAATAATTTTTCAATGTCTTTAGAAATATCCATTGGGTCGGTGGTTGGAGCGTAACGATTAACAGGAATGCCTTCTTTGTTAACCAAAAACTTAGTGAAATTCCATTTGACAGCATTGCCGAATGTACCAGCTTGCTTAGCTTTTAAATATTGATACAATGGTGCGGCATTTGAGCCGTTTACATCAATCTTTTGAAAAACATCGCCAATATCTGCCTTAGCATCCCGTAGATGACACACCATAGCCTCTTCATCACTCTCTGGCATTTCTGATGCAAATTGATTGCAAGGGAAATTTAATATTTTTAAGCCTTTATCACCATATTTCTCACGTAATTCCGTTAATTTCTTGTAATTGTTCTGGGTTAAACCACATCGAGAAGCAATGTTAACTATTAGTACGGCATTTCCTTTGTATTTTTCAAGAGAAACATCTTCACCATGAGTATCTTTAACTGTAAAGTCGTATATGCTTTTAGCGCGAAGAGCTTCTTCAGACATAATGTAGGATATTGGAAACAGACTAGTGTTAAAAAATACGTTAAGCAATACCTATATTCCTTTTGACCGGCGACTGCACGTTACTCTATGCAATTTTAAATTGTTTTGAAATAATTAACCTTTAGAATTTTATATATCTTTGTTTTTGTAAGGTGACTCATCTTTAGCAGAGAGTGGCCAGAGCTACCGTTGGAATAATATACGAAAGAACGGTATATATATATGTAACTACATACGTACATCACAACATTAGAGAGATACGAGTACTAATTATCGGGGAAAACATAACAGCTCTGGTTTATCTAATAAAAAATTCATATTATGGATACAGGATGTCCTTAAAAATTATGGGAATAAGCACCAATGTAAATTAAAAATAAAAAATAAAAGCGATTTTTGTAATGTAACGTACATAATAGCGATTTTTGTATCTACTTTCAAAAAAAAATGCAAAAGTCGACAACTCTGCTATTGCCTTGTTTTCCTTTTTAATTCATATTTTCTTTTCATTCGTGGTACTGCAGATTTTTCTTTTAATTTAATAAAATTATAAAAATATCAGTCAACTACTGTCCGGCAACTGAAAAACAACCTAAGCATAGATAAACAGCGGTCGAAGAAAAAAGTTAAAGGTAAATTAAAGTGAAAATTAAACAAAGAAATGTAATGATTTGCTTATACATATCCAATGCCACAAATGAATGTGCATATATGTACATATATATATGTGTGTATTGCAATTGTATTTCTGTATACGTTAGATACATGTAATGTTTTTGTTTAATTTTAGGAAGAAAAGATGAAAAATATTTGCTTAATAATAAGTCTAGGCTTATTGATGCAGCTATGCTACGCCGAGAATAACTTAATACGTGTTCCGGTCACCAAAGGAAAGTCGGCCCGCAATCATTTCCGGGAAGTTGGTACTGAATTGCAGCAATTACGTCTTAGATATGGTGGTACTTCGAGTGGTGTTACGCCCGAACCGTTATCGAATTATCTGGATGCCCAGTACTATGGACCAATTTCTATTGGCTCACCACCACAAAATTTTAAAGTTGTCTTTGATACAGGCTCTTCGAATTTATGGGTGCCTTCTAAGCAGTGCCATTTTACCAACATTGCCTGTTTAATGCACAATAAATACGATGCGAAAAAATCGAATACGTATCAGAAAAATGGTACGGAATTTGCCATACATTATGGTTCGGGCAGTCTTTCAGGTTATTTGTCAACTGATACTGTTAATATTGGCGGTTTAGATATAAAAGGGCAGACATTTGCTGAAGCTTTAAGTGAACCCGGATTAGTTTTTGTTGCTGCCAAATTTGACGGCATCTTAGGTTTAGGGTACAGTTCTATTTCGGTGGATAGCGTTAAACCGCCACACTACAACATGTACGAACAGGGTTTAATTACCCAGCCCGTCTTTTCCTTCTATTTAAATCGGGATGCTGCTGCTCCGGAAGGTGGAGAGATTATTTTCGGTGGTTCAGATCCAAACCACTACAAAGGGGAATTTACTTATTTGCCCGTCACACGCAAAGCTTATTGGCAAATCAAAATGGATTCTGCCTCAATAGGGGACATGCAACTGTGTCAAGGTGGCTGTCAGGTTATTGCTGATACTGGCACCTCCCTTATTGCCTTGCCTCCAACAGAAGCCACTTCAATTAATAAAGCTATTGGTGGAACTCCAATAATGGGTGGTCAATATATGGTTTCATGTGATGCTATACCTAAATTACCTATTATTAAATTTGTTTTTGCCGGCAAAACGTTTGAGTTAGAAGGTAAAGATTATATTCTACGTGTTAATCAAATGGGTAAAAGTATTTGCTTGTCTGGCTTCATGGGCATTGAGATACCACCACCTAATGGTCCTCTATGGATTTTGGGCGACGTATTTATTGGTAAATATTATACAGAATTTGATATGGGAAATGATCGTGTTGGTTTTGCTGAAGCCAAATAAGTGTTTTAATTTATAAGTAGGTATGTACGCAATCCGTGTTAATGAACGATTAATTTCTTCTTTGTTTCCACTTTATATTTTATTTCTTTTGAATTGTAAGTAGTGTCTTGAACTGAGATGGTTAATTAAAAGGAAATAAAAAGCATCATAAATTATTTAATTGTTTTTCATTTTAATTCAATGGAAATTCGAAGCGTAAACATCTGCAAACTGTAGAAAATATATTTTTAAGTATATATATATATATATATACTAACGGTATTACTGGTACGTATGTAGGTACTAAATACTTTATACATATTACAATTTAAAAATGTTTCTGAAATTATTATCACTCTTGACATATTGAACCGTAAATATACAAACATTAAATAAGAAATAATCTTATTTATATAAATTTATAGGTATATGTATGCACATAGCCCTAAGTAATTAAATGTGCAGCGCTGCTAGCTGCCCTATGCTTTGCTGAAATAAAATATTCCCAACTGTAGAGATATTTGTAGCCACCATAAATTCACTTGAAATTTCAATTCGATATTTGAGTTCAAACTAATAAAAAATTGGTTAAGATACCAAGATATCTTTTCTGTTTTTTATTGCCTTAAAAAAGTGTATTTCAACATTCACAGCGGCAAGCGTAAAGATGAAATAAATCAGCTGTACACATTTTGCTCTCCATCGTTTTGTCTGCATAGCTGTCAAAATTTGCTTACATTCTGTGCGCGCCTTTATTTTAGTGCTCAAAATACATAGAGTGTGCGTGATTGTATGTCGGATCTGCATTAAAATTCAGTTTTTATTTGACAAGCACGATAAGGTTGTTTTTGTAATTCAGTGCTTGTTGTACCGTTTTAATTCTGCCATGAAACGGTCATTGCTTAGTACTTGATTCTGGCAATACTGATGCGATTAGGTGAAATACCGATACTTACATACATATGATTAGATGTTTAGTGCATTGCTAGTGTAACTTATACTGAAAAATGGAAGATGAATTGATGAAATTGTTTAGATTGCAAAGTAATTGCATGAATTCCAAGACCTTTCAAAATGAATTTGAAACGATGCGCACTCTTTTCGATCTCATGCCGGAAAATACTAAACAGTATGTGCGACAATTGTCTATGACTTGGTTAGAATTCTTGAAAGAAAATGAAAATGCAGAATTTTTGTTAAAAGATGATAGTGAAAAAGTTCAAGAATCAAAAAATCTGCGACAACAGGGTAACCGTTTTTTCACTGCCAAAGGAGATAAACGTAATATTCTGGGAGCATGCAGACTCTATAATGACGCCATATATGCTGCGTTAGATACTAAAGGTGAAGAATTGGCATTAGGATTTGCTAATCGTGCTGCGGCTTTGCAAAGTTTTGGATACTATCAGCAAGCCTATGACGATTGTGTGTGTGCATTAAAAACGGGTTATCCCGAATCATTGCGTCATAAGATTATATTACGCCAGGCTTATTGCAGCATTAAAAGGCGAGATTTGACCAGGGCAGCAAAACATTTAAATGCATTAAAAGAATTAAATTTAAATGCCGGTTTCTCAAAAGAACTCAAGGAATTATTGCAAGTATTTGATGAACTCAAAGATGAAGTGGAAAATGAAAAGGGAAATTCAAACAAAGTTAAAGAAATTGACTTTAACAGAGATACTCAAGAAATGTAATTATGCCTCATTAAAATATTTTTGCAATGCTTGTCGTGATTCACTGTTATCCTTATGACCAGTTTTCGAATTTATGTTTATTCTTAAATGAACAAAAACACTTGTACACGATATTTGTTTCGGTAATATATATACATATTTTGAATATTTTAAATGTCCAAGAAGAATTGCCTTTTTCAAGTAGATACATAATTAGTGTACAACTATATTTTAATAGTTTGCGCTTTCCCGTTCAATGTATATATGTACCTATTAGTACTAACATTCCCATATTATTGAAGGTATATATAATTTTTTTTATTTAAAATGCTAGTTTGTTAAGCTTGAGTTCGCATTGTAAAAATTATTTTTATATCGTAATTTCGCTTATTTTGCGTAGCTTTTTCAGGATATAATCATAAATTTATATTATTTTTATATTTGATATTTGAAGTGAAATATCAATATAAAAATAAATTTTTATAAAACGACCTCAAGTTTAATGAACTAGCCATTCAATAAAAAAGAAAAAGGTTAAATAAGCTTACAAAAAATATTTTTTTATTTAATACGAGAATTATTTACCGTATACGAAAAAAAACATGCGGTAAACTAAAACAAATAGTTAAAAAATTATAGAGAAATCTATTCAGTTACGTTTTAATAGTTTTTTCTTAATTATATTTACCGCTGACAAATTTTAATTTGTAACATTTATAATCAACCGCAGCATCACTACAAATAATGAACGGTGTATGAAAGCAAAATGTTCAATTGATAAAAATAAATTGATTTTTACTGAGCGTGCAACGGCTATCGTCCCAATTGCTAATACTCGTCAAATGTGCAACCAGTGTGGTACAGTATATTTTATACCAATTCCCTGTTTACACTGTCGTGGTAGAGTAAATTACTGTTCATTAAAGTGTCAAGAAGAACACGCTGGAATACATAAATACGAATGTCCTGCGTATTGTATGCAATTGTTCGCTCATATTGGTATTGCTCATTTAGCTCTGAGGATTGTACTCGATAATGGACTTTTTTCAATACTAGATGAACTGCAACTAGACAGCAAACACTCTGCAGCCGACGTATGGCGTATGCTAAGTAAAGGAGGTGAAATTTGGAATAATAATGATATACCATATGCGGAGTCATTGCGTATGGTAACACACCTAGGTAAAATGTCTCAAATGAACATAGACTGGTTCGCTTTAGTAGCTCATCTGTTAATGGTATACCTAAAGAATTACACAAAATACTTCGATGCATTGATAGCAAGGAACCGAAACATCGATTGGGAGCTTTTGACTGCTTCATTAATACTTCGCCATATTGGTCAGTCAATACCTAATGGAACTACCTTAACAACAATGTATCCACGACCATTAACTCTAATGAGCCATACAGATTTTCACATGTTAAATGAAAATGTTTGGACGAGCCCTTGGCATATAAAACTGGGATGTTTGCATTTTTTCAGTTATTATGATGCTCTAGCTACTTTAATGCTGCCCTATCTAAATCTGTGTAATCATTCCTGTGTTCCATCTTTTGTAATAAAATTTTCTGGACGATTTATTAGTACATATGCTTCACGCAATCTGAAAAAGGGTGCAGAGATAACGAATTGCTATCGTCTAGACTACCGTAAAGATCGAAGAGAGGCAAGACGTGAAATATTAGAAGAAACATATCATTTTAAATGTCATTGTGAAGACTGTTGTCAACCGGAAATCGAAGATGTACAATTTGTGAGTATTTTCTAATTTTATATTATAATATAAGAAAAGTAGTTAAATATTATTTTAGAATAAATTTCATCAATATCGTTGTGCTAACAATAACTGTGGACAAGTATTTGTACCTAAAGTTTCTGAAACACCCGTACATAATATTTTGGAATATGAAAACAAAGCTATCACAAATCTACTCTGCGATATTTGCGGTTACAAACAAACTTTTAAGTGGTGCTACGAGGCTAAATATCTGCTAAGAACTGCAGGTGAATCTACTAATAGGCGTCGCTTGTATACAATTTTCAAAGAATCTGAACGATATCTTGTGGGTATGAACGTTGATAGATGCCTTTTGGCTCAGAGAATAGTATTCGAATGCTTTCAGTTACAATGGAGTAAGTAACAGACATATATACACACATACAATTGTATAATAGTTTTTATACAGCATTGTTTATGTGATCAATTTTAGTTTTGCGTCTGCATATGTACTCTGCACTTATTTTATACCGAGTGTAAAATTACTTTATTCGCAAGACTAAAGTGGTTATGTAAACTAATTAAGGGCTTATTTACTTATTTTCTTCATAATTTTTTGCAGTAAATATTCCATTAAATGATGAAGACTATCCTGATTTAATTGACATGATAAAATATGCTCTCAATATAATAAGAAATGAGAGTTCGGTTAATTCTTTGTCATACGTAACAGAAATGCTATATTTGTGGGACTTAATAGCTAAACGCAAATACAAGTGTTCTAACGCAGAGATGGATGAAATGCTATGGGCTCTTACGATAATTTCTAATGATTTAAAAGAAATCTTTTTAAATTATTATAATGATTATATGAAGGATTTGGAATTTTTTTGATTTAAAGTTTTGTTAAAATTGTAATTTAAATAGTTATTGCTTAAAACACACTATAAAATACATAATAACTTTAACTAGATATTTGTAAAAGTACAGAAATAAACTACAAATTTTTTAACTTTTATTAATATTTTATTTATGTATGTATTTTACAAAAATTCTAAACTAAAAAAAAACACTAAAAAGTAATCTATGTATGAATTAAAAAATATAAAGGCGTCTAAACATATCGCTCCTTGCTGCAACAACACTATAAATAATACAAACAATTTATTTAAATGAGGAGTTATTTTTTGGCATTTTCTTCTAAAAAAATATACATTACGATTTATTTATCTTTTTAAAAATTTAAAAAAAATTGCTCTAAGAAAAGTGCAACTTATATTATTTATTTTAAATTTATAATAAATTATTTTTATAAATAATGTGCATATTTCTCTCGATTCTGGATTAAAAATACCACACTGTATTTTAATAAACTACAAAACCACCCAGAATTAAGCTATTTTAACAAAGTAATACATCAGTTAATTGTGTGGTGTATGTTGAATAATTCATTTTAATTATTTTCTCGTAGAAGCAGCTTGTGATTCTGCCTCTGCGGATTCTGCTATTCGTTGTGTTCTCGTTGCAGATATTTCATGCTCTTCATCTGATTCTGTACCTTCGCGTAAAGTTGGAATTATTTTATGTAAATCACACGTTTCATTTACATAACGATTGAATACATCCGGTTTATCGGCATAAACATGATGACCAGCACCTGAAACTGTTTTTATTTCTACCATTGCGTTGCCGCGCAGTGATTTGATTTTTTCTCCTGATGACGAATCAATCCAAGAACGACTGCCGTAAATAAATGTTATGGGTATATCATTTCGCACATCTTTAATACGATGAATCATTGGATTTTTGGCCCAACCAAAACTTTCCATCATACTATGAAAAGCAGATTCTCCAGTAGGAGTTTGGGCATTGCACTGGTGTATATATTGTGAGAGCAAATTTACATCATCATCAACAGTGCTTGCAAATTTACGCATTATATCAGGTCTAGTTTTTTCGATTACCCATTGACCAAAAGGTCCAGCTGCTCTTAAAGCCCACAGCGGATTTAGCGGTGTGAGTACATATGCTATAGCTCTTACCCAAAATGGTAACTGTTTGCTGGTCATAGCCTCTGAGGGTTTCTCTGGAAAACCCCAAGGATCGGCCAGTATTAAATGTTTAACTTTGTCAGGATAGCTTAGAGCATAACTGGAAGCAATAAAACCTCCCATAGAATGACCCAACAGAATCATACTACTTATATTCATTTCACGTCTCCATTCTTCTACCGATTTTACAAATTGCTTTTCGCAGACTAAGGCATCATTGGAAAATGTTGGTCTGGAGCTTCTGCCAAAACCTAATATGTCGATGGCATATACAGGGCGTTCTTTTGCCAAACTATCAAAATTCATTACCCACAATGCTACACCAGCTCCCAATCCATGTAACATGACCAAAGGTATTTCGTTTGAATCTGTATTAAAACTTAATGTCCATATTTTGTCAGATTCTCCAATAGCGGGTCCGATATCAACAAAAAATCCACGATAAGATGTTTTAAGAAATGATAGGATTTTCTTTTCTACAGCTCGTAACATGGAGGAAGAACTAGTGGTCCAATTGTATAACCATTTAAATATCCAAAAACCTTTAGGCTTGTAGTCCTTAAAAAATATAAATACATGAAATTTATTCAAATTAAATTGTATTTGAGTAGTGTAATTATAAATAATGTGTAAGAAATACAGATTAAACGCTAAAAAGCAAAAGGAAAAGCATCAAACTTGCTGGTTACTGAAAAGTTACTAGAAATATCTATTTCGAAACCTGATTTTAAAGTTTTTTTAACTCTAAAAAAATCTAAAGAACATCTAATTTTAAACTTGCTTCCAATGGTGAAATCAAATCAAATAGGTATTTACTGTATAAAACACTCAAACATTTAATTTAAATAAAGATCATCGAAACACAAATATATTTATTCTGATTTTATTAGTAAAGTTTCCCAGGGAGGTAGGAAAGCTCTCACAGAACATGGTAATTGATTTTATACTAGCCCCTAGATCTGTAACAGTGAACAAAATAATTTTTGAGTTGCACTACACATGACCTAGTGATAATAATAATTATGATTAGTCAAGTTTAGATAATTAATTTTTTGTTACTTAAGTAATTTAAATTTTTTTCCTTTTTTAGCTATAAATAGTTGTTTAAATTTGTTTTCATTTACAGCAATTTTTTTTTTTCAAATAAAAAAAGTTTTGATTAGGTCACTAAACAAGTTTTTAATAAGGCGAAAACATTTTTAATTTTCATGTGCCTTCCTAAATACTACAGAGCAGAGTATGTAGTAGGTATGTATTTATATTTCAAGAAAATATAATATGTTAAATTATATTATAATATATATATATATATATATATTTCAAGCAATCAAATAGTCTGGAAAACTTATATAAAATTCACATAGTATTCTTTTTAATATTTTGAGTAATTTCCGTGCAAACGTGACGTGATGTAATGAAGTTAATATTTTTTGATAACGCGCAAATATATAAATACAATATTATGATTATTATTCTTTCTTAGATTTTTAATTCATTATAAATATAGTACTAACGAAGCACTAGGCTATTAAGGCAATTAAAGGGCTTGTTATATTATTTTTTGAGCTGTTACTAAAGTAAAACAAAAATAGTAGAAACACAAAAATACTTGCATAGGTGTACAATATACGCACAATATACATATACTTGAATTTTGTAGTTTTATTTTCGAGTACATATGAACCGATAGTTATTTACTTAAATAAATATCATTTTTTATACCGATATTTTACGCTGATCTTGTTAATAACATATTTTCTTTGTACTTACATCTACGTCCATAGTAGGTTGACAAATGTTTGTTTGCTCTGTTGCCAATGTCATTGTTATTCAAATACTATAATTCTTAATTTTCTTGTTAATTCTTTTTTTTTTATTATTTTATTTAATGTTTTTATATTAATTCACTTTCTTTTGCATTGAACTTTCTACACAATAATACCGAAAATATGTAGTCAGTTGTACCGTCATATATACATCTAAATGGTAGTTCAAGTTCTCAACTCTTTAAAGTTAATAATAATTTCACAATAAAAACTTTGGAATGCTTATTGATTTTTTAGGTGCACGAAATTAATAAATGAATTAGAAGTAGAAGAAGTGTGGTATGTTATCACCGTGACTTTTAAATAAATAATACTTATCAAATTTCTTTATTTGCCGTTCTATTTCGTAATTGTTTGGAACATAGGTATCACATTTAAAAAAAAAAGTACCAAATAACATGATTTCAATGCCCTATTGTTCTATTCAATTTGTTAAGCAGGTACCTACTTTATAGTTTATTTATTACTAATAACAATTCTATGTAATAAATTCTTTTGTTCTTTTGCTTTTTAGTTATTTTCATCAATTTCTATTGTTTTCTTAGAATTATTATTATTTATAGTATTGCCAGCTAGCATTAGAATTCTTTTTGCAAGCAATTCATAACTTTAAATAGTACAGCAACGCCGTTTGAGTTATAATAGAAATTGTAACGAATAACAATATTTTAAACTTGCTTTAAATCCCCGCTACACATGTTAAATGGTTAGTAGTGCACACACACACATATGTAAGTAAATATAAAATTTCAGGAAACAGCATATCAAAAACTCTTGTAATGCCTTCATAAGAATGGCTCGTATATTATAAACAGGTTATAACTCAAAAACGTTTTTTTGTTTGCTTTTAAAGTTTTTTGATTTTGATATTTAATGTGAGAAATATCATATATACTGAACGAGGTATATGCTGCTATAAGTTGAAAATATGTAATGACCATATATAAGCTGAGCTCATGTAGGGATTTTAAAAGAAAAACTTCAAAAATATTTAAAGTAAAGTTTTCACCTCTTCAGTGCAGTTTTTTAATCTTAAGCAATAAAGAAGTTGAAATGAAACAAAAATTTCTATTAGAAAATTAGGAATTAGTGTCTTAAGCAATTTTATTTATTAATTAAATAATATTTGAAAAAATAGTTTTGCTATATACAATTTATAATTATTATGTACTTATACCAAAACAATAATTAATATTAACAGTTTAAAATTATAAGTGTAAAATTGGAGCTTAAATATAATATAATATTTAGTTTTATATACAATATTAATAATTGGCGTTAAATAATTTTAAGAGATTATGGGAATTTATATTTTAGTAATTTTACTTTTATTAAATTAAATATAAAATAGCATATAAAAAATTTACAACAATCAGAATTTGAAAAAAAAAGATAAACACTTTAGAAAAATACTTAAAATTTTTTATACATACCTATACTTATAAAATAAATCTAATATTAAAATTGAGAGATTTATTTACTGCACCAATATTAAATGTAAAACTATGTAAATTTACATTAAGTTATACATAATGCAAAGAACAATGTTGAGCAAAATATTTTGTGGTAATTGAAAGTTAAGTATGCACAAAGCAAATAATTTTAATTGAATAACGGAATACCACCATTTAGCCCGTGTGGTATGTGCTTAAGAAATAAAAGAAATTTTTGTGTAAGGTAGTTTGGGTCAGTAGTGATTGCAGTGGATTCCAATCATTCGATTTTAAATTAGCGTACATCGAATTACGGCATAGGCTTTCTTCAAAGTTAATATGTAATCTCCACATTACGCTAAATTTAAGCTTTTTAAACTTTGAAATATCAAGAGGGGAGGACTTAGCTTGCTAAAATATCCTATATATAAATTTATAAGTGTTACAAAAGGCTACTGTTAGAAATGTTTTTGGCTGTGGTATTATTGCAAGTGTAACCTTGCGTGTTTTGTAGAAAATTGTTTCGCAGACCAATTCTTTATTGGTATTCTAAACTTAAAAAAAGATGCGTTGCGGAAGTGTAACTAACATTTATTTTACTAAAAGTCCTGCTACTATTTAGTTTAATTTATTGAAATAAATTTTAAAGGTTTTGAAGAGGAAAGAGTTTGTTTTATATTAATATAAAGAAAACCATAATAAGCCTAAAAAATAACTGTATTTAATATAATACGCAACATTACTTTTGGTAGCAAATATCTCTACAAAAAATATGTCTGATAAACGAACATTATTTACCAATTAGTGTATTTGCCACCAAGTGATCTTCAAAAAAATTTAATTTTTCCATAAAACTATCATTTCTTAAATATTTGTTATAGTTGCTTGTGTTGTTTTTATTGATTTAGAGAAATTTTTTAGGCTTCTACGCTATTTACACTACACTGAGAGCTAATATCAAAATCAGATACAGAATCTGAACCATAACCTCCATTACCATTACCAGGTGGTCCAGTTCTACCTGCCCCATTATAGGTATGTGACCCTAGTGGCGTAATATTATGAGCGGTCCTGGGTTTTAATACATCTGGTATGTAAACTGGTGTTGGCCCAGCAATTTCAACTATACTGGGACGTCGTGCTTGGGTACACCGTTTAATGGGTGACATAAATGTGAAAAGCGTTAGAGTTATAACCAAAGTAATAATTAATATAACAGCGCGTGCCATACCAGAACCGCGTATAGCTGATATCATGGCCATTATGATTAATAAAATAATGATAGAGAATTTTGTCATTGTAACGGCTGTAGAATGGATTTTTCCACCATTACGAGAAATCATATTTGAAGGTCCATAGGCAAAGTACAAGTTATAACGATCAACAAAGTGTTTAAAGCAAATATATATCATGGCAAAAGGCATTATAAGCGGACAGAAGACACTATAAACTATCGAAATAGTGAATACCAAAGTTGTCCAGGCATAATGTGTGCCAAAAGGAAATTCTAATAAAATTGACTTGCGTATATGGGGTGTTTCCGCTTTTGATTTGGCTGTTATTAACATCCATATGTAGACAATTAATTCCGGAAAACGTAACAACTCAAGCGAGGTACCTATAAATCCAGAGGTTATAACGTAATTGACATAAAAAGATCCTCGATCGGGTACAAAAATGCACTGCCATCTTAGGGTGTCATTACTAACTGACCATTCAAGCAAAGCTTGGGCCGATGTTAAACCCAAAGATGGCAATATTAAAATCATAAATAATAAATAACCAAAACATTTTGTCATTATTGAATAATTTTGTTTTGATTTGGTATAATGACTCATCCACTTATCGGAAAAGGACACAATAACAGGCATCACAACGGACAGCGTCCACAACATCAAAGTGGGTAAAAATTCTGATATTAACGGAGACAGCTTTGTTATTTTATCTTTTGCCAAATGTATACTGTCCAATAAATTTACCACTATAGCTGGTGTGGTTAAAAAGAAAAGTATCACAAATAGTAAAATATTAACAATGGCCCATTTTAACATCCAGTGTGTGTGGCTGACGCTTAAATGCTCCCAAAATAGATCATCTGGTGATGGGGCAAAAGTAAGACTCCATTGGCGATATGTGCCGGGTGTAAAATGTGCTACTATATTTTGAGCCTCCTGAACGGTGGAGACAGTAAGGAAAGCAATGCCCAACGGTTCATTAAGAGCAGCTGCTCTAAGGCGGGCAACATCACCATGTAGACTTCGTTCTTCACGTTGATAATATTCATAGGCATTTTCGGTTTTACATTTACAGAAATTAGGACGCACCTGGGAGAATAAATAAAAATAAATAGAAATCTTACTCTTTAACCTCATTCTAATTAAAATAGTATTTTCTAACAATTTGCAACAAGCACAAACTCACCATTAACGTATCTTTATCTCTATGATGCTCACAATAGACTTTCGCATCCAATATACGTTCATAATCAGCAGTGCGAACACTTAGTTTTGTTATGTTATAGGCAACCTGAACATCTTCGATGCTAACATCAGGAAATAGTTCCTGTATATAATTTCTAATTACAGTCTTATTTCGATCGTTATTCGAGATATTCGTTATCATAATCGTGCGAGTGGCTGCCTTTTTAAATGCGTTGCGACCCGATGAACGGCGCATAACCAAAACTATTAAAGGCACATATAAAATGGTTACAATGACATGAACCCACAACCAAGCTGAATCAGGTGATAAGTTAGCCATGGTGGTACGACCGAAAGCATTAACATCATACTCATCGGAACCATTAAGAAAATTCACTGGCAATATTACTACTAAGGAAACGACTGTTATGATGGCCATGACCACCACTAAATGTTTTTGAAATGACAAATAATAAACAGCATCGGGTCCAGTGTGCAAGAGTATTTGCTCTTTACGCAATTTCATGGTTATAATGATCCAAGAAAACATACCCTGGTCATATTGTATAGGTGAAAGTGGTGTGGAGTCTGTGTTATTAGACGTAATACTACCTCTGGGCTCAGCATGACCATTTGGAGATGCTGATCCGCCGGAATGTGTTAAAGTACTTTGATGTTGGTAAGAATTATTTGATGAATGTGGTTGATCAACCACACTTGTACCACGTGAATAAAATACTTCAGTCCAACGTTTCCTACTACCATTGGTATTCACTAATGCTAAACGTCCAAAATCCCCAGCTTGATGCCTCAGCACTGTGAATAAAAGAATTAAAAGAGTCCATGCTAAAACGTTTAAAATTAACGTTTCAGGTATGCCATTGTAGGCATTTGTGATCAGTGATGTTTTGTTTAATGCATTGCAACTATATTTCGCATCATCACCCCACGTGTGTAAATTAAACAGACTTTCCATATTTGGTGTGAAATTTATTTTTGCGTATAAACGCAACTATTTTTAATGAAATATATACGGAAATATCTGTAAAAGAAATGAATAATTCGATAAATTAATTAATTATAAAATAAATATATTACAAACTGAAATTTTTTGAGCATTTAATATTATTATTTGTTTAATAAACAAATAATGATGATCAGAGCCTAAGGCTTTTTTTTTAATTCTGTGCAAGAAATTTAAAATCCATAATGAAGATTTTATTAATAAAAGTACGAGTATCTCAAAAGCTATAATTTTATTTTTAAATTAAGCTTAGTTTAACCCACTTTATTTAAGCCACAGTCATTTGTTACTTAACCAAAGAATGTGAAATAAACTCACTATAATTTACAATCAAAGCAATATATTTGTGTATGAAATGATTAATGTTTATTGTAATTATTTGCATATTGACACACAGACTATATGAATTATATATACACATTTTTAATTTATCAAATTGGGTCAAATAACTAATAATATTGTAACTGGAAAAAACCATGTACAAATACATGGGTGTTTTTTATGAAGACGACAGGCACATTCTACTAAAAAAAAAAAGAAGTATAAAATTAAACTTTTTGTATGCGCATTCTAATATATTTAACTTATTTTTTTAAAAATTACATTCATATTGTTTGTTGATATAAATTCAGTTGGCCAATAAAATGGTTATTAAGGTTCTTTGTTTTAAGCTTTGAATGTTAGTGTTTTAATTTATTTGCTTTTACTTTAATTAAAACTATACTTAAGGAAAAATCCGAAGGCCACCAACGAAAAGTGAAGGAGAGATGGCTATATAAACACGTATATTTTCTCAGGAACACATTCTATTGAATTATTACATGTTAGAATTATTATGGAATAATGAAAATTTTAAAAAATATGTTGCTTGGAAAAGTTTTATTAACAGTTGTACGAATTCGAACGTATCAACGAATTCTAAAAAATACATTAACCTATTTGGATATGGGTATTGGGGCCAGTAATACTTTGAGTATTACAAAAACTTTAATGAAAACAAAATAAAATCTGAAACAATGTGTTAATATCAAAATTTTGTTTATATACCGTTTTGTAAATAATATGCTCCGTATGAGGTATAAATGTGATGGCTTTTAAAAATTTTTTACCAGATAATAAAATTTAACAACAATTTCCAAATAATAAATAGAGCTTGATATATACATATACTCGTATATTAAACATTTCGCTGATTTCCATTTTATTTATTGATAAATCTGTGAATAGATTTGATTTTTTATTTTAATTATTATTTTCAGTTATAAAACTGAATCTTTAATTTTGTTTTTTTTTTTGGACATAAATTGATAATAATTATAGCACTTGTGATTCAAATGGCGGCTACTTTAGATAAAAAATATCTATGTACTTATAGAAGTATATAAAGTAAAAGTACTATTTATATTAATGGTATTAACTGTCATCAGTAATTTTTTTAATTAATATACATACATACTTTGGCAAATATTTAATATCGAGAATATTAAATTGTATGCAGAGAATTGTAGCACAGTTGAATATGTAATTTTTTTTTTGCTACAATAATAATAACCTTAATTCTTATGAGAAATTTTATACGAAATAAAATTTTTTGTTCAAATTATTAATGGGTAATTTTGCACATTTTTTATTTTGTACTAAATTAGTAAAAGTATGCAGGCAATATCTATTTTTTTAATTAAAATTGTTATAGGTAGAAAATTCAAAAATGTTTTCAAGATGTTTTATAATAATGGTGTTATTTATTAAAAAAAAATATTTTCCTTGGAAAATGGTTATTGAGGTTTTTTTAACAAAAATGTTTTTTTTTATAATTAAAACTAGCTATTACCTGATATCGACCTGTCCTTTTATCTATGTGTAGGAATTCTTAGAATAGAAAGATTGTACAATCTGAACAATCTGGTTTTAGATTAGCTGTTTTTAAAGCGATCTCAAGTAGCCAGTAAATTGCCGACTTTTTAATTAACCCGGTTAAAAGGGGGCGTGTACAATTCAAGAGTAAATTGTTGCCATTCTTGGAATATAGTGATTTTATTTACCACATTTCAAAGAAAATACCTTAAAAAATAGAATTTAAATTGTAAATCATTGAATAATGGGCGTAAAAGTGGGCGTAGCATTACGTTGTATACTCTATGTTAATCATTGATAATGCAGCTTTTAATTTTTTAAAATCGGTTTAGAAACTTTAGTGTTTATCCATTATAAACAAACAAGAAAAATACAAAGAAACACATTTATTCTCTTAATAGTATTCATATTTTATAAATGAATATGAAAAAAAATAATTTTTGAATACCAAATACATAAATGAATATGACTAGCTATAGATTAAAATATATAAAAGAAAAATATAATTAAAAAAAAATTACAAAAAAAAGACAATCATAACGTACTTTCTAATAGCAAAACAAAAGAAACAAAAATTACTTCATACCACCGAATGAGTTAAATAAATGAATCATCATCATCTAGACATAGAGACGAGTTTCTATTTTGTATTTATTGTACAGGTATGAGTTATTTAACCAAGGTAACATACAAAATGAATTTATGATTGAAGCTAATTAGATAATATCTATACATTTCTAAGATACAACTCAAATTTAAGATACAAAAAGACATGAATGTAATGACTGTAGTTGTTGTCGGAAAAGCAAATCTGTTTGAAAGAAGCTGTACAAGAACTAAATTTTTGCAATCAATGATTTTTTTACAAAGCCAACCAAACGTCATTGATTACAAAGTCTTACCTATCTAGCCCCTCATTTAATACATTCATCAAGAAAATAATTTTTTTAATACAAACTTTATAACAAAAATCATAAAATAGTCATCCATATTAATATAAATAAGGAAGTGGAAAATCAATTTATATTACACTGCATTCTTTGATTCATTTAGTTTTGGAAAGACCCTTTGTGTTACACTATTTGTAAAGCTTCTTATTTTTACTTTAAACCACAAACTTTGCTATTAAATTACAAACACTAAAACCAGGGATTTCTTTTATTTTTTTATTAGTTATATTACAAAGAGAACAAAAACGCCACGCAATTATTTTTATCTTTTACGTTTTACATTTTTACGGTTATTGCAATAACATTGCGATCTTTTTGCAACTTTTCGATTCATTATTAATTTTTCACGATTCAGTTGTTATCTTTTACCTCTTTGTTATTTATTAACTTTGTTGTTATACATACAAAATTTTTATTAATTAATTATTTGTATTCAATTTTTTCTTCTATTTCTAAACTTCTAGTTGTGTAGCCAACATTTTTCGAGATGTTGTTTTCTGTTGTAAAAAAATATAATAAAAACACACTGATGATAACTCAGCCGTTTCTTTATCATAATTAGCGATTTAAAAAATGGCTATACAACAGGAAAACCAACAAGCGATTTTTTTATATTTTAGAATGTACAAAAGTTTTTGATTGTTTTGTTGTTGTTGCTTTGCTTTTGTTTTAAAATACTATGAAAATTGTTGGATGTTTCAACAATTAAAACAACGAGTACACTAAATTTAGTTGTTGAACTGGGGCTATCCAATAATTTTAATAAAATAACTTCTCGTGATTAGATAAGATAAGTTTTCAATACTGAAACAACGTAATAAAATTTTTAGTTGCCAGATGAAAACATCTAAAATAGAGTTTTTATACTTTAATTATTTTCTTGTAACTCTAAAATTATTGCCTTCATTCACAATATATAATAAGTAAGCGGTAAGTAAACTCAAGAACCACAACCATTTCTCTTACCTAACATGGTTTTTGTCTTTGAAACTAAAATATTTTTGTTTGAACAAATTAATTAAATACAACATTTATTTAACAATCTAAAACGCCACATTTGCAAGATATGCCGTTATTTTTAAATGGTGTAGATAACACCACATTCAACAATATTATTTGAAAACTGAGCAGTCAAGTAGTTTGAAATAATTTTTAATAAAGTATTTTTTTATACAGCATTTATAAATTTTTCATTTAAAAAAATTAAAAAAATAAAAAGTGATCTGTGTTGTTTTACAAAATTATAGCCTTATGAGACTCTTATCGAGGAACAAGTTTTGATTTCATTTGTAATTAACCAAGACGCATGTACACAAGTTTTTAATGAAAAATGTTGAACGGAATTATAAAAAAAATTAATGATTGAAATATTTTATCTTATAAAAGAGTGTGGGAAGAAATGCAAACAATAATTATAATAAATACTTGTTAGCTAAGGAATATTAGACTACAAATAAAATTTAATTTACTTAAATCATTTATCATGGAACAGATGACAAATACAGGCGTACCTCGTTTACCGCTGATATTGTGTTCCTGCAAATTGAACGTTAACAGAAACAGTGGTAAGATATGGGGTTACGTTCCTAACTAAAACACTTTGGATATTCTCAATTCTCTTAATAAGACTCATTTTCACCTCCAATGTCATTGCTTAGCAACACGTGTCTGTGGCGCAATTCTTTTTTTATTTAATCAAAATTACTGAGGTCTATGTCAAACCATATCAGTATTTCGAAAGAACGATTTAGTTCAAAGTTTCACATCTAGGTATTCCCCGAATTCATTTTTTTTATATATTTTACTTTACAAAAATAAGGATTCCAAGAACTGTAAATAAAGTCTTATCATATGAAATTAGGAAAAAAAAGCCTTTTAAAAAATATATTAAAGTTAAAATAAATTTTTTCAAAAAGTCAAAAGAGCGCTATAGCGAAACAGCGCTAAAAGAGATAGTGTTAAGACCAGAACCACACACAGCAATTTTAGTTGCGCAATTCTTGATTTTGTAGGAGAGAAGATTTGGAAAGGGGTACAAACTTGCTCGTACTCCGCAATTCCCTTTTGTTCCCTCTTCAAATCTTTTATAAAGATGTAAAAAAAGAAGAGAAATAGCTGAAGGCTGAATGAATGACTGAATAAAAATTATAAAATTGCCGAAACAAAAAATTTGTGTGTGGACAAAATGGAAATTTAAAAAGAGAATTGAGAAAGAATTGCCTAACTAAACTTGCAGTGTGTGGTCCTGGTTATTCGAGGTATGCCTAAAATTATTAAATTGTAAATTTTATTTTATGACATTGAAAAGAAAAACCAAACATGTTCTGTACATACGAGTATATATGAAAATTTCATTTGAAACAAATAAGTTTACTAATATCACTTTCGAATATTTGTAATTGTATTTTAAATTTAACGATGTGGAATAATAGCAAATGAAATCAGCATTAATTTTTAAACGTGTAGATTTCATTAATATTTTCGACACAGTGCAAAAAGAAATGTTTTTACTTTTAAGATTATTATCCAGTTTTAATGGAGGTATAACAACAAATTAAAAAAAAATTGATACATAGAAAAGCTATATTTGGTGAGGTTGAAACGGATGCACCCTTTTTTTAAGATTTAGATATTTTGGGGTTTTAAACCATATGGCTCTCAAGCTTTTTTAAATTAAGTGAATTTTTTTGTGAAATCAGCAGCTCTGAAATTTGGCAGCTATCACATATATTTTTTCAGATTATTAAAAATTCTTTATATAAGAAGAACGCATTATAATTGCGCTGAAGCAAATTGAAGTCAATGCCAATTTTTCGAAAAAGTCTTCTTTTCCGATTAAGCTCCTTAATATTTTAATAGTTTCATGATAACGGAGTTCTTGTGGGCTCAATTTAACGGCATAGATCAGTCAATTTATTGCAGCACTCCTTCTTTGGGTGTAGTATGCTGATTTTTAAATAAGTACTAGCGATAGTTAATAATAGTTTTGTTCTTATCACACTAGAAATCAACTTTTTTGTTGTTTAAATTACTTTTCTGGCGAAGAACTTACAAGTGAATTTGATTATTGTGTTTGAAAGCACTAGCAAACATGTACTACAAACGTGGTGATAAACCAAAATACACTTCTGGCACCCATAGTGAAAGCTATAAACATGTACTCGTATGTACTACATTCATTTCGTGACAAATTAATTATAGTCACTCAAGCAATCTTGATATTAGTTTACCACAAAATGAAACTATTTAAACCTTTGCTTTATACTCACAACAGAATATTAAATATTTTGAATTTTATCTAAAATGAAGTGCATTGTAGCTTTTATAGGAATTGCTTTCATTACTTTGGTTTGTTCTCAATCCTTATTGCACACAGTGAAGCTGAGTCTACGTCCTACGCCACCTATTAAAAAACCAGCTCAACGACCAGTCTTCAAACCTAAGCCTCAAACATTCCAACTAAAGCCAGAAAGTGTAACTTCAAGTAATAAAAAACCTTCAACGGCTGCAAATCATACATTTACACCAGAAATGGATTATTTTAATGGAAAAATAGTGCCAACACCTAAGTATGCATTATATTAGGGTCATTCAGTGTTGGAAGCAAATAGTCTTGCTTTTTGTAGCTTTTTAAAAATGAAAAAAAAAAAACACTCATCATCTAAAGACTACTTGCCTTCATTTCTGAATACTCGCTTTAAATACGGAATTTATTAAAAAAAAAAACTAATAAATAAATAAATTTGGTCATACGTAAAGCTAACTTTTCTTTTGTGTTTATGTAAAGTATAAAATGCCTCAGGTTTTTTAAAGGAAATCTTAGAAGCCATAAATTATTTTTAAGCGCCCACTAGCATAAGCAAATTAAAAGTTATTTTTGTTTGTTTAGTTTTACAAACGAAAATGGATGTTTGTGTATCTTGGCAAGTCTTTTATTTTAAGAGACAATGTAAAGTCCAACGCTATAAATATTTTTACATCATACAGGCAAGTATAGCAATTCCCCTAAAAGATCAACAGCCGTATTTACAACAAAAAGATAGCAGATAGTGAGCCACTAGTTCTAACGGGCTGCTAGCTGGAATATGAATTTGCTTTAGGAACTTGCTGGCAAATGGTTTAGAATATGCAGTATGAATAAACTCGGTGCCAAATTTTTTTTATGAATAAGACTGTAAGACTATTTCAACGTCGACCTCAATGTATTACAAAAAGTTAGTGCTTTTTATATTGAAATGTGTTAGTTAGTTCTAAACTACAACAAGCGGCGAAAAGAAGGAGTAAGCAGGCCTTCTGGAAGCCCTTATTTATCAGACAAAAAGCCTTTTTACTCCATGGCATAGTCATACACTTTTTACATAAAATGTCCTCGCCAGCCAAGGCCTTCTGGTCTCCCGTCTTCAATAGGGCTGTTAGAAGGCCATTATTAACAGGCAAACATTAAAAATGTCTCTCAACTGCAGATATTGCAGTTTAACCTCCGGACAGGGCCATAAGTTTTTTTTTTAATTTTTATTAAAAATTTTTACATCAAATTATATAAAAAATTTAATAAAACCTCTTTGAAATAAAGTTTTTATGTAAATAAAAATTCTGTTATTCAATTGTTTGTTTCTATTAGTTTAATTTAATTTTTTCTTAGCCTTTCTTCTTCTTCTTCTTAACAGGTCAGAATGGCACTCCATGACCTTCGATTTTCTGGGAATTTCTCCAATTTGGGATGTTTAAATAGGTGATGTTTCCAGGAAAGCTTCCTGCGCATACCTTCGGGATCGTACTTGAGCATTTTTCTAGTCGGAGCAATCTTTGAACCTTTATGCGCTTCACGAAATCAATGTAAACATACAGTTAATACGATGTCGATGGTCACCGCTAACACAAATTGTTACATATATTTTACGAAGAATTTTTCTCTCGAATAGACCAAGTACAGATTCGTCTGCTTGCGTACGGCTAATATGAGTGTCTTGTAGAGTGTTATTTTCGTCTTATGTGATATGGCTTTTGATCTAAATTGCCTGCTTAACGCAAAAAAGCACCTTTTTATTGGTAAAATTCTTCTTCGTATTTCTAGTCTGATGTTGGGACATAAGCAGTTAAGAAGCATTAGCTCGCCCCTCAACCACTTCAGCCACAAATCTTAGTTGAATTCGAATGATTAAGTTTTTGTTTTCTACTTCTTTTATTACTAGAGTTGGGAAAGAGAAAAAAAGTGAACAATTTATTATATTTTTCTCATTTAATTAAGCAAAAAAACAACCTATTTAGAATTTAGAAGGGAGTAGGTAGAGCGAACATGAGTACTGGATCTTAAATAAGGTGTAAGGAGGTCTTAAGGAAGGCCGCTGGGTTGTTACTTATGCAGGAGCTTTCTTCGTTCGTATAACAATAAATCCTTTTTATTCATTTGCAAGTATAACTTTTTGGCTTGCGTAACGTTGAACTACATTGAGCGAATTTTGTTCATACATCCTCTCAATTTTATCATTAATCCATTGAAAAATTTATAATTCGTCTACCAATGATAAGTGCCATTAGACTAATGAAATATTTCATTAACTCAACGAAATATTTATTAATTTACGAGAAATTTTGTTAATATACGAGGTCTGTTTAATAGACAAATTTTTGAATAAACATTTTTTTTTTGGCAAATAAGCATCTTGTTTTAACCTCCTAGAGTTTTTAAAATTTTTCTACACCTGAAAAAAACTTTTTTTTTTCAAAAACCCCAAAATATGCTAAAGTTGCTAAGAGCAAAACTTCCCCACCAGAAATGTGTGATAGAAACTAACACATACTCATGTTGATATTCATTTAATCCATGTGTAAAAGAGAGATACAAAATCACACGTACACAAAGTTTCTATCGCATTTTTACAATGGCCTTAGGAACTTGATAAAAACTTTTTTCTACGCTGTGATAAATATTTCTATCAACATTGCCAATCAAATGACAGTTCAATTTAGTGTCTGGGTTCTTGTAAGGCTAAAAAGTCACAGTCGTATTAAAAATACATTATTAATTTACTTATTTTATGAAATATTTCATTAAATCCATGAACAATTTTATTTGATTAATAAAACATTTTTCTTTCAGTGTAGTTTGTAGCTACTCCAATGTAGTCCAATAATTTCGTATGTAAGTCTTTAGTTGTAATAAATAAAATAAAAGTTTTAAATTTTTTGCATAACGATAATTAAAAAAAAATAATTTTTTTAAAACTTTACCATAAACGGAAATTAAGCTAAACTAATGCTTACATTTTAAGGAAAAAAAAATTAAATTGACTGCCAGAAAAAGCAAACAAATTAAGGTCATCGCCATTTACGAATTTAGTTATTTCTTACTTGTATATTTCACGTTAATACTTATGTTCTTATCAATTAAAGGGCTGCACAAGCATACTTGAAAGCCGCACATAACTACAAACATGTGTAATATTTTATATAATAATAAAAAGTGCTGTAAGCCATTTCAAGTATGCGTGTGCAGCCCTTTACTATCAATATTATACCGTATCATTCCGTATTATTTATTAACCGAAGACAAGACAACTATTTGGTGTACAAATTAATTTGAAATATGCCGTCAACTACCATCTACCCAGCCGTTTGCTATTACGTTAGACAATTTGATGACAGTAACTCTGCATACGGAAAAAATTTGTTATGCATTTTGTTATGTTCACGATGCAACCAAGGCTTTACTGTTGGGTAAATCTCGCTTTTCATATTTAACTAGCAGTGTAAGACCATATCAAAGCTTCTATTTATCAACCCCAGATTATTAAACAGCTTGAACCAAACTTTGAAAAAAACTCATCCACAGTCGAAACTGAGTGCAGCAATTTAAAAGAAATAAGTTAACAGACGCCCTTATTTTAAAAGTGAGCGATGATTGCCTTGCACATATTTGCATAATGTTTTCACCAAGTGATCAAGCTATTTTTGCTGTTACCCACCCATGTTTTTGTAACATCTTGATAATGATTTCATAATTTCAGTATGCAAGTGTCATACTAAGGAAACTAATTGACAGTTGGTCTCTACTGACAATCAGGATGTTTTGCAAAAAATGTCATGGACAATATGCGAAATCTACAGGGGTTGATAATATATGAAAGCGTTTTAACTGACGATTTCATAAAATACTTGAAAGATTTCAGCAAACTAAACCATTTAAATATTACCTGGAATAATTAAGTAACAGGAAAAGAAATCCAGCATTTTAGTGCTTTGGAAAAATTAATACTTCCTGGCTGTTACAGATTAACTTCTTCGAATTTTGTATTTGCAAAAATCTAGAAAACTTATGTTATCTCGATGTTAGAAATAATTATTATATTTTAACAAAACGGATGATTACAAATGAATTTACCACAACTGAATGTCTGTTCTTGTGAACAAGGACATTTCGATTTTGTTATAAATTTGCCAAAGCTAGAAGAGTTAGTGAGTTCAGTTCATGTTGGTAATATAAAAAAGGGGTTTACTGATAATTTAACAAAAGCTTTATGTAGTCGGTAGAATAAATTTAAGCTGCGTATTTTTGGTAATGTACTCGGATAGCATGTAGTAAATGAAATTTCTAAATTGGACAACTTATAAAGCGTGAGCCATTTTGAGGTTCTCTACTTTAAAAAAAAAAAAAAAAAAAAAAAAAACACAGAAAATTCAAATTTAATGGAGAATGTTTATTATCATTTGAAAGAATATTCTTTGGCATTTATTTTTTGAAGATTATGTCTATCAAATGCTGGCCATTGCTACGTCACAGATGGTCCATTCGTTGGGCATTTGGACGTGATGTTTTCCTCCAAGGCCTGAATCGAAGCGGGTTTGTCCGCATAAGCTTTAGACTTTACATAACCCCAAAGGAAAAAGGCTAACGGTGTGATAACACACGATCTTGGTGGCCAATCGACCGGCCCAAAACGTGAAATTATGTGCTCACCGAAATGTTCTCTCAATAAATCCATTAATTGATGTGATGTGTGGGAAGTGGCGCCGTCTTGCTGAAACCAAATGTCACCGAGATCACGAGCTTCAATTTCAGGCATCAAATAGTCGGTTATCATTGCACGATAACGGTCGCCATTGACGGTTACGGTCTTCTTGTACAGTCTCTCGGTCGAATATTATCCAATAATGAATGCTGGATATCAAAATGGATGATGGTGTTGCGAATAGTACGCTCAGTAGGCCGATTATATCTACCATAAGTTGAGTGAAGTGCACGAAACACATTCTTCACAGAACGTGAATTTTCGTAATAAAGTTGAACGATTTCTAAACGTTGTTCAGTCGAAAGTCTTTCCATTATGAAATGCCAAACAATACTAAACAAAAATAACATGACAGCATGACACGACTCACACGTGATCTGTCAAAAAAAGGCTATTGAAAAAAGTATCTCTACTTGAATCACCCATTAGTTTATAGAATTTGTTGACTGTCACTTTTATGAGGATTATACCATCTTAGAAGTACATATTGAAAAATAGTATGCTCCTGCAACATATTCGTTTGGAATACTTCGACATTATTGCAATTGATTTAGTAAAAATAAATAGCAAAATTTATTACAAGAACAGCGGGTTAAATGCCTTCACATGAGAATCAAATAATAAAAAAAATTTAAAACTATTGGAATTAAAAATGTTTTCCGATATTCTACAACTAATTTAAGTGTAGTGAAATGCTGCTAAATAGTTGCTAAATGTTTTTTATTAATGATTAATTATTGTTTTGATTTTTTACAATAATAAAAATATTTTTGCTGTAACGTTTAATACACCTTTTTCAATTGGAACTCATAAATGTTTAATAAATTCGGCTATGCCGAATCTTTTATACCCTTTCACTATGGTACCCAAATATTCATATTTATAATTTTGCACATTTTTCTTAAATATTTAAAAAAACTAAATACATACAAAAAAAGAAAGGTTTTTAATGAAATGATAAATGTTGATTTTCTTTTAATACACACTGATTTTTTGTTAGTTCTAAAATAAAAAAAATAATTAATTTTATTACTCAATTTTTAACTAAAAAAATTTTTTTTAAGAAAAATGTCCAATGAGAATGAAAAATAAATTAAACTGAATCTAATTACAAGTTTTTAACAACATTTTTTAAAGCCAAATATGTTTAATTAATTTCAAAAATCAAAACCTTCTCTCAAGCTTCCCTTTTTCAATTATAAATCTGTATTCCTAGTTCTATTAAAGGGTGGTTAAATTTTAAGGGCCGATGTTGATTTTGAATAAAACACAAATTATTTAGGAAATTATTGTCATTTCTTTTTATTATGATAATATGGTATAGTTCAATTATGCATGGAACAAAATATCGGCCAAATGGTCTCCGCGACCTCGACGGCACACCTCCATTCAATGGTCCAAATTTTCGATGACGCTGAGGCATAATCCTTTAGCTCTTGAATTGTTGTTGGTTTACCGACATACACCTTTTCTTTCAAATAACCCCAAAGAAAGAAGTCCAACGGTGTCAAATGACATGATCTTGGCGGCCAATTGATATCGCCACCACGTGAGATAACACGGCCATTGAATTTGTAGCGCAAAAGAGACATTGTTTCGTTAGCTGTGTGGCAAGTGGCACCGTCCTGTTGAAACTACATATCGTCCACATCCATATCTTCCAGTTAGGGGCATAAAAAGTTCGTTATCATCTCACGATAGCGAACACCATTCACAGTAACTGCCTGACCGGCCTCATTTTGGGAAAAATACGGCCCGATGATGCCGGCAGCGAATAAACCGCTCCAAACAGTCACTCTTGAAGGGTGCATTGGTTTTTCGACAATCACTCTTGGATTATTATTCGCCCAAATCCAGCAATTCTGCTTATTGACGAATCCACAGAGGTGAAAATGTGCCGCATCACTGAAGAAGAAAAAATCACGAATTGCACGATATGCATTTTGATTTGAACGGCCATTTTCATAATAAGCCTGTGCCCATGTTCTGTAACTCTCACTGCGAGAAACTTTTCACTTGAAACATGTAAAATGAAACAAAATACATGAAATTGAACTTTTTCTCACTATGTTGTGTCTGTAACTTTTTTTGTGAGATACAAAAAGTGTGTCTATAATAATTTTATGCGAGAAGTTCTCACTTTAAACTGTCAAAAGAACTCACAAATATAAAGTCGGTGCATTGGAATTCAAAAATATAAAATATAATAAATATTAAATTTATAATTGTCTTAGTTAAAAAAAATGTACAATAAAAAGAGCGAAAAGGTAAATATTTTGTTGTTAAATGTTTTATCCTTGTTAAATTAATATTTTACTTTTAAAACTTAAGAAAAAATTTAACATAAATAAAACAAAAAACACATGAAAAAACTAAGTCATACAACAGATAATTTTTAATATAACCGAATGTTGGCCGACGAAAGTAGTTCGGACGCCGCCGCTGAACATTTTTCAGTTTTAGTTTACGTTAAACCACCGTTGAAAACATTTGTGGTTAGCGGTCTCGCCGTCTTCCTTTTGTTATCGGCTGCTTGATATTTTATTGTGACAGTTCTAACGTAGCGACGTAGTCATGTGTGGTGTTTTCCGCCTTGAGTTACAGCCAAAGCTTTTTCTCACTTTTCGAGAAACGTTGGAACATTTTGTTTCACAACTTTTCGATGGGAGAAGTTCTCACAAAAGTTACAGAACATGGGTACTAAATAACTTTAACGCGTTGATCGATTGTGTATCTTTCCATGGTTCCAATTGAGTTAGTCTGAAATTGAGAAATGTCAAATGAAATGCAGAAAAAAACTTGACGTTTAAGTGTGGTTCACACCAATATCGGTCCTTAAAATTTAACCACCCTTTACTAGTAAAGCATATACGTTTTGTTTATAAGACCTGCTGCCTGGTTTCCTATGTATGCTTGCTTTCGTATTTGCTATTAAAGGTACATAATAATTTTTTTTGTATTCAATTTCTGATAGTTTGATATTAACTGAAATGAAGAAAAATTTATTGTAAATCGAAAAAAATATGTGCCTTCAATAATATGTAATTGCACGGAAATATTATTGATAATAAGTACATACGTGTACGAGTATGTGTTACAAATTAAAATTCGTTATAGGTAAATATAATTTAGAAAAAACTATTAAAACGTAACTGGATAGATTTCTCTATATCTTTTACCTATTTGTTCTAATTTATTGCATGTTTTAAGATAAATAATTCCCGTATTCAATTTCGAATTGTACCTGAGTTATGTATTTAATATTAACAAAACATAGAATCTTACAGTTGGTGACAGAGTTCGTTCTGATGGGGAGATAGAGAATTCTCCGAAAGGGATCGTCCCACCAAACCAGTGTCTTACATTAATATCAATTTTTCTGTATTTCAATTAATATAAAATTATCTATTGAATTTAAATGAAAAACCATTTGCAAATATTATTTTAAAAATAAATACATCTCAGTTCAAGAGAAATAAAATATAAAGTGGAAACAAAGAAGAAATTAATCGTTCATTAACACGGATTGCGTACATACTTACTTATAAATTAAAACACTTATTTGGCTTCAGCAAAACCAACACGATCATTTCCCATATCAAATTCTGTATAATATTTACCAATAAATACGTCGCCCAAAATCCATAGAGGACCATTAGGTGGTGATATCTGAATGCCCATGAAGCCAGACAAGCAAATACTTTTACCCATTTGATTAACACGTAGAATATAATCTCTACCTTCTAACTCAAACGTTTTGCCGGCAAAAACAAATTTAATAATAGGTAATTTAGGTATAGCATCACATGAAACCATATATTGACCACCCATTATTGGAGTCCAACCAATAGCTTTATTAATTGAAGTGGCTTCTGTTGGAGGCAAGGCAATAAGAGAGGTGCCAGTATTAGCAATAACCTGACACCCACCCTAATGAGGCAGAATCCATTTTGATTTGCCAATAAGCTTTTGCATGTGACAGGCAAATAAGTAAATTCCCCTTTGTAGTGGTTTGGATTTAAACCATCAAAAATAATTTCTCCACCTTCCGAAGCAGTAGCATTCTGATTTAAATAGAAGGAAAAGACGGGCTGGGTAATTAAACCCAGTTCGTACATGTTGTAGTGTGACGGTTTAACGCTTTCCAACGAAATAGAACTGTACCCTAAACTTAAGATGCCCTCAAATTTGGCAGCAACAAAAACTAATCAGGGTTCGCTTAAAGCTTCAGTAAATGTCTGCTCTTTTATATCTAACAGTATCAGTTGACAAATAACCTGAAATACTACCGGACCATAATGTATGGCAAATTCTTCATACGTATTCGAGTTTTTTGCATCGTATTTATTGTGCATTAAACAGTCAATGTTGGTAAATTGGCACTGCTTAGAAGGTACCCATAAATTTCAGACCCTGTATCAAAGACAACTTTGAAGTTTTGTGATGGAGAGCCAATAGAAATTGGTTCAGAATGCTATCATATCTTAGACGTAATTGCTGCAACTCATTACCAACTTACCGAAAATGATTAAAAGACTTTTCATTCCCTTCGTATACATGTTCCTGTGTAAGCACACATTTAAATATATATACATACGTACGTATATGTATGAATACAGGAAATCTGTGAAAACGTTGTGCCACAGTATTGTTTGTTCTACTGCTTTATTGTTATGTTCAGTTTTGTTCTAGTGCATTCGTATTCTGTTGTAGTGGTTCTTATATTTTCTTCAGTGTAAAACATTTTGTCACTGAAGTATTTCTGTATTTGAAATAAGTGATGATGCTTGAAAGCTGTTTCAAGTATGCTTGTGCAGTGCTTTAGTATGTACGCACACATTATACGCAAGTATTATTTATTGAATTTAATTTCTTTCAAAACACAAGAACTTAATCATTCCTACGAAACAGACATTTCCTTGTTAATTATAATCGGAAAGCAGAAATTAAGTAGCTTTTTTTGTTTTTTTTTCTGTAGAACATCAATTTAATGCATCATTAGCATTATTTGGTAGCTAAAGCTATTTCTTCTAGGTGACTCACAGCGCACAGAGCCTTATAAATGCACTGTTGTGAATGATTCTGTGTGTATTCCTAATAAATTTCCTTATAATCTTAGAATTCATTTCTAATATCAAATAATAAATAATAATAATAATATGAATGCCCGTACCTCATTTCATTAAGTAGAAATTTTTTAAAATTTAATTTTGAAACACACACACACACACAAGTGCAGTTTTATAATCTTATTTAATTTCATTTTATTTTATTTTTTCTCTATTCCTTATTTGATAACCACATAAAAAAAAATATAGTTTTGCACAGTACGGAAGGTACAATAAAAAATTGTATGAATTTAAAAAAAGTACCAGCTTTTTGTTAGCAAAGAAAGTTAAAATACATCCGCAGGATAATTGGAAATAAGTGCTAGTAAAACACACAATCAAATAAAATCCATAAAAAAAAATGAAAAAATGAAATAGAGAAGACACACACATACATACAGCAAAAAAAAAATAAAAAATTTATAACCGAAACGAACGAATAAAGATGGAATAAAAGAATTGCCAACAAAAAACGTGGAAATAATAATTGAATTTGTATTCAGTTTAGCTCTCTGCTCAGTTGTCATAACCACAATAATCTCCTTTGGCAAATCAACTCTATTCCTCTGCACAACAACACAGTCAGCGAATAAATTAATTGTAACTGTCATTTCATTATTTTATCAAAATGAATTTGCATACAAGACCATTTGTGTTGCTCTCGCTATTTCTATGACTGTATGGCAGGCTGTGTGTGTGTGTGTGTGTGTGTGGAGAGTTATAATAGATTTGTTCTTTTGCTAATGAATCGCGTATGTAAATATAAAGGAATTTTCAAATTAAACTGTGCCAAAAGTAATTTTAATTTGTTGAAAAATATTTAATTTTGAAATTAATGATTTCAAGTAAATTAAATTACAAAAAGAAAAACATTCACAAATTCCTTAAAAATTTAAGAGAATTTCTCTTATCAGAGCTTTTAGCACTGTTTTTAGTGTTTTTTAACATTTTTTTATGAGTTAGTGCCTTTATAGTGCTAGTGTTTTCTTCAGTGCTTCACTTTATTACTCACCCAAAGAAGTTTTTGAATTTTTAAAAACTCTGGGAGGATTTGTAACTTGAGAGTAGTGTCACAATAGGTCTATATTGGCAGTGACACCAAATTTGCCCAAGCAAAAAGAGATGATAATAACAGACATACCTGAATTGGAGCGGCAAGCTTGTTTTATCTGTGCGAAATAACTCGACGGCAGCGCTTGGAAAATTCAATTTTGGCAGCGCGTTTTCTACCGTTATGTTTTGTTTTGTTATTTTCAACCAATAATTTTTGAATTTAGCGTTTTTAACTCTATTTTTATTTATCTTTAATGGGTTTTATTAAACAAGACGATTAGCACTACTGTAGAGAATACGTGCTGCCAGCGCTTTTATTTAGGGATGAGGCCTTAATATAAATCCTGGGCCTTAAAAAACGTTCCGGTTGCTACTCCAATTTAGGTTGGACTGTAAACAAAACAAAGTTTGCTTAGAACATGTAGGGAGGAAATAAAATGTTAGAGATTTTTGTTCTAATAAAGATTTACGAAGTAGAATTTCGCGTGATTACCTTTTTAACAAAAATAATGATAAGACTCGATTTGCTTCATTTATAAATTCAATATAATTGATTAATTTTTAAACGTGTTATTCACACAAAGGTTAGAAGAGAAAAGGGAAGAATAAAAGGTGTATTACTAGTGGTATGCATTTGGGTTGTCAGTGAGGTTGCATTTTTCTTACATAAAATAAGTTTTGCAGGCTAAGTCAAAAAAAAAAAAATCAAAATTCAGTCCTTTTTTTAAATACTAATTTTATACCGGGTTTTTTAGCTTTCAATAGTTGACAATATTGCCTCAGATTCTTTTAAAATTGCCGTTGCGTTCATACACAACAATTTTATTTCGGCAATTTTAGCATTCTTATTCATTTATTCATTCAGTTGCCGGGCACAGAAGACAGTTCTTTACCTTCTTTGCGAGTGCCCGGCTTCGAGACACAAATTTCTCGGAGCACGTTTATGGACTGACTACTTGAGATATCTGGGATAGAGTTAAGGGACCTTCTCAGATATCTTTATGACACAGGGTAGACCCAAGATACTTACTCTTACTTAAAATCGAATTTTAAGATTCTAATTGAAGGCCTTCAGCCCGTCACTTTAGCCATTCAACCATGATAATCAGTGTAGTCTTTCAAGTACTCCTCTTCTAAGTGAAAAGGTTTCTCACTTTGTACCAAGTAATAATACATGTATTCGGTTGCCTTTTGCCCAGTTCTTTATTAAATTCTGAAATTCTTGGTCATCGATATAAGCTCTCATGCTCTTATCAAATAAAAAAATATAAAATTATAAAAGTCTACCTTAATTTGCTTGGATAAAGGGACTGAACTTTAAAGCCAATGAGCCATAATCATAGTCACAAAAAGTAAGCTTTTATTAACAGTTTTTAAAAAGATACCGACTTTAGTGTGACAATGATTATGGGCCAATGTTATCGAAATTTGTCCTATAATTTTTTCATAAATCTACGTAATTTTTTTTTGTTTTGGATAAGAGCAATAATATCTGTGGTTGTAAAGAAAAATCGCTTAAATCGAATTGAATTTCAATATCTTGGTGGGGGTGATATATTCCACAATTAATACCGCTTAGTAGAATTTAAATATTTCTATAAAAACATCTTTTAGAGCTTCTAAAGTTATAGGCGACTTAATAAAATATAAGCAGTCTTTCAATATTGCCTTTATAAGCTAAATAATAACACTTTACTTTATAAAACACAAGCAGCTCTTCCTGCATGTGAACTAGAAAAGGGAAAAATACAACAATAAAAAAGCACTATTTCTTACAACAATTGATTTCAAATGCATTTATTTTCCATTTCATTTTCTAATGGTCTCAAAAGGAGAATGTTTTTAACCGAATCACGCACATCACGTTTGCCAATAAAACAAAACACTAAAAATAAAACCACAACATCAGAGGCTGTTCTAAAATTGAGTAACATGATAACATGGAGCAACTTTAATAAAAAATTTATTATGTTTACTTAAGGTTACACACTCACACTTAAAACCAATTAAAAAATTTAGTTGTGATAAATTTTCTTAAAAAAATGTTGATCTGCAATATCGATTTTTTATTATCAAAAAAATAAGAAACTTCTATTATCGCAATTGAATTTTTAATTGGTTAGACATTTAGTGCTCACAATCGAATTTGTGTTTTAAGTGCAGCGAAGAAATTTGAAAACTTCTAAAATAAAATTTATATTTCGTGAGCAGCCCCTTAACAGGAACAGCTGTAAAAACAGCTAGTACAACTAAAATGCAGCTTTCAAGAAGTCAAAACCATAAACAAGCAAGTGATGAGCACCAAAAGCACTTAAGCAAATTAACTTGCATTAGTTTTGGTTTGTGCTTTTTCTCTGTGTGTGAGTGAGTGCACGTTTTTGTATGGGTCAGTAAGTGAGTATGTAAAATATACTCGTACTTTACATTAGTTATGGCCGCAAAGTTGTTTCAACTATGCGCGACAAGTGAGTTAGAGTTAGTGGCATATTTTAGCTTTTATAAAGCAACCCAGCGTTATTAAATCATGCCAACTCGTAAAACGTGTGACCTATTTTTCTCTTGCTTTCATTTATCTTTTTTTCTTTCTTTCTTTCTCTTTGAATTTTAAATGTGACTATTAAGGATTTTCTTAAGAACATTTTATGAATATCAATGTTATGTTTAAAAATGTTGCTACTCTGCGACTCGTTTAATTTTTTTCCTGTTTTTTTTTTATTTTTGGATTATAAATCGGTTGGACTTTAAGAAAATTAACTAAATGCTGCTGGTTAAATAGGAGTGAAAAAAATATGTTTCTAAGCGGAGGGGAAAATAAAAATCAAGTTCAATTCGATTCTTATTTACTATTCACCAGGATTTTTTTTTAGAAGGAAATTATTTTTTTATGATATAAAAATAAAATCACTTTTATTCCATTTTATGTAGACCATATCGCCATCAATTTCAAAGCAACAGAACTGCGGTATATGGAAATTTCAAAACTTTTTAAAAATAATCCAAAGTTTAGACGACCTCTTCTTTAAAATGATATGTGTCTCATCTTACAATCTTTAATGGTTCGTCTTTAAGTTGTGAAAATTACTCAGAGCAAGAGAACTGGGGTATATGGAAAATTCAAAATAATCCAAAGTAACTTCCGGATGAACCATAGAAGATTACGAGATAAGCTTTCTGGAAGTGTTTTAACTTTTACGGGAAATTTCGTAGTTTTTATTTTATGACGCAAAACTGAAATTACCAAAACCCGTCAGAGCAACATCACTAGAGTATATGGAAATTTCAAAACTTTTTAAAAATAATCCAAAGTAACTTCTGAGTATTTGAGCAGTAGATTACGAATCTAGACGACCTTTCCTTTAAAATGATATATATCCCATTTTGCAATCTTCTATAGTTCGTTCGGAATTACTTTGGATTATTTTGAAATTTTCACATACCTCAGTGCTGTTGCTTTAAGTGATTTTAGAAATTTCCAAACGAAACTATAAATATTGTGGGATGAGATACATATCACTTTAAAGGGGAGACTGTTTAGTTTTTTTTTCAAATTTCCATATACCGCAGTACTGTTATCAAGGATTTTGGCAGTTTCCGTTTTGCATCATAAAATAAAAACTACGAAATTATTAGAAAATGCTAACATACTTCCTGAAAGCGTAGAACCTACAAAATAAATTATGCACTTATATTTCTCCTAAACATATTTATAAATATGGCATAAATGCTAAAAACATGTTTAGAAACATTTAATGACGTAAGATGTATTTGATAAATATGCCATTAATTCTGAAAAGATATTTACAAATAATGAGAAACTTAGGGGTTACGTTTATACATATTTATCTTCAATACTTGATTTAAAAAGTAGGCATAACAGTGGGCATGGTCGGTCTGGAAGTAGAGGGAAAATTTCCTTTAAATGTAAACAGTGTATGTACCAAATATATAATTTTAATCATTTCAAAAGCAGGCAGAAAAATTAACATTGTCGGTGCATAAGTACATGCGAACCTTCCTTTAAGTATGAAGAGTTTATGTACGAAATATCAGATAAATCCGATAAAATATTTGTGGCAGCACCGTTTTGGTACCAATTACCGATTGGCAAATATAATTTTTTATTGCACTGCAGCTTACTTCATTTCTGTTTGCTCCTCCTTCTTTCTGGTGGCTTTGTGACAAGACGTATCTCGGCGCATCAAACAACATTATTAATAACCCTTTCTTCATTTTACTACGTTAATATTATAAATTAAATTAAATCTTTTTTTTTATTAAAAATTATATAAATTGGTAATTAAATAAAAATACCAAATATAATATATAATTTTAATAACTAAAAAAATATCAATTATTTTGATAAAAAAGTAGGCGTAGCAATTTGTATGATCAGTCCAAAGATATATCGCTATGTTTATAATGGTATTAGAATATAAGTCACCTAGTCACTACGGCAAAAATAGACCTTTTGTGGCACTACTCTAAAAGTTACAAATCCTCCCAGAGTCTATTAAGAATTTAGAAATCGTTGTAGGTAATGTTGTCCTAAATAGCAAAAACGCATCTAAATTAAACCAATAAATTGACACAATATGTGTTCTGGTGTCTCTTCATCTTCGTTACACAACCTGCAGAAGTCATTTTGACTGATCCTCATATTTGCCAAATGTTTCTATACTCTACAATGTCCAGTCAAAAATTTAGTGACAATGAGAATTCCTAAGCAATTCCTTTGTTTTCTTCCGAAATTGGAATGGTATGAATGTTTTCGCTACCCTAATTCCTGCTGTTTCCAGCCAGTATTGTTGCGATTTTCTTTCTAGCCACTCCCTAAAACAGAGCTTAATAGAGCTTCAAAACAGTCGCCCCTTTTTTTTTGAGTTTGTCTGCCTTCTCCTTATCTACATATGCACTATGACCTGGCAGTTTGTATGATCAGTCCAAATATATATGACAATGTTCATAGAGGTATAGTGAGCATATGGCGACTTTCTTGGGGTATAGAGATCATTGGTAAAAAATTTCAGAAATATCCGTTGGAAAACACAAATTTGTATAGCGAACAAACAAACAGAAAATTAATTTTATTTATAGATATAAAAACTTGCTGTAAATGCATTGCACTTGCAATAGCTGAAAAAGCTTTTGCTGGTGATATTTATTTAGAACAAAAGAAGTCTTCAGTGAAACCTATAGTAACACCTAATTCATGCTTGACATTTTTATTAGGCTTAAGGTCATAAGTACTTTGCTTTCATTTATTTCTATTTAAAAAAGTCCTTTAAAACATTTTCACTTGTTGTCAGTTCTATTCTTATCTTGCTTTTATGCAAAAATATATGCAGCTTTTGTTACTTAAATGCAATTTTTGTGCCTTTCAATTTACTCCAATGTGAGAGTGACAAAAAAGTATTGTTTCATTTCGGAAACACAGAAAGAAAGAATAAAAGACACAAAAAATACTTAAATCTCTTTTAGGCATGACTTATGCACATGCATAGTTGCAAGTTACAACTATAAAATATTCAATGAAATTATAAAATACATACTTTCAGAAGTTTCATATAAAACATTATATAAATTATAGTTTTAGGAGAATAAAAAACTTTTTTTTTTGTTTTTGTCATTGTGCTTTCAGGGAAATTTTTTTTGTTAAAATAATAAAATAGAATAGTAAAAGACAATAGATAAAAAAGAAAAGAAAAGCATATGTGTGTCATGCATTGTATTGTTTAAAATTCATGAACATGTTTAAAAAGGATATGCTTTTTTGTAAAGGTAAATAAATAAGAGCATACACGTAAAAGGAAGTGTATTTGAATGTCCTTTTTATTAAATTTTAAACTATTATCTTTAAGTGTATATTTGATGCGAAATGTAATTTTTCTTTTTACTCTACTCTCATTTTATATTTCAACTATTTGCAATTGAAAAAATATGAAATATATGTCTTTAGTTAGTGTATGTACGGTAGCTGTTAGCTTATAGTATGAGTGTATGTGTGTGTGCATTTAATTTAGGGCACAGTGGTGCGTTGAAGTATAAAATTAAAAGAATTATGAAATGAAACTAAAAGCTGTAGTTAACAATTTCCTTGATGAAAATGAAACTAAGAAAGATTAACTGACGAGTTTTGAGTTTGTTGCATAATTTAGATAGTTCTGTATAGCTTGTAACTAATATATCCTTCAGGCTCTCCAAGCAATGCAGTCTACCACAAGCTGAACTGATGGCGATGGTAGACTGACTGTTGTACTATCGAATACTCGCATTTATACTAGAATTAGGTTATAGGTGGGTGCTTGTTCGCTAATCGATATGGTGCGGGAATGCTGGATTTCCTTGAATAGGATTTCGGGAAATTTTTGGTTAATGTCATTTGGGAGTACTATGTGAAACTGGAGAGCGATTAACGTATCAAGAGACGGTCAGAAGCTGGCAGAGCAAAATTTCAACATTTTGAAAGTAGTATTTTTTTACATGAAGCACAGTCCAAATTGATGGACGAACGGACGTGCAGTATATCGAGGATGATCTGGCTTAGACTGGAAATTGAAGTAGCCTTTTGCTAGACTTCCAGAGTTCTCATTTGGGAAAAGTAAGGACTCCAATAACGAACCACTGCACTTTTGGCAAGTATACTGGGAGAATGGTCTTGAAATTAAACGACTACTGCAAAAGAAACTATGAAACACCTTCTCTGCCTTTGCCCGGCAATTGAATATTAGCCTGAGCGCTATCTGCATAGCCTCACTAAGCTTTCAGGTTTTCTGGCTTCATTTAGATGACGAACTTTTCCTTTTCTCTTACTATTTTCAAACTTCTCTTGTTCTTTGTTTCTTTGACGTTTTTCAATCGTTATCCTTCTTGACTTTTCCCTTTTATAAAGGGTGTTTTTTATAGACGTATAGAACTTTAAATTGCAATAAAACAACGATGGATTATTCGATTGACATGAATTTTATTTATCCGAAAGATATTCTTGTGGCATTACATTTTAAGTATGATTTCTGGATCGCCACGGCTGGCTCGGATATAATCCAATCTGGACGTCCAATTTTCGATGACTTTTTCCAACATTTGTGGCCGTATATCGGCAATAACACGGCGAATGTTGTCTTCCAAATGGTCAAGCATTTGTGGCTTATCCGCATAGACCAATGACTTTACGTAGCCCCACAGAAAGTAGTCTAGCGGTGTTAAATCACAAGATCTTGGAGGCCAATTCACAGGTCCAAAACATGTAATTCGGCGGTCACCAAACGTGTCTTTCAATAAATCGATTGTGGCATGAGCTGTGTGACATGTTGCGCCGTCTTGTTGGAACCACAGCTAATGGACATCATGGTTGTTCAATTCAGGAATGAAAAAGTTAGTAATCAGGGCTTTATACCGATCACCATTGACTGTAACGTTCTGGCCATCATCGTTTTTGAAGAAGTACGGACCAATGATTCCACTAGCCCATAAAGCGCACAAAACAGTCAGTTTTTCTGGATGTAACGGTGTTTCGACATACACTTGAGGATTAGCTTCACTCCAAATGCGGCAGTTTTGTTTGTTGACGTAGCCATTCAACCAGAAGTGCGCTTCATCGCTAAACAAAATTCGTGCGATACGTATTCCGCCCAGAACCATTATTTTCGAAATAAAATTGCACTATTTGTAAGCGTTGTTCAGGCGTGAGTCTATTCATGATGAATTGCCAAACCAAACTGAGAATAAATCACTTGACAGCTGTTAAATCGGTCGCCATCTTGAACAGTAATGCCAACTTAAAGTTCTATAAAAAACACCCTTTACAAGCACGAGTATCACAAAGGGACGATATTTAAGGATCCAAACGAACCCAATTCTGCTCTTCTTGTTAGGGTAACCTAAACCTAGATAGTGCTCTGTATACTCTTCAACAGTTTTTCATACTAAAAAAATTGAGGCTGTCCTACAAATTTTGTACTGAGCAAGATATGCGACTTTGTGAAAATGAAAGTAAGAAAGATTTACTGATGGGCATCTGAGAAAAACTTTTTACTTTGATTGAAAATATAAAACCATAGAAAAAGAGCTACTTTACAAAAATGAACGGTTTTCATGGTTTTTATGATCAAGTCAGCATTTATAAGTTTATTAACCAGACACAAGTTCACTGGTAATAAAAGATCAACAGTTTTCATCGGGCAATAATCTTATAATATTTACTACTGTTGGTCTATACATTATGAATACATTAGGATAAATATAAATAATTAAATACCTAAGCTACTTTAACCTTCTTCATGATCTCTTTATTCTCGGTCTTGAAAGGTGAGTAAAATTTAGACTGTTTGGAAAATGTCTCGATTATAAAAATTAATTTGAAATTAAGCAGTCTTACTCGAAACAAAAAGATAACAACTCGTTAGTCACTCCGTCTAAGGAACTTGTAGGTATAATGCCGATTTGCTTTGGCAGCTTGTTGCCATATGTAGTTTATTCATAATACATTATTAACGTAGACTAACTTTCAAATTCAACCATTATCTTTCTTTAATACGTTAAATCGTTTACCTTTTACATTTTTCTTTTTGCAGTGACCAAGGAGCAGATGTAGACGCTTTCTTATATTTTTTTCTTTAGTTTTAAGGCACGAAACTTGTTTATTTACTCACTTTTTGCAGTATTTTTAGTATTTCTTAACTTTTATTTACTTAACAGCACTCTTTGAAAACTCACTAGCAGCTCGTTAGCAGCTCGCTGGCAAAAGTTTAGACTGTGTGCTATTAATAAAGACTGTACAGATGAGCTGCCATCTTTTTCTTATGACTAATTTTGTAGCTTATTGTTGAATGCCACAACCTAACTTTAGATATATCAGCTGATTTCTTAAGGCACGAACAAACATATGAAAAAGGACATTTGAACATTAATCGAATATATAGCGAATTTCTAGATAAGTATTGAACATCCTACATAGCTTAAAAAGATGTTCAAACATTCCCTGTAAAAATTTGTGTAATTAAATAAGAATGCAAATTAAGTTAACCGGAAGATACTGTAAGCCTGACATAGTCAACTCTTTATTGAAACAAATCGTCCCACTGTGAATGTACGATCACAACTACAGAGTATGGACTTGACAGGACATTACGCGTTCATGTTATTTGTTTGAGAAATTACTTCTTTTTATTCTTTTTCATTTAAAGACAATTTTTATATGAAGCAAAAGAACTAAAAAACTGGAAAAAAAAACTTTAATGCATTTTATTCTTCTTGCCATCTTTTTTTTCTTCTTTTTGTTGCACATTTCAAAGACAATTTGCTCAGAACATAAAATAAAGTTGATGATGGTGATGGCAATGGCGATGAGGACAGCAAAAATGACAAAATATATACGGCGTTTAGAAAAAGCAGGGAGCAGCGTATCGAGCAGCTAAGACAACATACACTAAATGTGTAACGTAATGGTGTCAAGTGGCTTCGTTTCATTTGTTAAGTGTCATGAAAGGAAAAACTCGTGGCATTTATTTGTATTAAAAAAAAGAAGAAAATGAAAGAGGGTGAGGAAAAAATAAATATGTATTTGCAGTTAAATAAAAGAAATCCTTCGATGGATTGTATGCTTATAAATGAATATATTACTTGAATACTTAGTTAGTTAGTGTTTGAGTTGTAATGCAAACGTGTCTATAAAAGTCAGTTATTAAGCAAGGTATAAGTATTTGAACATCAAGGGCCTTTAAAATTAGAAACATATAGCAACTAAGAGATATGAAAAATTAAATTATCCCAAAAATTCGTTTGAAATATTAAATAAAATTTTAATACAAGTTGCTTGATATCGAAAGCTTGATCTTGCTTCTATAAGCATAAGGTTTCATTTTGAATATATGAATTTTCAGGAAGAAGTTTGCACTGAAAGAAAAATCATTCATTTACCTTATCATTACTAATACCCTCTCTCTCTCTTTCTTATAAAAGTTCACACAGTTTAATAAAATTAAAAATATGTGGCAACAGTTCCTCATATATATTTTGTATTATAGCTGTTGAAGTTAGACTAAGCCTTTGTTCACGATAATTAAGGGTCACTGTTGTGCATAAGTAAACTGCTATTCTGCACAGTCAAACAGCTGTACACTCTTTTAAGATCTGCTTGCATTGAAATTATGGGAGTGGAAACGTGGCACTGCTCTGCAATGTAGGCTTTAGCGTTATAGAGTTTTTTTTCAAGGATAAACCCAAGTCACTATGCGATAGAGGAATCAGGAGAACTATAGCTACCTTCGTAGACAGTTTAGCGAAACGGAAATAGGGTTAGGGGATCTTATCAGATATCTTAATGTGTCTAGGTCACTTCATTATTCGCTGTGTTGACGAGTAGGTGGTTTAAAACGTAATTTTGCCATTCTGGTCATCTAGCTAATTATTGAAAATATTTTATGTCTGTTTCTATACTACAGTAAATATATTGGATATGGTCAGTGACATGTCACTGGACTACTTCTTAAGGATCAGTTCAAGAACTGGTTTTAATTTATTATTTATTTATTTTTTTAATTAAGCTAATGAGTATGTTTTTAAAATTTGTTATTCTTTTGCTACTTTGTGACCTGTCACTAAACTAAATTAGAAGTGTTAGTCAGAAAATAATTTTTAATGCAGCTTTTAAGTGGTAAAAGCTTTAAAGTGTAGTACTGAAATACATAAAATACAGTTTATATGAGCTTATTTGTAAGCTAAATAGTGTAACTTTGTAAAGCCTTGCAGTGTGCAGGTTGCAGTTTCAACTTTTGTAAATAATTTACTGCATATAAGCCCACTAAGTTTCTTTGTTGCCTGTTGCATTAATATTGATTATACTTGCAACCATTTGGGTAGGAAAAGTTAAATGTTGAAATGCTGGTGGTTTGGTTATTAAGAACGGATTATGTTTTTGGTTTATACAGACAACTGTTGAAGATTTTTTTTATTTTTATTCATTCCCATGGTTCCAAAGTGGTACACTTCTGTTGTGAGAACATAATTCGTTTTCAATCAAAATTCAGTTGTGATAGTCGATTTTCTTAATTTCGACAATAGAAAATCGGTGTTTCAGCTGGAAATATTCTTAAGAGCACTAAATTTGATTATCGCAACTGAATTTTTAATTGTAAACAAACTGAAGTTGTTTTCTGTTAGAGTAAAAAGTTGATTTAGTATTTTCTAACCGCTAAAAATCACAAAAGCCCCTTTTTATGGAGTCTCTTTTCCCGACTCCTACAATTCCGTATAACATCAAATGTTTAATAAAGTTTGTGTGTGAGTGTGTGCGTGGTTCTGTGTGCTTGAATGTGTGCGTGTTTTTTTTTTGTGTGTTACTGGAGAGCAAGACAAGCAAATGAACGTGTGCTTCACGATGAAAAAATGCGGCCAAATGTACCGTGGCTAAAAACAAACGACGAGCATGAATAAAACGGATACGGAAATGGCAAAATGACAAGATGACTGCACATTTATTTTATTGCCAGAAATCGTTTTAGAAAGTAAAGCGAGTTAGATTTTATTATAAACAGCTCTATGAGCTTATAAATACCCTTCAGCGTAAATATTGTTCAAATGAAATTGATTTTTTGTTTGTAAATTCCAGACAACTTATTCAGTAAGTATAAAATTGTATGATAGTTTTGATTACTGCTTCACTTTTCGTATTGACAAAAACTGTCTATAGAAATGAAATTAATTTTTAGAACGACATTTTCACCTCGAGGCTCCTGTGAATTATAGGATGTAGATTATTACAAACGGCCTTATAAACTTCACATTTCCTTTTGTGTTGTAGTTAAGCCGTTTTAAAAAGAAAAAGAAAAATTCAAGTACATTTCAGTAGAATGATTATTGTAAGAGTTTTCCTTATATAATTCTGTGCACAGTTAAGAAGTTGTACAGTTAACACTTTGAATTTATATTAAAAAAAAAGTCAAACACAGATATTGAACCGAATTGTACTAGAAATATTTAATATGGTTAAAGAGGACAAGAAAAATTGGATCAAAAATATTATTTCCACTGAAAAAACACATTTTAGTATTACAAAAATATGAAATTGAATACTTAACTTTTCAGTCTTCAGGGCGACGCACAGTGTCGTGATTTCATATAAAGAGTGGCCATAAATAGAAAGAGTTACAGTAATTAATTTTTAATTCACCGCCAAAGTTGGGATATGTATTTATAAAAATTTTGGCTTTCCTAAGCAGTTGTCTTTGTGCTAACGGTATGTCGCATATGATATCGTATGCGACAAATATATTTAAATGAAAATAGTGTTGTATTTAAGCGTACATACTTCTCTTACAATTTTACTACAAAAACATCAGCCGTAAAATTTAAAATTTTTCTACCAAATTTATTTGGTAAAGAGAAACCGTAATTTTAAGATACAATAACTGAAAAACTACTTTATATTTTTGATAAATTTTCCACATCGGTTTTAACCATTTTTGGCCAAGCTCGCGACAGTATGCGACATTAACTTGGCTTTTAAAGCATCTCTAGCAGGTCTTGTCTTTTGTTTATTTCTTTTTTTTTTTTTTTTTTTTGTAAGTAAAACTATAATGTACGTTTATTGCAGATTTTTCTCCTTCTCCTCCAATTTTTTTCACTATATTGTTAACATCCTTTTATATTTATATTGCTTTTTCTATTTATTTTATTTTAGTTTGTTTTTTTAGGTTCGTTTCCTTTTTAGTTTAAAACACCAGCAGTGACTGACCACACAACCACAATTTATATTTTTAACCAGGTGAATTAGTTTTTTTATTTATTTTTGTTGTTGCTTTTTTCTTCGCTAACAACAAAAGTTATGGTCTACAACGTTAATTGCTGCAATAGTTTCGGCAAAATAAAAACTAAATAAGCGAATTTATAAATTTTATATGAACATTTAAGAGTGTGTGCGAATGTATAAAATTTTTTGTTTTGAACTTCTCTACAGAATTTTATTTTATTTAAATAAACAGACCGAAAGTGGTTAAAAATTTTATTTGCATTAATGCCTTTTTCTATGCCGTACTTTAAGCACTTGTTTGACTCGTCAGAAAAATATCAAAAGATAATAAAACAATTAAAAATAATACGTTTAGTTATTAGTAGCTATTAGAGGAAATGCTCATTTTTAATTAAGTAACACTAAACGTAAGTAAAAAAATGTTTGGCTCAAGTATTAGAAACGAGGTCGTACTAAAAAAAATTTATTTTTATATCCACATTTCTCTCCAATAATAAATAAATAAATTTATGTATTTAACACGACCTCAAGTTTAATAACATAATTTTTTGAAGTGAGTGAAGATAAATATGCTGAGTTAAATATCTTGGGGCTGTGGAATTTAACAGCATTTGTACATGTCGTACCAATTTAGTGGTCTTTCATTACAAAGCTTGGCAAGCATGAGTCCGGCAATACGATGAACACGTTCGACTTGACCGTTCTCACGTGGTACACCTGTGGCTATTAGCAGATGTTGGATATTCTCTTGTTCACAATATTCCTTAAAAGATTGCGAGGTAAATGCTGCTCCACGATCCGAAATGATTCTTTTACTGCTTCCAAAAACAGACGACTGCTTCTCCAAACATTCAATAACTGCTTTTGTATCTGTTGATTTCGTTGGATGAAGCCAAATGCACCATCGATAACCACGAATAAATAATTATACGCCTTCTTAGATGTCTCCATCGGACCAACATGATCAATGTGATAAATAACAAAAGGCCTATCATCTTTTTCAATTGGGTTCAAATACCTCTCTTTTTTCCCAGATTTTGCTTCAGTGATGATGCACTCGACGCAATTCTTTATTATATTTGCTACTTTGTTTGGCAAACGCGCTATATAATACTGTTTTTCTACTAAGTCTCGTGTTTTTACAATTCCATAGTGATCTTGTCGGTGTGCGAGCTTTATAATTTCTTCTTCCATATCTATCGGAACCACTATCAATTCTTTAACTGGGTCTTTAAAGAGAACACCATTTTTCAAATAATAGTATTCATAGTCGCCGTATTTTAACATAGCTTTTATGGCCTTAGTCCACTCATCTGATTCCTGAGCTTCTTTCATTCGATGCGTGAGATTACTTTCAATAAATAGACAATACATGCGACTCAACGCATCAACATGCTTCATTTTAGTTCCCGGTCTATGCTCTATCTCATAGGAGAACTCTTGCAAGAACATAGCCCATCTAGAAATTCTGGGTGGCATGTCTGTTTTATTCATCGTCATCTTGAACGCACTACAGTCTGTAACAATTTTAAACGGCATTCCAAGAAGATAGACTCTCCACTTTTTTTAAGTGCCGCAAGTACTTCAAGTTCATACGAATTGTACTTTTCTTCATAAGTTTTAGTTCTTCGGCTCATAAATTGAACTGGTTGTAGTTGCTGGTCATCTGAATCTTTCTGTAACAGTATTGCACCATAACTGTATTTACAAGTGTCTGTATGCACTTCCGTCGTTGCCTCTGGGTTATACAATTTTAAAACGGGTGCACTCGTCAAGGCTTCTTTTAACTGTTTACAGGCTATCAACACTTCGTCACTAACTTTATACGGTACATTTTTCCTCAAAAGGTCAGTCAGTGGTTTGGCTATCACAGCATAGCCTTCTCTCATCTGATGGTTTTATAGAACTATTTTGTACTATGTAGCCAAGGAAATTTACCTTACGCTGCAGAATCTGACACTTGCAAAACTGTGCTCTATTCAACACCAATTCAAATTTTTCCAGACCTTCTACCACATCCATATAAACTATAATAGTACCGTCACGTATTAAGTCCATAAAAACAGCAGATATAAACCGAGTAAAAATTGCCGGCGAATTACAAATACCTAATGGCACGTACAAGAATTCATATTGTCCATTAGCTGTGACAAATGATATGTATTTTCTTGATGAATTTTCCATCGGAACATGGAAAAATCCATTGGTTAAGTCTAGAGTCGTATACACCTTAGCTTTCTGCAATTTATCCAAAACTTCTTCTATCAGTGGCATGGGAAAATGGTCTCGAATAATTTTCTGATTAATTCTTCTGTAATCACAGCAAAGTCTTTTTGATTTTGGCAGTCAAAACTATCGGTGATGCATATTCAGAGTAACTTTGCTGGATAATTCCTTCTGTCAACCACTTTGCCAACTGCTCATTTTCTTTTCGCTTATCAGAAAAAGGTAAACGTCTTGGACGCTGGAACACTCGTACATCGTCTTTTAATATCAATTTCAATTGGACTTTTAAAATTCTCTTGTGGTTTGTAATTACTTATCATAGTTGAAACTTTTTTCCTCGATTTTCTTTTCTAAGTGGTCAAGTTTCACATCCGGTTGACCCATAAATTCCTCTACGTTCAAACTAATACTTCCAAATTCTTTCAAGAATATGTTTTCTTCTACCGTCTTTCTAAAAGCTGCTTCGCCATTCTTAATTACTACTTCCGACTTATTCATCAAACTATTGCCAATCATTACGGAGTAAATAGCGTCATTCTCTTTAACGACATAAAAGGTTGTTCTAAATTTCAAATCATCTATTTCCACTTCTGTATCAAAACGAAACATGGCAACAATCACACTGTCACCTATGCCAAGCAATTTAACTCTTTCAGGCACAAATTCCTCGTCACCTATAAGAAGGAATGCATCGTTCCTCATTATACAAATATCGCAACCTGTGTCTATTAAGGCAGAAAAAATCTTATTTTTAACTATTATGTCCTTGAAAATTAAATTCGGGCTGTGATTGACCATATTAGCTTGACCTCTTTAAAACTTGATAATTCTTTATTTAGGTCCATCTACTTGGCACTCAAAAGAACGGTGTCCGAATTTCTGACATCTGTAGCATTTAACTTGTCGCTCTGGGTACCCTTTAACCAAATGTGAAGGTGAACCACACTTGTAACATTTTCTTTCATACTTGGTTGATTCTGATTTAGGTGATTCACACTTTTTAATAAATGTCATAAATTCTTTACCCCTGTTTGATGACATTGGGTTTGATCGTATTCCCTCATAGACTTTAAATTGTTTCTTTATATCGCTAATATTTTCAGCTGGAAAAAGTACAGACTTATTAAACTTGGTATCTCATATACCTTCTATAAAATATTCCACTACGCTTTTTTCATCTAGGTTAATTCTCTTTCCCAGTATTCCATCATTGTCTCCTTTTTACCCAATCGATGATTACGTAGCTGTCGAAGAATTTCAGCTAATGAAAATGAATAACCAAATTCTTCTTGCAAACAATTTCTTAATGATGGCCAATCTTTAATACCGCTTTAACTTTTTACAAATAGCCTAGCTGCACCTGTTAATAGTTGTCGAGCATAAACAAATGTCTGAATATCTGACAACTGCACATTTGAACTCATTTCCTCCAATTCTGTTACCTGATTAATGTCAGGAGTGTTATTTCCAGAAAAGAAGGACAAACTATCTTCTACGTCCTTCAGAGTATACATACTTTAACGAATTGGTACCACTTCCATGTTGTCCGGTGCGCCATTGCCAAAAGCAGAGCCGAAAGAATAGACACTACCGTCCTCGTTTTCATCAATATCAACATAGTCCAGTCCGTGATATGCAAGAAATTTTTTTTTAGTTTTTTCAAAAAAAGCAAAGGGGGTAGTAAATGGTTTTTTTTTGGCGAAAAATATATTTTTCGCACTGTCTGCAAAAAACTTATTTGAATTAAAGCCAATTTGGTTGTCTATCCAACGCATCAGAAATCAAGTTGATATCTGCAAAAGTAAGCTAGTTATGACCAAAAAGGTAAGCAGTTCTACTACTGCCTCTTTCCGGCCATATTTTAGTAGAACTAGTTACCTTTTTGGTCATAACTTGCTAAGTTCTCAATATATCGACTTGATTTCTTTGGCCTTAATTACAAAATTTTTTTTAATTTATAGTGCAAAAATTTAAAAAAAAAAAAAGCAAAGGGGGTAGTCCATTGTTTTTTTTGGCCAAAAATATTTTATTTCCACTATCTTCAAAAAACCAAATTTGAGTTAAAGCCAATACGGTTCTCTATTCAACGCAGTAGAAATCAAGTCGATATCTAGAAAAGTAAGCAAGTTACAACCAAAAAGGTAAGTAGTTCTACTACTGCCTATTTCCGGCCACTTTTTAGTAGAACTATTTACGTTTTTGGTCATAACTTGAAAAGTTTTCAATATATCGACTTGATTTCTTTTGCGTTAGATAGCTAACCGTATTGGCCTTAATTAAATATTTTTTTTAATGGATAGTGCAAGAAAATTTTTTTTATCATTTTTTTAAAAAAAAGCAAAGGGGGTAGTCCATTGCTTTTTTTTGGCTAAAAATATTTTATTTCCACTATCTTCAAAAAACCAAATTTGAGTTAAAGCCAATACGGTTCTCTATTCAACGCAGTAGAAATCAAGTCGATATCTAGAAAAGTAAGCAAGTTACAACCAAAAAGGTAAGTAGTTCTACTACTGCCTATTTCCGGCCACTTTTTAGTAGAACTATTTACGTTTTTGGTCATAACTTGAAAAGTTTTCAATATATCGACTTGATTTCTTTTGCGTTAGATAGCTAACCGTATTGGCCTTAATTAAATATTTTTTTTAATGGATAGTGCAAGAAAATTTTTTTTATCATTTTTTTAAAAAAAAGCAAAGGGGGTAGTCCATTGCTTTTTTTTGGCTAAAAATATTTTATTTCCACTATCTTCAAAAAACCAAATTTGAGTTAAAGCCAATACGGTTCTCTATTCAACGCAGTAGAAATCAAGTCGATATCTAGAAAAGTAAGTAAGTTACAACCAAAAAGGTAAGTAGTTCTACTACTGCCTATTTCCGGCCACTTTTTAGTAGAACTATTTACGTTTTTGGTCATAACTTGAAAAGTTTTCAATATATCGACTTGATTTCTTTTGCGTTGGATAGCTAACCGTATTGGCCTTAATTACAAATTTTTTTTAATGGATAGTGCAAGAAAATTTTTTTATCATTTTTTTAAAAAAAAGCAAAGGGGGTAGTCCATTGTTTTTTTTGGCGAAAAATATTTTATTTCCACTATCTTCAAAAAACCAAATTTGAGTTAAAGCCAATACGGTTCTCTATTGAACGCAGTAGAAATCAAGTCGATATCTAGAAAAGTAAGCAAGTTACAACCAAAAAGGTAAGTAGTTCTACTACTGCCTATTTCCGGCCACTTTTTAGTAGAACTATTTACGTTTTTGGTCATAACTTGAAAAGTTTTCAATATATCGACTTGATTTCTTTTGCGTTAGATAGCTAACCGTATTGGCCTTAATTACAAATTTTTTTTAATGGATAGTGCAAGAAAATTTTTTTATCATTTTTTAAAAAAAAAGCAAAGGGGGGGTAGTCCATTGTTTTTTTTTGGCGAAAAATATTTTATTTCCACTATCTTCAAAAAACCAAATTTGAGCTAAAGCCAATACGGTTCTCTATTCAACGCAGTAGAAATCAAGTCGGTATCTAGAAAAGTAAGCAAGTTACAACCAAAAAGGTAAGTAGTTCTACTACTGCCTATTTCCGGCCACTTTTTAGTAGAACTATTTACGTTTTTGGTCATAACTTGAAAAGTTTTCACTATATGGACTTGATTTCTTTTGCGTTGGATAGCTAACCGTATTGGCCTTAATTACAAATTTTTCTTTAATGGATAGTGCAAGAAAATTTTTTTATCATTTTTTTTAAAAAAAAGCAAAGGGGGTAGTCCATTGTTTTTCTTTGGCGAAAAATATTTTATTTCCACTATCTTCAAAAAACCAAATTTGAGTTAAAGCCAATACGGTTCTCTATTCAACGCAGTAGAAATCAAGTCGATATCTAGAAAAGTAAGCAAGTTACAACCAAAAAGGTAAGTAGTTCTACTACTGCCTATTTCCGGCCACTTTTTAGTAGAACTATTTACGTTTTTGGTCATAACTTGAAAAGTTTTCAATATATCGACTTGATTTCTTTTGCGTTGGATAGCTAACCGTATTGGCCTTAATTAAAAGTTTTTTTTAATGGATAGTGCAAGAAAATTTTTTTATCATTTTTTAAAAAAAAAGCAGAGGGGGTAGTCCATTGTTTTTTTTTTGGCGAAAAATATTTTATTTCCACTATCTTCAAAAAACCAAATTTGAGCTAAAGCCAGTACAGTTCTCTATTCAACGCAGTAGAAATCAAGTCGATATCTGGAAAAGTAAGCAAGTTACAACCAAAAAGGTAAGTAGTTCTACTACTGCCTATTTCCGGCCACTTTTTAGTAGAACTATTTACGTTTTTGGTCATAACTTGAAAAGTTTTCAATATATCGACTTGATTTCTTTTGCGTTGGATAGCTAACCGTATTGGCCTTAATTAAAAATTTTTTTTAATGGATAGTGCAAGAAAATTTTTTTATCATTTTTTTTAAAAAAAAGCAAAGGGGGTAGTCCATTGTTTTTTTTTGGCGAAAAATATTTTATTTCCACTATCTTCAAAAAACCAAATTTGAGCTAAAGCCAATACGGTTCTCTATTCAACGCAGTAGAAATCAAGTCGATATCTAGAAAAGTAAGCAAGTTACAACCAAAAAGGTAAGTAGTTCTACTACTGCCTATTTCCGGCCACTTTTTAGTAGAACTATTTACGTTTTTGGTCATAACTTGAAAAGTTTTCAATATATCGACTTGATTTCTTTTGCGTTGGATAGCTAACCGTATTGGCCTTAATTACAAATTTTTTTTAATGGATAGTGCAAGAAAATTTTTTTATCATTTTTTAAAAAAAAAGCAGAGGGGGTAGTCCATTGTTTTTTTTTTGGCGAAAAATATTTTATTTCCAATATCTTCAAAAAACCAAATTTGAGCTAAAGCCAGTACAGTTCTCTATTCAACGCAGTAGAAATCAAGTCGATATCTGGAAAAGTAAGCAAGTTACAACCAAAAAGGTAAGTAGTTCTACTACTGCCTATTTCCGGCCACTTTTTAGTAGAACTATTTACGTTTTTGGTCATAACTTGAAAAGTTTTCACTATATGGACTTGATTTCTTTTGCGTTGGATAGCTAACCGTATTGGCCTTAATTACAAATTTTTCTTTAATGGATAGTGCAAGAAAATTTTTTTATCATTTTTTTTAAAAAAAAGCAAAGGGGGTAGTCCATTGTTTTTCTTTGGCGAAAAATATTTTATTTCCACTATCTTCAAAAAACCAAATTTGAGTTAAAGCCAATACGGTTCTCTATTCAACGCAGTAGAAATCAAGTCGATATCTAGAAAAGTAAGCAAGTTACAACCAAAAAGGTAAGTAGTTCTACTACTGCCTATTTCCGGCCACTTTTTAGTAGAACTATTTACGTTTTTGGTCATAACTTGAAAAGTTTTCAATATATCGACTTGATTTCTTTTGCGTTGGATAGCTAACCGTATTGGCCTTAATTACAAATTTTTTTTAATGGATAGTGCAAGAAAATTTTTTTATCATTTTTAAAAAAAAAAGCAAAGGGGGTAGTCCATTGTTTTTTTTTTGGCGAAAAATATTTTATTTCCACTATCTTCAAAAAACCAAATTTGAGCTAAAGCCAGTACAGTTCTCTATTCAACGCAGTAGAAATCAAGTCGATATCTGGAAAAGTAAGCAAGTTACAACCAAAAAGGTAAGTAGTTCTACTACTGCCTATTTCCGGCCACTTTTTAGTAGAACTATTTACGTTTTTGGTCATAACTTGAAAAGTTTTCAATATATCGACTTGATTTCTTTTGCGTTGGATAGCTAACCGTATTGGCCTTAATTACAAATTTTTTTTAATGGATAGTGCAAGAAAATTTTTTTATCATTTTTTAAAAAAAAAGCAGAGGGGGTAGTCCATTGTTTTTTTTTTGGCGAAAAATATTTTATTTCCACTATCTTCAAAAAACCAAATTTGAGCTAAAGCCAGTACAGTTCTCTATTCAACGCAGTAGAAATCAAGTCGATATCTGGAAAAGTAAGCAAGTTACAACCAAAAAGGTAAGTAGTTCTACTACTGCCTATTTCCGGCCACTTTTTAGTAGAACTATTTACGTTTTTGGTCATAACTTGAAAAGTTTTCAATATATCGACTTGATTTCTTTTGCGTTGGATAGCTAACCGTATTGGCCTTAATAAGAAATTTTTTTTCTAGTGGATAGTGCAAGAAAATTTTTTTATCATTTTTTTAAAAAAAAGCAAAGGGGGTAGTCCATTGTTTTTTTTCGGCGAAAAATATTTTATTTCCACTATCTTCAAAAAACCAAATTTGAGTTAAAGCCAATACGGTTTTCTATTCAATGCAGTAGAAATCAAGTCGATATCTAGAAAAGTAAGCAAGTTACAACCAAAAAGGTAAGTAGTTCTACTACTGCCTATTTCCGGCCACTTTTTAGTAGAACTATTTACGTTTTTGGTCATAACTTGAAAAGTTTTCAATATATCGACTTGATTTCTTTTGCGTTGGATAGCTAACCGTATTGGCCTTAATTACAAATTTTTTTTAATGGATAGTGCAAGAAAATTTTTTTATCATTTTTTTAAAAAAAAGCAAAGGGGGTAGTCCATTGCTTTTTTTTGGCTAAAAATATTTTATTTCCACTATCTTCAAAAAACCAAATTTGAGTTAAAGCCAATATGGTTCTCTATTCAACGCAGTAGAAATTAAGTCGATATCTAGAAAAGTAAGCAAGTTACAACCAAAAAGGTAAGTAGTTCTACTACTGCCTATTTCCGGCCACTTTTTAGTAGAACTATTTACGTTTTTGGTCATAACTTGAAAAGTTTTCAATATATCGACTTGATTTCTTTTGCGTTGGATAGCTAACCGTATTGGCCTTAATTACAAATTTTTTTTAATGGATAGTGCAAGAAAATTTTTTTATCATTTTTTTAAAAAAAAGCAAAGGGGGTAGTCCATTGCTTTTTTTTGGCTAAAAATATTTTATTTCCACTATCTTCAAAAAACCAAATTTGAGTTAAAGCCAATATGGTTCTCTATTCAACGCAGTAGAAATTAAGTCGATATCTAGAAAAGTAAGCAAGTTACAACCAAAAAGGTAAGTAGTTCTACTACTGCCTATTTCCGGCCACTTTTTAGTAGAACTATTTACGTTTTTGGTCATAACTTGAAAAGTTTTCAATATATCGACTTGATTTCTTTTGCGTTGGATAGCTAACCGTATTGGCCTTAATTACAATTTTTTTTAATGGATAGTGCAAGAAAATTTTTTTATCATTTTTTTAAAAAAAAGCAAAGGGGGTAGTCCATTGCTTTTTTTTGGCTAAAAATATTTTATTTCCACTATCTTCAAAAAACCAAATTTGAGTTAAAGCCAATATGGTTCTCTATTCAACGCAGTAGAAATTAAGTCGATATCTAGAAAAGTAAGCAAGTTACAACCAAAAAGGTAAGTAGTTCTACTACTGCCTATTTCCGGCCACTTTTTAGTAGAACTATTTACGTTTTTGGTCATAACTTGAAAAGTTTTCAATATATCGACTTGATTTCTTTTGCGTTGGATAGCTAACCGTATTGGCCTTAATTACAAATTTTTTTTAATGGATAGTGCAAGAAAATTTTTTTATCATTTTTTTAAAAAAAAGCAAAGGGGGTAGTCCATTGCTTTTTTTTGGCTAAAAATATTTTATTTCCACTATCTTCAAAAAACCAAATTTGAGTTAAAGCCAATATGGTTCTCTATTCAACGCAGTAGAAATTAAGTCGATATCTAGAAAAGTAAGCAAGTTACAACCAAAAAGGTAAGTAGTTCTACTACTGCCTATTTCCGGCCACTTTTTAGTAGAACTATTTACGTTTTTGGTCATAACTTGAAAAGTTTTCAATATATCGACTTGATTTCTTTTGCGTTGGATAGCTAACCGTATTGGCCTAAATTACAATTTTTTTTAATGGATAGTGCAAGAAAATTTTTTTATCATTTTTTTAAAAAATGCAAAGGGGGTAGTCCATTGTTTTTTTTTTGGCGAAAAATATTTTATTTCCACTATCTTCAAAAAACCAAATTTGAGCTAAAGCCAATACGGTTCTCTGTTGAACGCAGTAGAAATCAAGTCGATATCTAAAAAAGTAAGCAAGTTACAACCAAAAAGGTAAGTAGTTCTACTACTGCCTATTTCCGCGCCACTTTTTAGTAGAACTATTTACGTTTTCGGTCATAACTTGAAAAGTTTTTAATATATCGACTGGATTTCTTTTGCGTTGGATAGCTAACCGTATTGGCCTTAATTACAAATTTGTTTTAATGGATAGTGCAAGAAAATTTTTTTATCATTTTTTTAAAAAAAAGCAAAGGGGGTAGTCCATTGTTTTTTTTGGCGAAAAATATTTTATTTCCACTATCTTCAAAAAGCCAAATTTGAGTTAAAGCCAATACGGTTCTCTATTCAACGCAGTAGAAATCAAGTCGATATCTAGAAAAGTAAGCAAGTTACAACCAAAAATGTAAGTAGTTCTACTACTGCCTATTTCCGGCCACTTTTTAGTAGAACTATTACGTCTTTGGTCATAACTTGAAAAGTTTTGAATATATCGCCTTGATTTCTTTTGCGTTGGATAGCTAACCGCATTGGCCTTAATTACAAATTTTTTTTAATGGATAGTGCAAGAAAATTTTTTTATCATTTTTTTAAAAAAAAGCAAAGGGGGTAGTCCATTGTTTTTTTTTTTTGGCGAAAAATATTTTATTTCCACTATCTTCAAAAAACCAAATTTGAGTTAAAGCCAATACGGTTCTCTATTGAACGCAGTAGAAATCAAGTCGATATCTAGAAAAGTAAGCAAGTTACAACCAAAAATGTAAGTAGTTCTACTACTGCCTATTTCCGGCCACTTTTTAGTAGAACTATTACGTCTTTGGTCATAACTTGAAAAGTTTTGAATATATCGCCTTGATTTCTTTTGCGTTGGATAGCTAACCGCATTGGCCTTAATTACAAATTTTTTTTAATGGATAGTGCAAGAAAATTTTTTTATCATTTTTTTAAAAAAAAGCAAAGGGGGTAGTCCATTGTTTTTTTTTTTGGCGAAAAATATTTTATTTCCACTATCTTCAAAAAACCAAATTTGAGTTAAAGCCAATACGGTTCTCTATTGAACGCAGTAGAAATCAAGTCGATATCTAGAAAAGTAAGCAAGTTACAACCAAAAAGGTAAGTAGTTCTACTACTGCCTATTTCCGGCCACTTTTTAGTAGAACTATTTACGTTTTTGGTCATAACTTGAAAAGTTTTCAATATATCGACTTGATTTCTTTTGCGTTGGATAGCTAACCGTATTGGCCTTAATTACAAATTTTTCTTTAATGGATAGTGCAAGAAAATTTTTTTATCATTTTTTTAAAAAAAAGCAAAGGGGGTAGTCCATTGTTTTTTTTGGCGAAAAATATTTTATTTCCACTATCTTCAAAAAACCAAATTTGAGCTAAAGCCAATACGGTTCTCTGTTCAACGCAGTAGAAATAAAGTCGATATCTAGAAAAGTAAGCAAGTTACAACCAAAAAGGTAAGTAGTTCTACTACTGCCTATTTCCGGCCACTTTTTAGTAGAACTATTTACGTTTTTGGTCATAACTTGAAAAGTTTGCAATATATCGACTTGATTTCTTTTGCGTTGGATAGCTAACCGTATTGGCCTTAATAACAAATTTTTTTTAATGGATAGTGCAAGAAAATTTTTTTATCATTTTTTAAAAAAAAAGCAAAGGGGGTAGTCCATTGTTTTTTTTGGCGAAAAATATTTTATTTCCACTATCTTCAAAAAGCCAAATTTGAGCTAAAGCCAATACGGTTCTCTATTCAACGCAGTAGAAATCAAGTCGATATCTAGAAAAGTAAGCAAGTTACAACCAAAAAGGTAAGTAGTTATACTACTGCCTATTTCCGGCCACTTTTTAGTAGAACTATTTACGTTTTTGGTCATAACTTGAAAAGTTTGCAATATATCGACTTGATTTCTTTTGCGTTGGATAGCTAACCGTATTGGCCTTAATTACAAATTTTTTTTAATGGATAGTGCAAGAAAATTTTTTTATCATTTTTTTAAAAAAAAGCAAAGGGGGTAGTCCATTGTTTTTTTTTGGCGAAAAATATTTTATTTCCACTATCTTCAAAAAAACCAACTTTGAGCTAAAGCCAATACGGTGCTCTATTCAACGCAGTAGAAATCAAGTCGATATCTAGAAAAGTAAGCAAGTTACAACCAAAAAGGTAAGTAGTTCTACTACTGCCTATTTCCGGCCACTTTTTAGTAGAACTTTTTACGTTTTTGGTCATAACTTGAAAAGTTTTCAATATATCGACTTGATTTCTTTTGCGTTGGATAGCTAACCGTATTGGCCTTAATTAAAAATTTTTTTTAATGGATAGCGCAAGAAAATTTTTTTATCATTTTTTTAAAAAAAAGCAAAGGGGGTAGTCCATTGTTTTTTTTGGCGAAAAATATTTTATTTCCACTATCTTCAAAAAGCCAAATTTGAGCTAAAGCCAATACGGTTCTCTATTCAACGCAGTAGAAATCAAGTCGATATCTAGAAAAGTAAGCAAGTTACAACCAAAAAGGTAAGTAGTTATACTAGTGCCTATTTCCGGCCACTTTTTAGTAGAACTATTTACGTTTTTGGTCATAACTTGAAAAGTTTGCAATATATCGACTTGATTTCTTTTGCGTTGGATAGCTAACCGTATTGGCCTTAATTACAAATTTTTTTTAATGGATAGTGCAAGAAAATTTTTTTATCATTTTTTTAAAAAAAAGCAAAGGGGGTAGTCCATTGTTTTTTTTTGGCGAAAAATATTTTATTTCCACTATCTTCAAAAAAACCAACTTTGAGCTAAAGCCAATACGGTGCTCTATTCAACGCAGTAGAAATCAAGTCGATATCTAGAAAAGTAAGCAAGTTACAACCAAAAAGGTAAGTAGTTCTACTACTGCCTATTTCCGGCCACTTTTTAGTAGAACTATTTACGTTTTTGGTCATAACTTGAAAAGTTTTCAATATATCGACTTGATTTCTTTTGCGTTGGATAGCTAACCGTATTGGCCTTAATTAAAAGTTTTTTTTAATGAATAGTGCAAGAAATTTTTTTTATCATTTTTTTAAAAAAAAGCAAAGGGGGTAGTCCATTGTTTTTTTTGGCGAAAAATATTTTATTTCCACTATCTTCAAAAAACCAAATTTAAGTAAAAGCCAATACGGTTCTCTATTCAACGCAGTAGAAATCAAGTCGATATCTAGAAAAGTAAGCAAGTTACAACCAAAAAGGTAAGTAGTTCTACTACTGCCTATTTCCGGCCACTTTTTAGTAGAACTATTTACGTTTTTGGTCATAACTTGAAAAGTTTGCAATATATCGACTTGATTTCTTTTGCGTTGGATAGCTAACCGTATTGGCCTTAATTACAAATTTTTTTTAATGGATAGTGCAAGAAAATTTTTTTATCATTTTTTTAAAAAAAAGCAAAGGGGGTAGTCCATTGTTTTTTTTTGGCGAAAAATATTTTATTTCCACTATCTTCAAAAAACCAAATTTGAGCTAAAGCCAATACGGTTCTCTATTGAACGCAGTTGAAATCAAGTCGATATCTAGAAAAGTAAGCAAGTTACAACCAAAAAGGTAAGTAGTTCTACTACTGCCTATTTCCGGCCACTTTTTAGTAGAACTATTTACGTTTTTGGTCATAACTTGAAAAGTTTTCAATATATCGACTTGATTTCTTTTGCGTTGGATAGCTAACCGTATTGGCCTTAATTAAAAGTTTTTTTTAATGAATAGTGCAAGAAATTTTTTTTATAATTTTTTTAAAAAAACGCAAAGGGGGTAGTCCATTGTTTTTTTTGGCGAAAAATATTTTATTTCCACTATCTTCAAAAAACCAAATTTAAGTTAAAGCCAATACGGTTCTCTATTCAACGCAGTAGAAATCAAGTCGATATCTAGAAAAGTAAGCAAGTTACAACCAAAAAGGTAAGTAGTTCTACTACTGCCTATTTCCGGCCACTTTTTAGTAGAACTATTTACGTTTTTGGTCATAACTTGAAAAGTTTGCAATATATCGACTTGATTTCTTTTGCGTTGGATAGCTAACCGTATTGGCCTTAATTACAAATTTTTTTTAATGGATAGTGCAAGAAAATTTTTTTATCATTTTTTTAAAAAAAAGCAAAGGGGGTAGTCCATTGTTTTTTTTTGGCGAAAAATATTTTATTTCCACTATCTTCAAAAAAACCAACTTTGAGCTAAAGCCAATACGGTTCTCTATTCAACGCAGTAGAAATCAAGTCGATATCTAGAAAAGTAAGCAAGTTACAACCAAAAAGGTAAGTAGTTCTACTACTGCCTATTTCCGGCCACTTTTTAGTAGAACTATTTACGTTTTTGGTCATAACTTGAAAAGTTTTCAATATATCGACTTGATTTCTTTTGCGTTGGATAGCTAACCGTATTGGCCTTAATTAAAAGTTTTTTTTAATGAATAGTGCAAGAAATTTTTTTTATAATTTTTTTAAAAAAACGCAAAGGGGGTAGTCCATTGTTTTTTTTGGCGAAAAATATTTTATTTCCACTATCTTCAAAAAACCAAATTTAAGTTAAAGCCAATACGGTTCTCTATTCAACGCGGTAGAAATCAAGTCGATATCTAGAAAAGTAAGCAAGTTACAACCAAAAAGGTAAGTAGTTCTACTACTGCCTATTTCCGGCCACTTTTTAGTAGAACTATTTACGTTTTTGGTCATAACTTGAAAAGTTTTCAATATATCGACTTGATTTCTTTTGCGTTGGATAGCTAACCGTATTGGCCTTAATTACAAATTTTTTTTAATGGATAGTGCAAGAAAATTTTTTTATCATTTTTTTAAAAAAAAGCAAAGGGGGTAGTCCATTGTTTTTTTTTGGCGAAAAATATTTTATTTCCACTATCTTCAAAAAAACCAACTTTGAGCTAAAGCCAATACGGTTCTCTATTCAACGCAGTAGAAATCAAGTCGATATCTAGAAAAGTAAGCAAGTTACAACCAAAAAGGTAAGTAGTTCTACTACTGCCTATTTCCGGCCACTTTTTAGTAGGACTATTTACGTTTTTGGTCATAACTTGAAAAGTTTGCAATATATCGACTTGATTTCTTTTGCGTTGGATAGCTAACCGTATTTGCCTTAATTACAAATTTTTTTTAATGGATAGTGCAAGAAAATTTTTGTATCATTTTTTTAAAAAAAAGCAAAGGGGGTAGTCCATTGTTTTTTTTTGGCGAAAAATATTTTATTCCCACTATCTTCAAAAAACCAAATTTGAGCTAAAGCCAATACGGTTCTCTATTGAACGCAGTAGAAATCAAGTCGATATCTAGAAAAGTAAGCAAGTTACTACCAAAAAGGTAAGTAGTTCTACTACTGCCTATTTCCGGCCACTTTTTAGTAGAACTATTTACGTTTTTGGTCATAACTTGAAAAGTTTTCAATATATCGACTTGATTTCTTTTGCGTTGAATAGCTAACCGTATTGACCTTAATTACAAATTTTTTTTAATGGATAGTGCAAGAAAATTTTTTTATCATTTTTTTAAAAAAAAGCAAAGGGGGTAGTCCATTGTTTTTTTTTTTGGCGAAAAATATTTTATTTCCACTATCTTCAAAAAGCCAAATTTGAGCTAAAGCCAATACGGTTCTCTATTCAACGCAGTAGAAATCAAGTCGATATCTAGAAAAGTAAGCAAGTTACAACCAAAAATGTAAGTAGTTCTACTACTGCCTATTTCCGGCCATTTTTTAGTAGAACTATTTACGTTTTTGGTCATAACTTGAAAAGTTTTCAATATATCGACTTGATTTCTTTTGCGTTGAATAGCTAACCGTATTGGCCTTAATTACAAATTTTTTTTAATGGATAGTGCAAGAAAATTTTTTTATCATTTTTTTAAAAAAAAGCAAAGGGGGTAGTCCATTGTTTTTTTTTTGGCGAAAAATATTTTATTTCCACTATCTTCAAAAAGCCAAATTTGAGCTAAAGCCAATACGGTTCTCTATTCAACGCAGTAGAAATCAAGTCGATATCTAGAAAAGTAAGCAAGTTACAACCAAAAAGGTAAGTAGTTCTACTACTGCCTATTTCCGGCCAGTTTTTAGTAGAACTATTTACGTTTTTGGTCATAACTTGAAAAGTTTTCAATATATCGACTTGATTTCTTTTGCGTTGGATAGCTAACCGTATTGGCCTTAATTAAATATTTTTTTTAATGGATAGTGCAAGAAATTTTTTTTTATCATTTTTTTAAAAAAAAGCAAAGGGGGTAGTCCATTGTTTTTTTTTTGGCGAAAAATATTTTATTTCCACTATCTTCAAAAAGCCAAATTTGAGCTAAAGCCAATACGGTTCTCTATTCAACGCAGTAGAAATCAAGTCGATATCTAGAAAAGTAAGCAAGTTACAACCAAAAAGGTAAGTAGTTCTACTACTGCCTATTTCCGGCCAGTTTTTAGTAGAACTATTTACGTTTTTGGTCATAACTTGAAAAGTTTTCAATATATCGACTTGATTTCTTTTGCGTTGAATAGCTAACCGTATTGGCCTTAATTACAAATTTTTTTTAATGGATAGTGCAATAAAATTTTTTTATCATTTTTTTAAAAAAAAGCAAAGGGTAGTCCATTGTTTTTTTTTTTGGCGAAAAATATTTTATTTCCACTATCTTCAAAAAGCCAAATTTGAGCTAAAGCCAATACGGTTCTCTATTCAACGCAGTAGAAATCAAGTCGATATCTAGAAAAGTAAGCAAGTTACAACCAAAAAGGTAAGTAGTTCTACTACTGCCTATTTCCGGCCAGTTTTTAGTAGAACTATTTACGTTTTTGGTCATAACTTGAAAAGTTTTCAATATATCGACTTGATTTCTTTTGCGTTGAATAGCTAACCGTATTGGCCTTAATTACAAATTTTTTTTAATGGATAGTGCAAGAAAATTTTTTTATCATTTTTTTAAAAAAAAGCAAAGGGTAGTCCATTGTTTTTTTTTTTGGCGAAAAATATTTTATTTCCACTATCTTCAAAAAGCCAAATTTGAGCTAAAGCCAATACGGTTCTCTATTCAACGCAGTAGAAATCAAGTCGATATCTAGAAAAGTAAGCAAGTTACAACCAAAAAGGTAAGTAGTTCTACTACTGCCTATTTCCGGCCAGTTTTTAGTAGAACTATTTACGTTTTTGGTCATAACTTGAAAAGTTTTCAATATATCGACTTGATTTCTTTTGCGTTGGATAGCTAACCGTATTGGCCTTAATTAAATATTTTTTTTAATGGATAGTGCAAGAAATTTTTTTTTATCATTTTTTAAAAAAAAAGCAAAGGGGGTAGTCCATTGTTTTTTTTTTGGCGAAAAATATTTTATTTCCACTATCTTCAAAAAGCCAAATTTGAGCTAAAGCCAATACGGTTCTCTATTCAACGCAGTAGAAATCAAGTCGATATCTAGAAAAGTAAGCAAGTTACAACCAAAAAGGTAAGTAGTTCTACTACTGCCTATTTCCGGCCAGTTTTTAGTAGAACTATTTACGTTTTTGGTCATAACTTGAAAAATTTTCAATATATCGACTTGATTTCTTTTGCGTTGGATAGCTAACCGTATTGGCCTTAATTACAAATTTTTTTTAATGGATAGTGCAAGAAAATTTTTTTATCATTTTTTTAAAAAAAAGCAAAGGGGGTAGTCCATTGTTTTTTTTTGGCGAAAAATATTTTATTTCCACTATCTTCAAAAAGCCAAATTTGAGCTAAAGCCAATATGGTTCTCTATTCAACGCAGTAGAAATCAAGTCGATATCTAGAAAAGTAAGCAAGTTACAACCAAAAAGGTAAGTAGTTCTACTACTGCCTATTTCCGGCCACTGTTTAGTAGAACTATTTACGTTTTTGGTCATAACTTGAAAAGTTTTCAATATATCGACTTGATTTCTTTTGCGTTGGATAGCTAACCGTATTGGCCTTAATTAAATATTTTTTTTAATGGATAGTGCAAGAAAATTTTTTTATCATTTTTTAAAAAAAAAGCAAAGGGGGTAGTCCATTGCTTTTTTTTGGCTAAAAATATTTTATTTCCACTATCTTCAAAAAACCAAATTTGAGTTAAAGCCAATACGGTTCTGTAACGGCTAATATTTATTTACTATTTTTCTCTACGCGAAGTGGTGCATTTATTGTTATATGCATTTCACTGGGTGGTACATCATCATGATATTGTTTTGGTTTCTTCTCAGTCATTAGCTCATTCTATCATGTATACTATCATGTATATGTAGCTGTTTAAGTTATCTGATTAATACATGGTGAGAGAGTTATTAAGTATCTAGCTTTTATTCTTTTACTCTTTCATGTGTGATACCAATGGTATATATATATATATAAAAAAAAAAAAAAAGAAACTTTAAGCTGTGTAAGTAAAAGAAACCGAAATATACCTTTGAGTTGATTAAAATTTAATATCGATCACGCCACGTAGCCTTCGAACTAGAGGTAAAAGCCATAGAACGTTCTTTTTACTTTTGGTGGCCTTAGCATTAAGTTAAAAGCTGAAGAAAACTTAAAATAAACTTTCAGCAGAGACACTTTTTTGTTCTTATTGTTAAGAGAAGTTTTATTTTATTTGAAACATAAATTTATTTGAAAATAAAACTTAAATATTTACGGGAAAATAAAATAAAATAAAAATAAATGATTTACGAAGCTACTACTTACATTACGTAAAAAAGGAAACGTGCCCAAAAATTTCTTTAGTGGTAGGATCTGGATTTCTTCGTAATTAGCAAGCAAAAAAAAAAGGAACTGTACAAAAAGAAAAGAAAAAATCTACTCTTGAGTGGCCCTGGTAACAGGTGGCATATCCCATTAGTCACTCAAGAGTACCGTTGTATAGTCACCCGCCTTAGCAACATAGTACCAGTTTGTAAAGAGTGATTTTTTTGCTATTATCTTTTTGGCAACACTAGTTTTGACAGCTCACGCACGTTTTGTATCTTGTGTCACTGTCAAACATCTTCAGTTTGGTCTATAATTTAATCATGAATCGTCTTACAAACGAACAACGCTTGCAAATTATTGAATTTTATTACCAAAATGCGTGCTCTGTTAAGAAAGTTCATCGCGCGCTTCTTCCATTTTATGGTCAGTTTAATCGACCTACTGAGGCTTCTATTCGGGCTATTGTAACAAAATTTCGCACCAAATTTACATTGTTGGACATTAAACCACCAACACGCTTACGTAGAGTGCGAACTGAAGAAAATATCGCAGCCGTATCGGCCAGTGTTGGTGATGACCGTGAATTATCGATTCGGCGCCGTTCGCAGCAATTGGGCCTCTGTTACTCCACTACGTGGAAAATTTTGCTGAAGGATTTGGGTGTGAAGCCTTATAAGATACAACTGGTGCAAGAATTGAAGCCAAACGACCTACCACAACGCCAAATTTTTGGTGAATGGGCTCTTGAAAAGTTAGATGAAGATCCACTTTTTTATCGAAGAATTGTGTTCAGCAACGAGGCTCATTTCTGGTTGAATGGATACGTGAACAAGCAAAACTGCCGTATTTGGAGTGAAGAGCAGCCAGAAGCATTGCAAGAGCTACCAATGCATCCACAAAAAACAACCGTTTGGTGCGGATTATGGGCTGGCGGCATCATTGGGCCGTATTTCTTCAAAGATGATGCGAATCACAACGTTACTGTGAATGGTGAGCGCTACCGTGCGATGATAACAAACTTTTTTTTGCCCAAAATGGAAGAGCTTGACTTGCATGACATGTGGTTTCAACAAGACGGTGCCACATGCCACACAGCACGCGAAACAATGGACCAATTGAGAGGCGAGTTCGGTGAACAGTTTATTTCACGCTTGGGACCAGTCAATTGGCCGCCCAGATCGTGCGATTTAACGCCTCTAGACTATTTTTTGTGGAGCTATGTTAAGGCTAATGTCTATAGGGACAAGCCCGCTTCGATTGACGCACTGGAAGCCAACATTGCCAACATTATTCGTGAGATACCGGCCGAAATGTTGGAAAGAGTATGCCAAAATTAGACTAAGCGGATGAACCATTTGAGGCGCAGCCGCGGCCAACATTTGCATGAAATAATCTTCAAACATTAAATTATATCGACCCAACTATCGATCCAAATAAATATTTCATGCATTTTTCTGAATTTTATGTGTTTTTTTTTTAATTTCCGATAGTTCTTATAAAATCACCTTTTAGTACACCGCTTTGTTGTTAAAGTACCGCCAGAACGTTGGAACGCTCAGAACCAACCCACACTGTGTCACATTAAGTAGATTGCTTGCCACAAAACGTTCAATAGGCACCCGACCAGGACCAGGCATTTGTGTATTGCCATCGATTTACTGTGTACCTGTGGACATGTGCCACACTCATCCCTAACGCTAAGTTTTTTATACATACATATTTACATTATATTTAACTTTATAAATAATGAATTTTAACTAGCGAGCCAAAAAGAAACAAACAACAACAACAACTTAAAATTCATACTTAATTCGTTTGTCTCCAGTCACCACAAGCAGAAGGCCTTCCGCAACGTTGGAATAGAGACCACCGAGAATTATAATGTAAGTGTAAAACACCATATATTTATTTATTTGATTTTGATAAAATTACTTGTTTCGTTGTTGTTGTAACACCTTCTTTAATGCGGGCTACGTAGAGTATTAAAAAAGTATTTTTAGAAAAATACTTTTTTTTTTAGTGTTAATATATTAAATTTTTTTATAATTTTCTTTATCGGATTCACTTATTCAATATTGGCATATCTTTTATGAATTTATTAAAAATAATTATTGGATTCGCAAAATATATAATTAAAACATGGCATCCCTTACTATTACAAAGAAAAATTCTGTCGAGATATATTTTTGAGTCACAAAAGAGAAATCTTAATTCCCCATAAATTCATTTTTTTTTGCTTACCTAACTTACTTATTTATATTGTAGCACTGATAAATAAGAACTACTATAATTTTTGTTGTTGTATTGATCATTTGAATTTTATTAATAATAAGAGAATTGTTCTTTTATTTTTTTTTATTTTTTTTTATGGAAATCTTTAATAAATTGTTTGTTTCTCGCGTTGAGATTGCTCTTAAAATAATTAAGAAATGAGAGTATATTTTTTTTGGAGTAACGAGAGAAAACAAAAAGTGTACTTCCGAATTGTAAATTTTATTGTTTTCGTACCTTGATACAGGTAGATAATAAGTAAATTTTGTTTTCTTTATATACGTACATACATATCTGAAATTTACATGATGTGTCTGTAAAAGAATATTGAATGTAGAACTTCAGGGACGGAGGTAAAGTTATTGGGGCCAAAGGGGTTTTCAAAAATTTGATAATGCCTAAATTGAAAACCATGGTTGGGTGGGTTAAGAGGCGTAGCTGAATACCTAAGCTACATAAAAAAAAACGAGATTTACCAAAAATATTTTTTTTTCATGTGCAAAAATTAGTATTTACCGATAACAAAAAGGGCAATTTAAAACGAACGTAATTTTTTTTTTCTTTTGACGTATTGAAATGTGGCATTAATGGAACAAGATCCCCGCCCTTATCTCCCGAACTAGCTAGCTTTGCAAGTACGTGCGTAAAGTTAAACAAAAGACACAATGACTTTCTATTCAGTCTTGCCCTTTCAAGAAGATTGGATTACAGTTCTCTATTCAACGCAGTAGAAATCAAGTCGATATCTAGAAAAGTAAGCAAGTTACAACCAAAAAGGTAAGTAGTTCTACTACTGCCTATTTCCGGCCACTTTTTAGTAGAACTATTTACGTTTTTGGTCATAACTTGAAAAGTTTTCAATATATCGACTTGATTTCTTTTGCGTTGGATAGCTAACCGTATTGGCCTTAACAACAAATTTTTTTTTAATGGATAGTGGAAGAAAATTTTTTTTATCATTTTTTAAAAAAAAGCAAAGGGGGTAGTCCATTGTTTTTTTTGGCGAAAAATATTTTTTTTCCACTATTTTCAAAAAACTAAACTTGAATTAAAGCCAATGCGGTTCTCTATTCAACGCAGTAGAAATCAAGTCGATATCTAGAAAAGTAAGCAAGTTATGACCAAAAAGGTAAGTAGTTATACTACTGCCTATTTCCGGCCACTTTTTAGTAGAACTATTTACGTTTTTGGCCATAACTTGAAAAGTTTTCAATATATCGACTTGATTTCTTTTGCGTTGGATAGGTAACCGTATTGGCCTTAACTACAAACTTTTTTTTAATGGATAGTGGAAGGAAATTTTTTTTATCATTTTTTAAAAAAAAGCAAAGGGGGTAGTCCATTGTTTTTTTTTTGGCGAAAAATATTTTATTTCCACTATCTTCAAAAAACCAAATTTTAGCTAAAGCCAATACGGTTCTCTATTCAACGCAGTAGAAATCAAGTCAATATCTAGAAAAGTAAGCAAGTTACAACCAAAAAGGTAAGTAGTTCTACTACTGCCTATTTCCGGCCACTTTTTAGTAGAACTATTTACGTTTTTGGTCATAACTTGAAAAGTTTTCAATATATCGACTTGATTTCTTTTGCGTTGGATAGCTAACCGTATTGGCCTTAATTAAATATTTTTTTTAATGGATAGTGCAAGAAAATTTTTTTATCATTTTTTTAAAAAAAAGCAAAGGGGGTAGTCCATTGCTTTTTTTTTGGCTAAAAATATTTTATTTCCACTATCTTCAAAAAAACCAAATTTGAGTTAAAGCCAATACGGTTCTCTATTCAACGCAGTAGAAATCAAGTCAATATCTAGAAAAGTAAGCAAGTTACAACCAAAAAGGTAAGTAGTTCTACTACTGCCTATTTCCGGCCACTTTTTAGTAGAACTATTTAGGTTTTTGGTCATAACTTGAAAAGTTTTCAATATATCGACTTGATTTCTTTTGCGTTAAATAGCTAACCGTATTGGCCTTAATTAAATATTTTTTTTAATGGATAGTGCAAGAAAATTTTTTTTATCATTTTTTTAAAAAGTAAGCAAGTTACAACCAAAAAGGTAAGTAGTTCTACTACTGCCTATTTCCGGCCACTTTTTAGTAGAACTATTTACGTTTTTGGTCATAACTTGAAAAGTTTTCAATATATCGACTTGATTTCTTTTGCGTTGGATGGCTAACCGTATGGGCCTTAATTACAAATTTTTTTTAATGGATAGTGCAAGAACATTTTTTTTATCTTTTTTTTAAAAAAAAGCAAAGGGGGTAGTTCTTTTTTTTTTTTTTGGCGAAAAATATTTTATTTCCACTATCTTCAAAAAACCAAATTTGAGTTAAAGCCAATACGGTTCTCTATTGAACGCAGTAGAAATCAAGTCGATATCTAGAAAAGTAAGCAAGTTACAACCAAAAATGTAAGTAGTTCTACTACTGCCTATTTCCGGCCACTGTTTAGTAGAACTATTTACGTTTTTGGTCATAACTTGAAAAGTTTTCAATATATCGACTTGATTTCTTTTGCGTTGGATGGCTAACCGTATGGGCCTTAATTACAAATTTTTTTTAATGGATAGTGCAAGAAATTTTTTTTATCATTTTTTTAAAAAAAAGCAAAGGGGGTAGTCCATTGTTTTTTTTTTTTGGCGAAAAATATTTTATTTCCACTATCTTCAAAAAACCAAATTTGAGTTAAAGCCAATACGGTTCTCTATTGAACGCAGTAGAAATCAAGTCGATATCTAGAAAAGTAAGCAAGTTACAACCAAAAATGTAAGTAGTTCTACTACTGCCTATTTCCGGCCACTTTTTAGTAGAACTATTTACGTTTTTGGTCATAACTTGAAAAGTTTTCAATATATCGACTTGATTTCTTTTGCGTTGGATGGCTAACCGTATGGGCCTTAATTAAAAGTTTTTTTTAATGAATAGTGCAAGAAATTTTTTTTATCATTTTTTTAAAAAAAAGCAAAGGGGGTAGTCCATTGTTTTTTTTGGCGAAAAATATTTTATTTCCACTATCTTCAAAAAACCAAATTTGAGTTAAAGCCAATACGGTTCTCTATTGAACGCAGTAGAAATCAAGTCGATATCTAGAAAAGTAAGCAAGTTACAACCAAAAATGTAAGTAGTTCTACTACTGCCTATTTCCGGCCACTGTTTAGTAGAACTATTTACGTTTTTGGTCATAACTTGAAAAGTTTTCAATATATCGACTTGATTTCTTTTGCGTTGGATGGCTAACCGTATGGGCCTTAATTAAAAGTTTTTTTTAAATGAATAGTGCAAGAAATTTTTTTTATCATTTTTTTAAAAAAAAGCAAAGGGGGTAGTCCATTGTTTTTTTTTTTTGGCGAAAAATATTTTATTTCCACTATCTTCAAAAAACCAAATTTGAGTTAAAGCCAATACGGTTCTCTATTGAACGCAGTAGAAATCAAGTCGATATCTAGAAAAGTAAGCAAGTTACAACCAAAAATGTAAGTAGTTCTACTACTGCCTATTTCCGGCCACTGTTTAGTAGAACTATTTACGTTTTTGGTCATAACTTGAAAAGTTTTCAATATATCGACTTGATTTCTTTTGCGTTGGATGGCTAACCGTATGGGCCTTAATTAAAAGTTTTTTTTTAATGAATAGTGCAAGAAATTTTTTTTATCATTTTTTTAAAAAAAAGCAAAGGGGGTAGTCCATTGTTTTTTTTTTTTGGCGAAAAATATTTTATTTCCACTATCTTCAAAAAACCAAATTTGAGTTAAAGCCAATACGGTTCTCTATTGAACGCAGTAGAAATCAAGTCGATATCTAGAAAAGTAAGCAAGTTACAACCAAAAATGTAAGTAGTTCTACTACTGCCTATTTCCGGCCACTGTTTAGTAGAACTATTTACGTTTTTGGTCATAACTTGAAAAGTTTTCAATATATCGACTTGATTTCTTTTGCGTTGGATGGCTAACCGTATGGGCCTTAATTAAAAGTTTTTTTTTAATGAATAGTGCAAGAAATTTTTTTTATCATTTTTTTAAAAAAAAGCAAAGGGGGTAGTCCATTGTTTTTTTTTTTTTGGCGAAAAATATTTTATTTCCACTATCTTCAAAAAACCAAATTTGAGTTAAAGCCAATACGGTTCTCTATTGAACGCAGTAGAAATCAAGTCGATATCTAGAAAAGTAAGCAAGTTACAACCAAAAATGTAAGTAGTTCTACTACTGCCTATTTCCGGCCACTGTTTAGTAGAACTATTTACGTTTTTGGTCATAACTTGAAAAGTTTTCAATATATCGACTTGATTTCTTTTGCGTTGGATGGCTAACCGTATGGGCCTTAATTAAAAGTTTTTTTTTAATGAATAGTGCAAGAAATTTTTTTTATCATTTTTTTAAAAAAAAGCAAAGGGGGTAGTCCATTGTTTTTTTTTTTTGGCGAAAAATATTTTATTTCCACTATCTTCAAAAAACCAAATTTGAGTTAAAGCCAATACGGTTCTCTATTGAACGCAGTAGAAATCAAGTCGATATCTAGAAAAGTAAGCAAGTTACAACCAAAAATGTAAGTAGTTCTACTACTGCCTATTTCCGGCCACTGTTTAGTAGAACTATTTACGTTTTTGGTCATAACTTGAAAAGTTTTCAATATATCGACTTGATTTCTTTTGCGTTGGATGGCTAACCGTATGGGCCTTAATTAAAAGTTTTTTTTTAATGAATAGTGCAAGAAATTTTTTTTATCATTTTTTTAAAAAAAAGCAAAGGGGGTAGTCCATTGTTTTTTTTTTTGGCGAAAAATATTTTATTTCCACTATCTTCAAAAAACCAAATTTGAGTTAAAGCCAATACGGTTCTCTATTGAACGCAGTAGAAATCAAGTCGATATCTAGAAAAGTAAGCAAGTTACAACCAAAAATGTAAGTAGTTCTACTACTGCCTATTTCCGGCCACTGTTTAGTAGAACTATTTACGTTTTTGGTCATAACTTGAAAAGTTTTCAATATATCGACTTGATTTCTTTTGCGTTGGATGGCTAACCGTATGGGCCTTAATTAAAAGTTTTTTTTTAATGAATAGTGCAAGAAATTTTTTTTATCATTTTTTTAAAAAAAAGCAAAGGGGGTAGTCCATTGTTTTTTTTTTTGGCGAAAAATATTTTATTTCCACTATCTTCAAAAAACCAAATTTGAGTTAAAGCCAATACGGTTCTCTATTGAACGCAGTAGAAATCAAGTCGATATCTAGAAAAGTAAGCAAGTTACAACCAAAAATGTAAGTAGTTCTACTACTGCCTATTTCCGGCCACTGTTTAGTAGAACTATTTACGTTTTTGGTCATAACTTGAAAAGTTTTCAATATATCGACTTGATTTCTTTTGCGTTGGATGGCTAACCGTATGGGCCTTAATTAAAAGTTTTTTTTTAATGAATAGTGCAAGAAATTTTTTTTATCATTTTTTTAAAAAAAAGCAAAGGGGGTAGTCCATTGTTTTTTTTTTTTTGGCGAAAAATATTTTATTTCCACTATCTTCAAAAAACCAAATTTGAGTTAAAGCCAATACGGTTCTCTATTGAACGCAGTAGAAATCAAGTCGATATCTAGAAAAGTAAGCAAGTTACAACCAAAAATGTAAGTAGTTCTACTACTGCCTATTTCCGGCCACTGTTTAGTAGAACTATTTACGTTTTTGGTCATAACTTGAAAAGTTTTCAATATATCGACTTGATTTCTTTTGCGTTGGATGGCTAACCGTATGGGCCTTAATTAAAAGTTTTTTTTTAATGAATAGTGCAAGAAATTTTTTTTATCATTTTTTTAAAAAAAAGCAAAGGGGGTAGTCCATTGTTTTTTTTTTTTTGGCGAAAAATATTTTATTTCCACTATCTTCAAAAAACCAAATTTGAGTTAAAGCCAATACGGTTCTCTATTGAACGCAGTAGAAATCAAGTCGATATCTAGAAAAGTAAGCAAGTTACAACCAAAAATGTAAGTAGTTCTACTACTGCCTATTTCCGGCCACTGTTTAGTAGAACTATTTACGTTTTTGGTCATAACTTGAAAAGTTTTCAATATATCGACTTGATTTCTTTTGCGTTGGATGGCTAACCGTATGGGCCTTAATTAAAAGTTTTTTTTTAATGAATAGTGCAAGAAATTTTTTTTATCATTTTTTTAAAAAAAAGCAAAGGGGGTAGTCCATTGTTTTTTTTTTTTGGCGAAAAATATTTTATTTCCACTATCTTCAAAAAACCAAATTTGAGTTAAAGCCAATACGGTTCTCTATTGAACGCAGTAGAAATCAAGTCGATATCTAGAAAAGTAAGCAAGTTACAACCAAAAATGTAAGTAGTTCTACTACTGCCTATTTCCGGCCACTGTTTAGTAGAACTATTTACGTTTTTGGTCATAACTTGAAAAGTTTTCAATATATCGACTTGATTTCTTTTGCGTTGGATGGCTAACCGTATGGGCCTTAATTAAAAGTTTTTTTTTAATGAATAGTGCAAGAAATTTTTTTTATCATTTTTTTAAAAAAAAGCAAAGGGGGTAGTCCATTGTTTTTTTTTTTGGCGAAAAATATTTTATTTCCACTATCTTCAAAAAACCAAATTTGAGTTAAAGCCAATACGGTTCTCTATTGAACGCAGTAGAAATCAAGTCGATATCTAGAAAAGTAAGCAAGTTACAACCAAAAATGTAAGTAGTTCTACTACTGCCTATTTCCGGCCACTGTTTAGTAGAACTATTTACGTTTTTGGTCATAACTTGAAAAGTTTTCAATATATCGACTTGATTTCTTTTGCGTTGGATGGCTAACCGTATGGGCCTTAATTAAAAGTTTTTTTTTAATGAATAGTGCAAGAAATTTTTTTTATCATTTTTTTAAAAAAAAGCAAAGGGGGTAGTCCATTGTTTTTTTTTTTTTGGCGAAAAATATTTTATTTCCACTATCTTCAAAAAACCAAATTTGAGTTAAAGCCAATACGGTTCTCTATTGAACGCAGTAGAAATCAAGTCGATATCTAGAAAAGTAAGCAAGTTACAACCAAAAATGTAAGTAGTTCTACTACTGCCTATTTCCGGCCACTGTTTAGTAGAACTATTTACGTTTTTGGTCATAACTTGAAAAGTTTTCAATATATCGACTTGATTTCTTTTGCGTTGGATGGCTAACCGTATGGGCCTTAATTAAAAGTTTTTTTTTAATGAATAGTGCAAGAAATTTTTTTTATCATTTTTTTAAAAAAAAGCAAAGGGGGTAGTCCATTGTTTTTTTTTTTTTGGCGAAAAATATTTTATTTCCACTATCTTCAAAAAACCAAATTTGAGTTAAAGCCAATACGGTTCTCTATTGAACGAGTAGAAATCAAGTCGATATCTAGAAAAGTAAGCAAGTTACAACCAAAAATGTAAGTAGTTCTACTACTGCCTATTTCCGGCCACTGTTTAGTAGAACTATTTACGTTTTTGGTCATAACTTGAAAAGTTTTCAATATATCGACTTGATTTCTTTTGCGTTGGATGGCTAACCGTATGGGCCTTAATTAAAAGTTTTTTTTTAATGAATAGTGCAAGAAATTTTTTTTATCATTTTTTTAAAAAAAAGCAAAGGGGGTAGTCCATTGTTTTTTTTTTTTGGCGAAAAATATTTTATTTCCACTATCTTCAAAAAACCAAATTTGAGTTAAAGCCAATACGGTTCTCTATTGAACGCAGTAGAAATCAAGTCGATATCTAGAAAAGTAAGCAAGTTACAACCAAAAATGTAAGTAGTTCTACTACTGCCTATTTCCGGCCACTGTTTAGTAGAACTATTTACGTTTTTGGTCATAACTTGAAAAGTTTTCAATATATCGACTTGATTTCTTTTGCGTTGGATGGCTAACCGTATGGGCCTTAATTAAAAGTTTTTTTTTAATGAATAGTGCAAGAAATTTTTTTTATCATTTTTTTAAAAAAAAGCAAAGGGGGTAGTCCATTGTTTTTTTTTTTTTGGCGAAAAATATTTTATTTCCACTATCTTCAAAAAACCAAATTTGAGTTAAAGCCAATACGGTTCTCTATTGAACGCAGTAGAAATCAAGTCGATATCTAGAAAAGTAAGCAAGTTACAACCAAAAATGTAAGTAGTTCTACTACTGCCTATTTCCGGCCACTGTTTAGTAGAACTATTTACGTTTTTGGTCATAACTTGAAAAGTTTTCAATATATCGACTTGATTTCTTTTGCGTTGGATGGCTAACCGTATGGGCCTTAATTAAAAGTTTTTTTTTAATGAATAGTGCAAGAAATTTTTTTTATCATTTTTTTAAAAAAAAGCAAAGGGGGTAGTCCATTGTTTTTTTTTTTTTGGCGAAAAATATTTTATTTCCACTATCTTCAAAAAACCAAATTTGAGTTAAAGCCAATACGGTTCTCTATTGAACGCAGTAGAAATCAAGTCGATATCTAGAAAAGTAAGCAAGTTACAACCAAAAATGTAAGTAGTTCTACTACTGCCTATTTCCGGCCACTGTTTAGTAGAACTATTTACGTTTTTGGTCATAACTTGAAAAGTTTTCAATATATCGACTTGATTTCTTTTGCGTTGGATGGCTAACCGTATGGGCCTTAATTAAAAGTTTTTTTTTAATGAATAGTGCAAGAAATTTTTTTTATCATTTTTTTAAAAAAAAGCAAAGGGGGTAGTCCATTGTTTTTTTTTTTTGGCGAAAAATATTTTATTTCCACTATCTTCAAAAAACCAAATTTGAGTTAAAGCCAATACGGTTCTCTATTGAACGCAGTAGAAATCAAGTCGATATCTAGAAAAGTAAGCAAGTTACAACCAAAAATGTAAGTAGTTCTACTACTGCCTATTTCCGGCCACTGTTTAGTAGAACTATTTACGTTTTTGGTCATAACTTGAAAAGTTTTCAATATATCGACTTGATTTCTTTTGCGTTGGATGGCTAACCGTATGGGCCTTAATTAAAAGTTTTTTTTTAATGAATAGTGCAAGAAATTTTTTTTATCATTTTTTTAAAAAAAAGCAAAGGGGGTAGTCCATTGCTTTTTTTTTTGGCGAAAAATATTTTATGTCCACTATCTTCAAAAAACCAAATTTGAGTTAAAGCCAATACGGTTCTCTATTGAACGCAGTAGAAATCAAGTCGATATCTAGAAAAGTAAGCAAGTTACAACCAAAAATGTAAGTAGTTCTACTACTGCCTATTTCCGGCCACTGTTTAGTAGAACTATTTACGTTTTTGGTCATAACTTGAAAAGTTTTCAATATATCGACTTGATTTCTTTTGCGTTGGATGGCTAACCGTATGGGCCTTAATTAAAAGTTTTTTTTTAATGAATAGTGCAAGAAATTTTTTTTATCATTTTTTTAAAAAAAAGCAAAGGGGGTAGTCCATTGTTTTTTTTTTTGGCGAAAAATATTTTATGTCCACTATCTTCAAAAAACCAAATTTGAGTTAAAGCCAATACGGTTCTCTATTGAACGCAGTAGAAATCAAGTCGATATCTAGAAAAGTAAGCAAGTTACAACCAAAAATGTAAGTAGTTCTACTACTGCCTATTTCCGGCCACTGTTTAGTAGAACTATTTACGTTTTTGGTCATAACTTGAAAAGTTTTCAATATATCGACTTGATTTCTTTTGCGTTGGATGGCTAACCGTATGGGCCTTAATTAAAAGTTTTTTTTTAATGAATAGTGCAAGAAATTTTTTTTATCATTTTTTTAAAAAAAAGCAAAGGGGGTAGTCCATTGTTTTTTTTTTTGGCGAAAAATATTTTATGTCCACTATCTTCAAAAAACCAAATTTGAGTTAAAGCCAATACGGTTCTCTATTGAACGCAGTAGAAATCAAGTCGATATCTAGAAAAGTAAGCAAGTTACAACCAAAAATGTAAGTAGTTCTACTACTGCCTATTTCCGGCCACTGTTTAGTAGAACTATTTACGTTTTTGGTCATAACTTGAAAAGTTTTCAATATATCGACTTGATTTCTTTTGCGTTGGATGGCTAACCGTATGGGCCTTAATTAAAAGTTTTTTTTTAATGAATAGTGCAAGAAATTTTTTTTATCATTTTTTTAAAAAAAAGCAAAGGGGGTAGTCCATTGTTTTTTTTTTTGGCGAAAAATATTTTATTTCCACTATCTTCAAAAAACCAAATTTGAGTTAAAGCCAATACGGTTCTCTATTGAACGCAGTAGAAATCAAGTCGATATCTAGAAAAGTAAGCAAGTTACAACCAAAAATGTAAGTAGTTCTACTACTGCCTATTTCCGGCCACTGTTTAGTAGAACTATTTACGTTTTTGGTCATAACTTGAAAAGTTTTCAATATATCGACTTGATTTCTTTTGCGTTGGATGGCTAACCGTATGGGCCTTAATTAAAAGTTTTTTTTTAATGAATAGTGCAAGAAATTTTTTTTATCATTTTTTTAAAAAAAAGCAAAGGGGGTAGTCCATTGTTTTTTTTTTGGCGAAAAATATTTTATGTCCACTATCTTCAAAAAACCAAATTTGAGTTAAAGCCAATACGGTTCTCTATTGAACGCAGTAGAAATCAAGTCGATATCTAGAAAAGTAAGCAAGTTACAACCAAAAATGTAAGTAGTTCTACTACTGCCTATTTCCGGCCACTGTTTAGTAGAACTATTTACGTTTTTGGTCATAACTTGAAAAGTTTTCAATATATCGACTTGATTTCTTTTGCGTTGGATGGCTAACCGTATGGGCCTTAATTAAAAGTTTTTTTTTAATGAATAGTGCAAGAAATTTTTTTTATCATTTTTTAAAAAAAAGCAAAGGGGGTAGTCCATTGTTTTTTTTTTTGGCGAAAAATATTTTATGTCCACTATCTTCAAAAAACCAAATTTGAGTTAAAGCCAATACGGTTCTCTATTGAACGCAGTAGAAATCAAGTCGATATCTAGAAAAGTAAGCAAGTTACAACCAAAAATGTAAGTAGTTCTACTACTGCCTATTTCCGGCCACTGTTTAGTAGAACTATTTACGTTTTTGGTCATAACTTGAAAAGTTTTCAATATATCGACTTGATTTCTTTTGCGTTGGATGGCTAACCGTATGGGCCTTAATTAAAAGTTTTTTTTTAATGAATAGTGCAAGAAATTTTTTTTATCATTTTTTTAAAAAAAAGCAAAGGGGGTAGTCCATTGTTTTTTTTTTTGGCGAAAAATATTTTATGTCCACTATCTTCAAAAAACCAAATTTGAGTTAAAGCCAATACGGTTCTCTATTGAACGCAGTAGAAATCAAGTCGATATCTAGAAAAGTAAGCAAGTTACAACCAAAAATGTAAGTAGTTCTACTACTGCCTATTTCCGGCCACTGTTTAGTAGAACTATTTACGTTTTTGGTCATAACTTGAAAAGTTTTCAATATATCGACTTGATTTCTTTTGCGTTGGATGGCTAACCGTATGGGCCTTAATTAAAAGTTTTTTTTTAATGAATAGTGCAAGAAATTTTTTTTATTATTTTTTTAAAAAAAAGCAAAGGGGGTAGTCCATTGTTTTTTTTTTTTGGCGAAAAATATTTTATTTCCACTATCTTCAAAAAACCAAATTTGAGTTAAAGCCAATACGGTTCTCTATTGAACGCAGTAGAAATCAAGTCGATATCTAGAAAAGTAAGCAAGTTACAACCAAAAATGTAAGTAGTTCTACTACTGCCTATTTCCGGCCACTGTTTAGTAGAACTATTTACGTTTTTGGTCATAACTTGAAAAGTTTTCAATATATCGACTTGATTTCTTTTGCGTTGGATGGCTAACCGTATGGGCCTTAATTAAAAGTTTTTTTTTAATGAATAGTGCAAGAAATTTTTTTTATCATTTTTTTAAAAAAAAGCAAAGGGGGTAGTCCATTGTTTTTTTTTTTGGCGAAAAATATTTTATGTCCACTATCTTCAAAAAACCAAATTTGAGTTAAAGCCAATACGGTTCTCTATTGAACGCAGTAGAAATCAAGTCGATATCTAGAAAAGTAGGCAAGTTACAACCAAAAATGTAAGTAGTTCTACTACTGCCTATTTCCGGCCACTGTTTAGTAGAACTATTTACGTTTTTGGTCATAACTTGAAAAGTTTTCAATATATCGACTTGATTTCTTTTGCGTTGGATGGCTAACCGTATGGGCCTTAATTAAAAGTTTTTTTTTAATGAATAGTGCAAGAAATTTTTTTTATCATTTTTTTAAAAAAAAGCAAAGGGGGTAGTCCATTGTTTTTTTTTTTTGGCGAAAAATATTTTATTTCCACTATCTTCAAAAAACCAAATTTGAGTTAAAGCCAATACGGTTCTCTATTCAACGCAGTAGAAATCAAGTCGATATCTAGAAAAGTAAGCAAGTTACAACCAAAAATGTAAGTAGTTCTACTACTGCCTATTTCCGGCCACTTTTTAGTAGAACTATTTACGTTTTTGGTCATAACTTGAAAAGTTTTCAATATATCGACTTGATTTCTTTTGCGTTGGATAGCTAACCATATTGGCCTTAATTAAAAGTTTTTTTTAATGAATAGTGCAAGAAATTTTTTTTATCATTTTTTTAAAAAAAAGCAAAGGGGGTAGTCCATTGTTTTTTTTTTTTGGCGAAAAATATTTTATTTCGACTATCTTCAAAAAACCAAATTTGAGTTAAAGCCAATACGGTTCTCTATTGAACGCAGTAGAAATCAAGTCGATATCTAGAAAAGTAAGCAAGTTACAACCAAAAATGTAAGTAGTTCTACTACTGCCTATTTCCGGCCACTGTTTAGTAGAACTATTTACGTTTTTGGTCATAACTTGAAAAGTTTTCAATATATCGACTTGATTTCTTTTGCGTTGGATGGCTAACCGTATGGGCCTTAATTAAAAGTTTTTTTTTAATGAATAGTGCAAGAAATTTTTTTTATCATTTTTTTAAAAAAAAGCAAAGGGGGTAGTCCATTGTTTTTTTTTTTGGCGAAAAATATTTTATGTCCACTATCTTCAAAAAACCAAATTTGAGTTAAAGCCA